>JAWPHD010001114.1:0-356452 GCA_037043455.1 Cyrtodaria siliqua | reverse complement strand
CTCCACAGCGACCATGTGACAATAACAATCTCCACAGCGACCATGTGACAATAACAGTCTCCACAGCGACCACATGACAATAACAATCTCCACAGCGACCATGTGACAATAACAGTATACATGTATACAGCAATCATGTAACAATAACAATCTCCACAGCGACCACGTGACAATAAGTCTATACAGTGATCATGTGACAATAATAATCTCCACAGCGACCACGTGACAATAACAATCTCCACATTACAATAACAGTCTATACAGCAATCATGTGACAATAACAATCTCCACAGCGACCACATGACAATAACATCTCCACATCGACCACGTGACAATAACAGTCTATACAGCAATCATGTGACAATAATAATCTCCACAGCGACGACGTGACAATAAGTCTATACAGCGATCATGTGACAATAATAATCTAAACAGCGACCACGTGACAATAACAAATTCCACAGCGACCACGTGACAATAACAATCTCCACAGCGACCACGTGACAATAACAGTCTATACAGCGATCATGTGACAATAACAATCTCCACAGCGACCACGTGACAGTAACAATCTCCACAGCGACCACTTGACAACAGTCTATACAACGATCATATGACAATAACAATCTCCACAGCGACCACGTGACAATAAGTCTATACAGTGAACATGTGACAATAATAATCTCCACAGCGACCACGTGACAATAACAATCTCCACATTACAATAACAGTCTATAGAGCAATCATGTGACAATAACAATCTCCACAGCGACCACATGACAATAACATCTCCACATCGACCACGTGACAATAACAGTCTATACAGCAATCATGTGACAATAATAATCTCCACAGCGACGACGTGACAATAAGTCTATACAGCGATCATGTGACAATAATAATCTAAACAGCGACCACGTGACAATAACAAACTCCACAGCGACCACGTGACAATAACAATCTCCACAGCGACCACGTGACAATAACAGTCTATACAGCGATCATGTGACAATAACAATCTCCACAGCGACCACGTGACAATAACAATCTCCACAGCGACCACTTGACAACAGTCTATACAACGATCATATGACAATAACAATCTCCACAGCGACCACGTGACAATAAGTCTATACAGTGTTCATGTGACAATAATAATCTCCACAGCGACCACGTGACAATAACAATCTCCACATTACAATAACAGTCTATACAGCAATCATGTGACAATAACAATCTCCACAGCGACCACATGACAATAACATCTCCACATCGACCACGTGACAATAGCATTCTATACAGCAATCATGTGACAATAATAATCTCCACAGCGACGACGTGACAATAAGTCTATACAGCGATCATGTGACAATAATAATCTAAACAGCGACCACGTGACAATAACAAACTCCACAGCGACCACGTGACAATAACAATCTCCACAGCGACCACGTGACAATAACAGTCTATACAGCGATCATGTGACAATAACAATCTCCAAAGCGACCACGTGACAATAACAATCTTCACAGCGACCACTTGACAACAGTCTATACAACGATCATATGACAATAACAATCTCCACAGCGACCACGTGGCAAAAACAGTATATACAGCGAACATGTGACAATAAAAATTTCCACAGCGACCACATGACTAACAATCTCCACAGCGACCACGTGACAATAAGTCTACACTTCGATCATGTGACAATAACAATATACAGTGATCACGTGACAACAATCGCCTACACAAATAGCACATAATGATCAAAAATGCATAAATTGCAAAATTTATGAAAGCTATAATGGATATATAGAGATTATTTAACTGCTGCGATCATTTACAGGGAAATCCGTCATGAGATGGTAGTGTTGTACCTATTCCTTTAAAATGGAACAAACATGACCAACATCAAGTGAAGGATTTCCCTATGTAAATCGAGCCAAGCAGTTAAATAATCTATTTATTACATTTCAAATCGCTTTGTGTTTAATTTTAACCTAAATTATTTCTTTTATTGAACATTATTGGTGGATAGAGTCTACGTCAACAACACTTTATTGACGGCATATTTCAACATCACAGTTATTTTTGTGTTCGGAGTTATATTTAGAGAATGTGAATATTCTTTAACTGAAAATCCCAATCTTTCAGACGTAGAAATGTAATAAAAACATTTCACTACTTACACTTTGGAGGGGTATGTGCACCTTAGATGAATAAAATCCGTTAAATATTAAGTTATTCTCATTTGATCGTCTTTTTCCCCAGTTTTTTTCAATGAATGCAATCAAAAAGACAAGTGGTTTCGCCGCCATACACAAATCCTTCCGCCGGAATAGTTATATTGTCCTTGGTCCTTGAATTTTCTCGTGATAGTCACCAGGCCAATTAAATTATTCTCATTCGATCGTTTTTTTTTCCAGTTTTTTTCCATGAATCCAATCAAAAAGTCAAGTGGTTTCGCCACCAAACACAAATCCTTCCGCCGGAATAGTTATATTTTCCTTGGTCCTTGAATTTTCTCGTGATAGTCACCAGGCCATTGAGTTAAAAAAAAATTGTCTCGTTTATTTCTTTCCCCACCTCCAGTCCTTTCCTGGGCATATTTTAAAAACCTTTTAATTTCATCCTCCACAAAGGTCTCCACCACTTGGTGGGAAGCCAGGACACTGTCTGAAATGGAAAGAAAGATATATATGAACAAATTTACTGAAAAGGAAAGTTTCTGTTTATTGACACATTTAATATATCAAAAGGCCACGGCGTACAACCATTTCACGCCGAGTGAGGAATTTACAAATCGCGTAATTACGCGGAGTTTGTGTGATAAAACTACTCGGCGTGGGAATCGGCTCTCGGCAAACTTACGTCGCGATACTTCGCGCATGATAATGCCACAATACTTCGCGTATACAAACTCGGAGTTCGCTGAGTCGAAACTGCACAGGTAAAATGTGCAACATTTTATTACTGCAGTTATTCTAATGCATAATTATTCAATAACTTTTAAAAAAGGCAGAAGACAATTTTTTATTTTTGTTTTTTGAAAATTTGAATGCCCGGATAATGTCGCGATAATTATAGGGCGGTTCCTATTACCGGCGACTGAACATTAAATACAATTAGTAATAACTATACTGGAAATTACAATTTTTATTTAATCGGTGTTTGTAAAATGATTTACGATTCTGCTGTTGATTATTATTATATCGATGAGTTTTTAAGTAAAATAAATCAAACAAATTGTAAAGAATTCCGGGTCACTAAACCCGTTCTTAGTGCCGCCTTTCTAAAAGGTACCTACATCGCTAGGGATTACGGGTAACCAAATTATTTATGTCGGTCGAAAGAGAACTGATTTTTGACAACAGAAACGGAGAAAACTTTTGATTAAATGCATTAAAAGTTTGAAATCCATGTTTTTTTCGAAATGACTTTTTATGTATTCATTATATTTATCAGTCATGTCAACTTTGCAGGGTAAAGATGCACTCGGCGTTTGTATTTTTCTGCCGATTGATTCTTTTTCAAGCGCAATGTCGGACAAGTTAAAAGTTGTCGGAAAAGTTAGATTTGTTCCCAAAAATAAATCGCCAAAGGTGCGCACTCATGGTCAATTGGATTCTATGCGGAGTGTGATCACTCCGAGTGACTCTGTGTACTATTTCCACGTGGATTCGCCAAATCCAAACACTGACTTGGCGTAGATTCGCTCGGCACAATATGGACAAACTCGGCGAATCGAGTAAAGTGTGTGCTTCGCGTGATCCGTACTGTACATGTTGCCCTCCTCAGAGCTAGCTTTAATACCTTTAATTAATACATTACCAGTTATAAGTTTGCAGAGACTTGTGTTCTTGAAGGGAAATTTCCATGCATATTGATTTTCGCCATCAATCCATTTGACATCGTCCTGAAAGAGAATAAGGACCTTTAAGAGAACAATCATTTGATTCTTAAGTACTTTACTCTTTCCACATGTTTTCATACTTCAGCTTCCAGTTGGGTAATGGCTGCTTAAACAATGTTGCTGCAAAACAGATTGATAACCCACCCTTTCAATCCTGCGCGTTATGTACAAAAATGTTTAAATGGTTATACAATTTAAGCGCTATAGCTACTAGAAGCGCTAGTTCAAGCTCAAATCAAGATGGATATAAAAATAGCTGGGGCCAGAATTAACGATTGTTTGTTTGCCGTCACTTGACTCAGGACTTTAGGTACTGCGAAAGTATGGCTGATGGGGTCATTGTCGTTCCGTGTACTACAGAAAGGTACCCGGGATACATCTATGTATACAGAAACGTACCCGAAAATCTTTGAATCCAGAACGGTCCCCATATATATAGAAACGTACCCGGACAAACAAGATCTCATTGGCGGAATTGAAACAATTTAGAACTTGATAAACAACTACTTAAACAATATTGTTTATCATTAACTATTGCACTATTGTTCTTAAAAACATATTTAGGCTGCCGTAGTTGGTAATAAAATCTAGAACGTATTGTCATAAAACCGAAAGTTGTAAATCATCAAACCCCGGGCAAAAAAGTAAACAAATTTTATACACAGCTTGTCATTCAAGAATAGTTTAATGAAGGAATCCCTGTACTTTTATTTCCGAAGCCCCCACCGGAAAAACACGCAAATTTTGGCGCCAAATTTGATTGAGAATTCTGATAATCGAATCATCAAAAAAGGGATATCAAAAATATTGCTTTTCAAAATATAAATTGGCGCCATTAAATACATTATAAATATGTATGCTAAACTTTTAAAAAAGAGAATCGTTAATGAAAGTTTCGTTTCCGTGAAGTAACAGAATGCACTAGTGACGCACTTTACGACATTGTACTCTCGCAAGATTTTGTCTCGGGTACATTTATGATAATTTGAGGGCCTATCTGGATTTCGATAATTTTCGGGTACATTTCTGTATACATAAATGTAACCCGGTTGCCTTTCTGTAGTAACCAGTATGACAATGACCCCATCAGCAAAAGTGTGAGCTATCTTTTGGACGGGAAGTAAAGCTTTCGGCACTGTGTGCAGGGAGAGCCACACACATTGCATGCAAAATCTCACCATAATTTTTAATTCAAGCATACTTTGACCCTAAAAGCATTCTTTTTTTAACTTTTTGTGTGTGGCTTTTTATGCAGATGAAATATCAAAATCGTAAAAAGGGCAGGTAAGGTCAGAGAATGCCCGGATTATGGTTTGTGTTGGGAGGGGGTGGGGGGGGGGGATGTGGAGGGGGCATAAAACCTTTCCTCCGAAACGAGGCTGCATGGGGGGGGCGGGGGGGCGGGGGGGCGGGGGGGCATAAAACCTTTCCTCCGAAACGAGGCTGCATTGATAATCAGAAATTGATTGTGTGCAGTATCGGAAAGAACATTATCCTAAAGAGACTGGTCGTTGGAGAATATTTTTTGAAAAAAAAATAGAAAAACTTCAAAAAAGATGGGCCCATTCAAACGAGTACGAAATTGATCGGGATTCGTTATTGTTCACAAATATTTTACACAAACTTTTCCCATCAAACAAAGTAACACTGACTTACCACTTCGAACTTGATCACCGACGCTTTTGGAATATTGAAATAACTGTACTAAAACGACTTTATACACACATTTCTTTGTAAACAAGACACAATCTGTTTTCCGCGTGAAATTTTATATCCCTGCATTTGATTGGCTTGGTCAGCATTTCCGTTAGTGGCCTCCTAGCGGATATCCAGGGGAGGTAACATCTGTTATAAACTTCCGACTTCGAATAATTAGGATAACCGTTTTACGGGTTACGCTGCCTTTGCAATAAAACGTATACGACATTTTATTCTTGCAATAAGGCGTAACGTACGTTACTTGCAAAACGAATACTTGCAAAACAAATTCCGCGGATGCAATTCGTCAATATATATGTAATTAAAGAGGAAATTTAAGGAGTACAGTATATAATTCTGCAATGATTAATGGTGTTATCTATCACATCTTTCATTTACCTACACCTCGTTATTAGTAATTATATGATCGATATATCATATATATATATATATCCACATCGTTGAAAGGTCAACCTTTTATCAACGTCTATACAACGTTACAATTCTAACGATGTTCCAACGTTGAGAACGGCAACGTTGAATCAACGTTGATACAACGTCAGTACTCATACCATACAAGTTGATGGTTGAAGGTTGAATAGGGCAACGTTGATTCAACGTTGAAGTAACGTTGATCGACGTCGTGACCAAAATCCAACCACATCTCAACGTTGAATCAACGTCGTGTGCCCACTGGGATTGTGGTGAAGTTGGATGAAAATTCTACGGGAAAGAAGCAAGATACGCATGTCGTAGCAAAGAGCGCACGTGACCCATATTTCATCGAAAGTAGGTCGTAGCAACACAAACTTTTGTATATTATGTTAAATGCATATAACATTCATTATCTTTATTTTCTCCTTACAGGAAATTTTGAAAACAATCACATATTACATACAATATACATAATTAACATAGTGAGAATTGAAAACATATTATAATACATGTCAGTGACAAAACAAATCAATGGTGATTTTTACGCATACATATCCATATACAGACGTAATGCTAGTAACGCTCATTTGCTAATAAAAAAAAACCACCAAAAAAACCCCCAAAACACATACGTTTCTTTTCTTTTTCTTAAGCTAGCATTATGACTGAGACACAATTGGTGACATAATTAAATGCCACTTTTGTGAATATGTCCAAGTTTGGACAGCTTCCGTTTAGCAAGGACACACATCGGCCACTTATAACTTTCACCAGGAATGATTCATGGTCACAAGACTCTAATTCATTTCTAATTGCAAGTCCACAACTATTCTGATCTTCTTTGATGGCTTTATGGCACTGAACATTTCGCACGCAGTTAGCGCGTGATACAAGGTATCGTTACACAGAAGAGTACAAACAGGGCATCTGCTCTCTGTCTTCTGAGGTGTATGAGCCCAAACTTTAGCAACAGCATGAGCACGGTAAAGATCAGAGTGAGATTTAGCTAATTTCCAAACGATTGATGGTTCAATTGAGGTATGAATTTTACGAAATAAGCAAAAATCGTTATCGGAAAATTTACGGGATTGCCATAGTAAAGTTTCCTTTTGTTTGATAGCTTTAGATACTGACATCTTCCACGCTAATTTACTTAGGAGTTGTTGGTATTTTAACAAGTAGTCATTAACGATATATGTAAGCTCATAGTAATTCAGTACGTTACAAATATCTGGAATAAAGCCATACATACGGCGGTTCATGTTGGATATGTATAAAAGGTACCGTCTTAGGAACAACATATGAGAGACGGAATATGTTGGTAAGCTGAGTAGTTTGTGAAGAAACATTAACTTTCTTTTATTAATTCCAGAAGTTATACGAAATAAGCCAACCATTGCCTCACACATATCAGATCTTATATTTACATAAAAAGCTTGTATTTTCTTTACAACAAAATGTAAACGATTTAGTATGTCAATTTCTGTTTGGGTAAGTCCATTCCAAAGTTCGCAGCCATATAATACAGTAGGAATGATGATCTTACAGTATAAATTTACAGAGTTAATAGGATTTAAACCATAAGGATGGACACCTAAAACATTCATCGCATAGAACGCTTTTCTTCCCTTCTGACATCGTTCTTCAATTCTAAGATTCATTTTCAAATTCGATTGCAAACGCATACCAAGATGTACTGCTGTATTCAACTTGGTCAGATTCTCAGTTCCAACTAGAATAATAGGTGGTTGAAGAGAGCGTTGTTTTGTAAAAACAAGAAGATTACATTTGGGAACGCTAACCCGGAATCTCCATTTACTCGTATAAGTGTCAACGATATCTAGGAGGCTTTGTAAGTTAGCAGGTGATGTTGCTATTAAGGAGATATCATCGGCAAGGGTAGGATTTCCGCAAGGTATAGAACATATTGTTGCGCCGAGGTTTGAGTTTTGTAAACTGTGCCATAGTTCATCAATAAAGACTAAATAGAAAAATGAAGAGAGTACACCGCCTTGTCTTACTCCTCTTTCGATCTGAACCGGAAATTATGTCATTCCATTAATACTAACTTTGCACTCAAGTCCTGCTTATAGATCAATAATGATCCTTAACGATTTTCCGACTATTCCTAACTCGCCTAGTTTTAAAAATAATGCGTCATGCCATACTGTGTCAAAGGCTTGCATTATATCTAAGAGTGCAACGTAAACATTGCTGCCTAGCTCAAAATTGTGATAAATGCATTCCTGCAAGTTAAAGCCGGTAGTTACACAGCTAAAGTTCTCTTGGAAATCTTGCTGCTGAATACAAGGAAATTTTGTATTTCGTGTTTCTAGAAAGGCGTTAAATCGATTCAGACATATCTTGTCAAATATTTTGCTAAAGCACGGAATTAGGGATATGGGTTTTTATAACTATTTGGATCTTGCTTAGTCTTTCCGTTTCCTTTATAGATTGGAATGACAATACTTTGTTTCCAAGAAACTGGGGTAAGTTCAGTCAAGATGATTTTATTAAATAGGTTAACTAGGGATTGTGCTATCATTTTACCACTTTCCTTGTCTTCAATGCCGATGTGACTTTTGATAACTCCCTATCATTAACGTCCTCTTCCAAACTATCGGCGAGATGTTTAGGTAGTGCAGTTTGTTTTTTAAGAGATTCAATTTCTGATTTTAGATGTGTGCTAAGAGGACATGACATTTCGTCATAGTATTAAATACGCTTTTAAAATGTAATCCAAAGCCGTCAGCTTCATCTTCATCTTTAAATAGCGAGCCATTAACTTCTATCTGCAAGCATGACTGAATTCTCTTGCTCTTACGTCTATTAAGTTATCGCCAAAATAGTCTATAATCAGTTTCTGCGGCTTCGTCAATTTCGTCAAATACATTGTTTTCGTACTTTCCAGATTCGGAGCGTTGTAATTTTCTAAAGGCTGCCTTCGCAGTTTTGTAGTCATTAAATGTTTTATGGTTTCGACCACGTGGCCTTCCCGATTCTATCCATGAGCGACGGAACTTTCTAGCTTTAGTATGAGCACTTTTAATTCGGGTGTCTAGTATGGTTTAGCGAAAGCATTAAACTTACTCTTAGGCAAGTGTTCAAATGCAGACTTATGTAATGCGTTGACAATAACATTATTAAGATCTGTAGATGACATTATGTCAAGCTCAGCGTGACAAAGAGACAGTTCACGTTCTATTCCATTCTGGTAATTAAGATAGTCTGTGTCATTACACTTGTTCCAAGCAAAGCATATTCGGTTGCTCATATTAGTACTAACCGCCTTCTGATTATGTTTATGCAGTTTAATGTGACATATCAATGGAAGGTGGTCTGAAGTAAGTATTTCAGATTCATCAGATATTTGAACAAGTATTATGTCTAACAGAACGTGTTCATCAACCAGAATGTAGTCAAGCATTGCTTTTGTTGGAATGTATGTGTAATTAGGTCCACGCATCATATTAAGATCATTGATCGGAAGGAGATTTGACTCGTTAACATAGTCGGTAAGTAGCTTCGACTTGGCCTTCTTGTTTGTCTGTTTGCGTGTTTGTTTCTGTGTTTTGTGGTTTACTGTCCTCCTTGAATGCTACTTTCCCTGTCCGATCTTTTTATATTTCTTGGAAGGAGAACCTGATATGTTAGTATCGGTATTCAAAATCTGCGCATTCATATCTCCTGTTAAAATAGTATTTCCCTGTGTTGAATAAAAAGAGGTAATCATTTGTAAATCACTAAGCGCGTCTTTGTAATCATTAATAAAGTTGTTAGCAGGCATGTACACACAAAATATGAACATCGGAGGCATGTGGTTGGCTTGAAATTCTATACCTGAAATACGATTATTATCGAGATTCATTTGACTGACATACTGACCAATTGATTTTTTATATATAATAGCCGTACCACCTTTTCCACATCTTGCATTGCCATACTGTTCAATTGATCCATCAGATGTTGCAATATAAGTATAATTTGAGTCGATAGTCTAAAGGAAATACAAGGAATGGGGAAATAGCTTATGCTCACTGATGAGGGCAATATCTACATTGTGGCGTTGCAACATGTCTGCCAGTGCACATGCAGAGGACATGATTCCTCTAACGTTCCATACTAAGAGGTTTAGTGTCATGAGAAGCAGTAATAACAAGCTAATTCTACACTAATACATAGTCGTAATGAATATATCCATAATGATATGAATGTTACATACTTTCACCTTCCCATTCCTTTCTATATTGCTTTTCATTGTCTTTATAGTACTTATAATACTGGTTACTTTCATCTATGGAATAGTAATCGTCGTCATGTCCTTGTCTATTGTCTTGATGGTAATGATCGTACTCGTTGTCGTCATTACGTCTCTTATCATTGTAATGGTGAATGTATGTGTCACTGCGTCTCTCATCTGTGTCATATCTTTGTTTGTTATAACTGTTTCTATGTCTGTCCCGTTCACGTCTTCTGTTTTCAGTATTCTTTTTTCTATTATCTAATTCTTTATTCCAAGCAGTTTTGTTTACCCATTTTCTACAAGCTATATCATCAGGCCAAAACTCTTCACATTCCACCTTCTCTTCAAAAGCACTAGGTATATCTACTCTAGCAGAGGACCCATACCGGCCATAAAACATTTTAATTTGCGTCACACGTATACCTTTGTCATACAAAAACTCATATAGACCATCTTCGGTCGAACTTGAATCAATATTAGAAATATAGTATGTTGTAATGTTTTTCCTTCGTACAGCTTGAAATCGGTCGCGCGTCGGGGGATTCTCATCAGCGAAGCAATATCATTATTATGAAACCTCGAGCTCCTTCGAATTGGAGGAGCAGCTTTGGGCGTATTAGAGTTTTGAGAAGAGCGCTGATGCCTGTCCGATTTGGCTGTGCAAGGATCATTAGACTTTCCTATATTCAAATATACGGATCGATTCTCAGAGTCAATGTCACTTGTAGAGCGATTCTTCTGAGTACTCTGTATGTTATCATTCCATTCACTCACCACATCTGAGAAATCGGGTTGCGATTTAGGTTGAAACTGAGATAAGTTATCGTTGGAATCACAATTCCCAGACTGTTTTTGTATAAACTCCGAATGAGTCTGAGTAGTAAGTTTGTGTTCTGTGTCTTCACGAGCAAGGCTTGTAAGCTGACGAGATATGTTTGACTCGGCTGTTTTTGGTATGGATGATTGATTTAATGATTCAATCGTCGTTGAGTTCTTAGCAGCAATTTGTGAATCGATAATCGAGTCTTTAAAAACGCTTTCTGTTACTCTGACTGTCACTGGTATAGCGTTTTTATTATTAGGTTGAGAACTTTCAAATGCTTTGGCTCTGTCAGCGTTAGATATAATCTTTCTAGCCGTTGGTGTGCTTGCAGTTAATTTGACCATCGTATTGTCTGAGTGCTTTGAGATGAGATCATTAGATGCGCGGTTGATTGGGGCACCGTTCTTCAAAGCAGACGCGTAGTCGAGCTTTTTGCACGAGGACATTTCACGTTCGTCGATTAGGGTAGAAGCACACTTTTGCGAAGACGTGGTTTCAAGCGAGCTCTCCATTTTGTATAGACTTGACATAACTTTTGTCATATCATTTTGCAGGGCGTTAACCTTGTAAGCAACATCACTATTGCTTACATCATACTTTATTGCATTTACTGTACCGTGAATCGTGCGATAGGTTACAGCCAATGGCTTAACCAGATCCATAATATCTTTCAGGCACTTTGAATTTTCGGAAAGTATAGCAAACATGGCTTGTATGTCTGACTGAATTCTTATCAAAGATGCTGCAACATCTGGCACTGCAAACTTAGAATGCAGCGTTTGTTCAGGTTCGATATTATCTTTTCTAGTTGTATCCACTTGAAACGTTAAATCATTCAGTGTAGCGTTAGGTGCACTAGAAAACACGGATTTAATCGAACTTGATCGTTCGCCGCATAGAAACATATGTAGGACGTAGCAATCTTGCGCATATTTCCATGCCTTTGTCGTCGATTCAGTGTTTTTGCGTACAATTAGACGGGCAGTAGGACAGTCGGGCAAAGCTCTAGCTCTGTCAGCGAGTATGTGTCGATAGGCGTCAATGCGAGATGGTTCATAATTACAAAGCGATAGCAATTCGTCGATGTATAGGTTGTTTGGTAAGTTCTTGAGGTTACTGTCCAGATCCAAGAACAACACTTGGCCAGCAGAAGGTTGCGTCTTTTCATAAACATGCGACATATCGTCAGAATCGTAGCTACTAATGGAGTTGGCCTCTTGTTTTGTGGCCATTGTGGTAAGTTTTTCATTGACTGCCAATCGTCTATGCTGACTGTTTTTATGTTCATGATAAATAACCGAATCGTCCGGGTGTAGTTTGGTGAAAATCCTGCCAGAAAGAAACAAGATAAGCATGTAGTAGCGGACGTGACCTGAATTTGGTCGAATATAGGTCACAGCGACCCGAAATATTGTATAATATGTAAGGAACATTCTGGTGAAGTTTGGTGAAAATCCTGTAAGAACGAAGCAAGATAGCATATCGTGACAGAGACAGAACATGACCTATATTTCGTCGAAAGTAGGTCACAACGACCCGAAATTGTGCACGTGATGTTGATCTATACAATAAACATTTTATTGGAGTTTGGTTAAAATCCTACTCATAACAAAAAATATATTAATAAACGAAAGGACGGACGAACTGACACACATACATCTGGACGATATTTTGATCCCTAAGTCAAGATCCGTAATCGGGTTCAACAAAAAATGCGATACCATACTCATAACAAAAGTTACTGAGCAGAAACTATGTTTTTCTATTTTTAGTAACAGTGACTTTGACCTTAAACCCAATGGCTCCAAATGCAATCCCAACCTTTCTTTCCATTATATAAGCTATGAACCCAGCAAGTTTCGCCGAAGTACCTCATTCCTAACAAATGTTATTGAGCGGAACCCATTTTCTATTTTTTAGTAACAGTGACCTTGACCTTAAACCCCAAATTGCAATCCCAACCTTTCTTTCCACAGAAGCTACCTACCCAGCAAGTTTCGTCACAATGCCTCTCTCGAACCAAAATTTATTGAGCGGAAACCATGTTTCTATTTTCAGTAACAGCGAACTTGACCTTGACCCCAGTGGCCCCAAATGCAACTTCAACCTGTCTTTCTATATAAGCTACCAACCCTGGAAGTTTCATTGCATTACCTCTTCCTAACAAAAGTTATTGAGCGGAAACCATGAGTGACCCAGTTCCCAATATAGCATATTGCATATTTAAAAAATCAAGGTCATAATTCTGGTGTTACTTAACAAATATGACTGGTTTTCGAACTCATCAGAGCTTTTATTGTTATCGACAATCTGGTAAAGTTTGGAAACGATCGGATGAATATTGAAGGCGCTGTTGTGTTAACGCTAACGGACGGGCGGACGTACACGTGGTGACGTCAGCAGAGCTTATGGATTGCAGGAACTTGCAGCACTGACAGTTTAAGTGGGTCAGACAAAAAATAGTCTGGTAAATTAAGAGAAGATCTTTCAATATATTCCCTTATAAGATTATGTAAGACTATTACTCCACAGAAGGGCAAATTACAATTGCAGACTGATGCGGCTACCTCGAAGGGTTTTGCTGGCGTATTTGGGAAAAGGTGGTTTTACGGTACATGGCCAGAACATTTTGCAGTATTTAGTATCAATGTAATGGAGCTATTTCCTATAGTCATTGCCATAGAATTGTGGGGCAAGTATATGGCAAATCACAAGATATTATTCTTATCTGACAACACTTGTAGGGTAACTGTCGTAAACAAAATGTCCTCTAAATGTCCCGCAATGATGCGTCTGGTTAGACGTTTGGTTGTCGCCTGCTTGTCGTTTAACGTTTTGTTCAGGGCTAAGCATGTTCCAGGGAAACTTAACACGTTACCTGATGCATTCTCTCGATTCCAATTTCAGGCCGCTCGCGAGATGGCTCCGTGGTTTGAGGTATTTCCAACACCGATTCCCCCACGTACCTTGATCATTTGTCATCATCAGCGTTGAAGGTTGTCAGTGCTTCGTTAGCACATACTTCTAAAGTTTCTTACCTTCGTGCGTGGAAACAATTTGCAGATTATTGGGTTGAGAAACAAATGAATCCTTATCTCCCTATAAAATCTTATCATATAGTCAATTATCTGGCCTCTGTCTTTGACAAGGGATATGCACCTAGTACCATTGCTACTCATGCATCCACTATTGGTTTTGTACACAAAATGTAGGCTTCGCAGATGCGATGGATACGTTTGTACTTAAAAAGTTTGTGAAAGGTGCTTTTAAGATCAGTGGGCAGACCGACTCTCGTCTCCCTCAGTGGGCAGACCGACTCTCGTCTCCCTCAGTGGGCAGACCGACTCTCGTCTCCCTCAGTGGGCAGACCGACTCCCGTCTCCCTCAGTGGGCAGACCGACTCTCGTCTCCCTCAGTGGGCAGACCGACTCTCGTCTCCCTCAGTGGGCAGACCGACTCTCGTCTCCCTCAGTGGGCAGACCGACTCTCGTCTCCCTCAGTGGGCAGACCGACTCTCGTCTCCCTCAGTGGGCAGACCGACTCTCGTCTCCCTCAGTGGGCAGACCGACTCTCGTCTCCCTCAGTGGGCAGACCGACTCCCGTCTCCCTCAGTGGGCAGACCGACTCTCGTCTCCCTCAGTGGGCAGACCGACTCTCGTCTCCCTCAGTGGGCAGACCGACTCTCGTCTCCCTCAGTGGGCAGACCGACTCTCGTCTCCCTCAGTGGGCAGACCGACTCTCGTCTCCCCATTACGATTTCAATTTTGCATCGGCTATTACAGGCGTTACCTTTAGTGATACGGCGTCATTATGAACAAGTTTTGTTACGAGCTCTTTTTTCTACAGTTTATGGCCTATTCTTACGTCTGGTGGAAGTTTGCTTACAAACAGGGGGTGATTCCAGTAAGTTAATACAACGGAATGCTATTTCCTTTCAGACGGAGGGCACTAGTTTAACAGGAATGACTGTCATGTTGCATCATTTCAAACATAAAAAACAGGTTAACCCTGTCTCGTTGTACATTGCACACAACTCTCTAAACCCCGATATGTGTCCAGTCCTAGCTATGTATAAGTTTTTACAATTGTATTTACACAAGGCGGGTCCACTCTTTCAGTTCCAGGATGGTAGACATGTATCATATGGTTATGCAGCTGAGAAACTCCACTCACTTGTAATTTTTCTTGGGTTAGATACATCTGAATACAAACCACATTCATTCCGTATAGGTGCTGCTACGGCAGCAGTTTAAATGGGATATTCTGATGATGTGGTGCGGAAAATGGGGAGATGGAATTCCGATGCTTTACAAAGTTATATCAGGTTGCCACAACGTTTCGGAGAACGTGTCTGGTACAAACATGTATGTCTGTATATGTCACTGGGGCGGAATTTGGGGCACAGTGTTAGACTGGTCCTTATTTTTGCTTATGCACATGTAGGGACTGTATTATTGGGTGCGGAACCATCAGTTAAGGATTTCATGACGGACTCAGTGTTAGACTGGTCCCAAGTGTGAGTAGTTTACTTATGTGCATACCTCTTTTCATACTGTCATATCTTTCTACATTGACATATTTTATTATTTTATATTTTCTTTATTTTTTTATTTTTTTTTTGATGATGAGATTTTACAATTTGTGTGTTTGATTGTTAATATAATGGGGCGGCGATGTTTGATCTCGAATGTCAGCGTAGGCTGGTTTCTAGAGATTGAAAGGTGCCTGTTGTGCATAGTTATCATTTATTAGTTGGTTGCATTATGCCTTATATCAGTATTTCTTTAGTGCATATCGCAGTTTTAAGGACTGCTTTTGATGTTTTTGACTATGTGTCCATATGCATATTGTGTTAGACATGTATTATATGGATGTGTGTGTATGTTTGTGTGTGTGTGTATGTGTCTGGCAAAACATGAATACTGTTATATGCCCTGGATTTTGATGTTTAGGAATCTAAATAGGTTGTAGAAACATGTTTTGCCTTGCAACTCATCAGTTTCAATATGTATATATCGATGGAGAGAAAGAACGAGTACTTGATATTGAAAGTATTACATTCACATCTAGCCATGAAGATGTGGAAAACAGTGCAGGATAAGTTCAGATTGCTCATTGTATTTACATTGTTGTTCGACAATTGGTAACATCACACACATCACTATTGTGAGATATTTCTATTGCTTTGCAAAATTAAGTATCCAACTGCATCATCTTTGGGTGGGCTGTAGAGTGGCGGATAGTTACCCATCTTTTATTGTGGGAATGTTTGATTTAATTACACAAATGTATTATTGAACATTTTCTAACTAGTCATGTTAAGAGTGTAAGTTAACTAGTCATGTATATAGCATTCTAATATAATGTAATCACATATATATTACATTATAGTCATTTTATGGTAAAATAAAATGACATGTTCGCATAACATGGTATTTGTATGTTTTTTGGTTCCCATTAGCAAAACAAGCTGCTTATTGATGTGGTTGGATACTTGTGAGAGCTGCATTAAGCAAGCACAAAATATAATTATTGTAAATAATTGAGTTTGTGCGGTTAATCAGCCGTCCTTGCCGGTTGTTAGTCGCCATTGGGTTCATTATCAACAAAGCAGAGATCACATGACCACTTGCCTTCTATTGCAAACAAAGAAACATCAACAGAATTGAGAAGTTACAATTTTCATAAACCCACCACCATCCCCATTTCGCCGCCTGTATTGAAATGATATACATTCAGATCTGGCGTTAGGGAAGCTTTATACATATATGTTTTAATGCAAGGACGGCCGATAAGACACTAATCGATTCTTTTATCATAAAAGTTGTATATTCTATGTCACTGTGTGGGCGGATAGTTACCCACCTTTTACTGTGGGAATGTTTGATTTAATTACACAAATGTATTATTGAACATTTTCTAACTAGTCATGTTATGTAAGAGTGTTAGTTAACTAGTCATGTATATAGCATTTTAATATAATGTAATCACATATATATTACATTATAGTCATTTTATGGTAAAATAAAATGACATGTTCGCATAACATGGTATTTGTATGTTTTTTGGTTCCCATTAGCAAAACAAGCTGCTTATTGATGTAGTTGAATACTTGTGAGAGCTGCATTAAGCAAGCACAAAATATAATTATTGTAAATAATTGAGTTTGTGCGGTTAATCAGCCTTCCTAGCCGGTTGTTAGTCGCCATTGGGCTCATTGTCAAAAAAGCAGAGATCACATGATCTCTTGCCTTCTATTGCAAACAAAGAAACCAACAGAATTGAGAAGTAACCCACCACCATCCCCATTTCGCCGCCTGTATTGAAATGATATACATTCAGATCTGGCGTTAGGGAAGCTTTATACATATATGTTTTAATGCAAGGACGGCCGATAAGACACTAATCGATTCTTTTATCATAAAAGTTGTATATTCTATGTCACTGTGTGGGCGGATAGTTACCGGCCTTTTACTGTGGGAATGTTTGATTTAATTACACAAATGTATTATTGAACATTTTCTAACTAGTCATGTTATGTAAGAGTGTTAGTTAACTAGTCATGTATATAGCATTCTAATATAATGTAATCACATATATTTTACATTATAGTCATGTTATGGTAAAGGCGGATAGTTACCCACCTTTTACTGTTGGAATGTTTGATTTAATTACACAAATGTATTATTGAACATTTTCTAACTAGTCATGTTATGTAAGAGTGTTAGTTAACTAGTCATGTATATAGCATTCTAATATAATGTAATCACATATATATAACATTATAGTCATTTTATGGTAAAATAAAATGACATGTTCGCATAACATGGTATGTGTATGTTTTTTGGTTCCCATTAGCAAAACAAGCTGCATATTGATGTGGTTAGATACTTGTGAGTGCTGCATTAAGCAAGCACCAAGTATTTTCCTATATAACTCTGTGATTAAGTACTGGTTAAAAGTTTTAAATTGAGAAAGCAATAAATATATAAAAGCTGTTTATAATATGATGCTTTGTGACATTGAGATGAGGCCTAATAACAAAAACTGGGCATCAGCAGTAAAATACTTGTTAGAGAGCATGTGTTTTAATTATGTGTGGTTATTTCAAGGGGGGGGGGGGGGGGGTGGGGGGAGCTGGCGGGGAGGGGGGGGGGGTAAAATACTTGTTAGAGAGCATGGGTTTTAATTATGTGTTGTTATTTCAGGGGGTGGGTGATATATCAAATTTTAAACAATGATTATCAGATACTTTTATTCCAAACTGGAATTATCGTATACAGGATTCTTCGAGAGCTAAAACGTATTCATTTTGTTGTATTCTCGTATAAATCATATCTAGAAAATGTTCAAATAAGAAAATTTAGAGTAGCACTGTCAATATTGAAAATGTCCTCCCATAGGTTACAAATAAAAGCGGGGCGTTGGCATAAGCCACACAGTATTCCTATTAATGAGCGCAAATGTTGTATATGTGACGTTCTAGAAGACGAATACCATTTTATATTAGAATGTACTTTATATAAAGAACTAAGAACAAAACTTATCAATCGATACTATTGGCAAAGACCAAATATTCCAAAATTTATAGAACTGTTGACATCAGATAATCTTACTACTGTAAAGAATTTGGCTACTTATGTATTTGATGGTTTTAAAATTCGAAATGACATATATTACAATCAATAAATTCTAGTACTCTCCCATGAGATACTCTAACAACAATATTACTGTCTGTAACACGTGGATTTGAAGTCTTTCAAACAATTGTTTATTGTAAAACTTATACTGTTAGAAATATCATAATTAAAACTGATTAAGAATGTTAGTTTATTGTACAAAATGTGATATTATGTAATGTTTATTACTGCCATCGACCTCTGCAATTGAAAATTGTTTGTGTATTTGTATACTCATGGACCAAATGGTCTACTGTATTTGTTGAATAAAGCATAAACTATAATAAACTATGTAAAACTATAACCCCAGGGCGGAGCCAGATTTGACCGCAGAATCAATATTTGAATAAACGTGTTAGAGGACATAAACGTGTGCTGCATGTGATATATGAGAGCCCTACGCATCGTGGGTTCAGGGAAGATTTGTTAAGCTTTAAGAATGCTAAATATCAGACCTCTAGCTCTGACTTGTAGTTTCCTAGAAGAAGATTTTTTAAAGACTGTGCTATATAACTCTTATATAAAATCTGCGAACCCCGGGGCGTCACCATTTGAATACAGAACCATAAGCTAATGCTACATGCCATATATGAGAGCTCTTTACCTTGTGGTTTCAGGCATTTTTTTTACATTTTTTCCTTTAAATGCTGAAGTAAAAAAGAAACGTATCTCGGGAATTTCTGCTATGTATATAATGTATATATTGCACTTTCATTTCCACATAATATTACTTAGACATCCGAAGATGTTTTGTAAAAAGAAAAGAGGGGTTGCAAGGGGAATGGTTAAGGGGGAATTGACCTATTCGAAAAATTTAAGGGTAGACATATCAGCTATATATATTTGTAAATGCGATTTGAATCAGAATTTTGTTTTGTCGTCATGTAAACAAGATTTTTGTTTTGTCGTCATGTAAACAAGATTTTAATAATAACGCCTCAAATATGGCCATGTTTGGCGTTTTTCATAAAATTTGCGGTGAACTCAATTGTCAACGTTTTTAGCATCACCGAACGTTAGTTTAGTCACATGTAATTACTTTTATATCACACTGTTCGTCTTGGCGAGACCTTTCATCTGATATATACATTATATCATTTAAATCAAGCTTCCTATTTCTTTCACCACTTTTTTACCGTGAACTTTTAAGAAAACACGACGTTAACGCCATTTATCTTTTAAATGGCTTGATAAAAACTGCATAATTTTAGTACTGTTTTAAAAAATAAAATGGTCTGGTCATCGGAATATTTTTTTGCAGTATTCTTGTTTTATTGACCCCAAACCCCTTCGAAAAATGACGTCTTTGTCGATGTCGATGTCGTTCATTAACATAACGACGTCGGTATTTATATTAAAGGTATATTGTACATGTTGGTGATATATCAATAATTACTTTTAAAAAAGCAGATGTCCATATTAATATTGATAGTAACCTGCTAAAGGACTGTTATTCAACATAAATTATTTGAGGTTTTAGCAAATTGTCGATTTACCTAGCAAAGGAACTGTCCTACTGTCAGCTTCACACAAAGCGAAGCCTGCATCTTATAGCACACTTATCGTAATCGAAACGAAGCCCAACGTATCTTCAAACAATTTCTATTTTACAATATTATGAGAAATAGTTTGGTAACATGGCGAAATAGTGTTGCAAAACCCAAAATAATACCGAGATCAGCGAGGTGTATATCAACCTGTGTGTCCCTCGTGAAGACAAATTTTCATATTTTCGAACTAACCCGTCAAATAATGGCAAAATTACACTATAAAACGGCGTTTATCAAAACTCTACCCAAGTTGTCTGGTCATTTAATAATGTATAAGTCCCAATTAAAATTATAGGTTTATTCACGAGTTCTTACAATAATTGAGATTGAATATGCATGATATGCGTACAATGAACTATGACTGGTAACAATTAATTCGACGCTCCCGTTGCGGGGATAGGTATGGATTCTACTTATAACCATTTATACTGTGTCTAATCACAGACCTAATAACAATGATATGTCTGCGGTCTAATAAAGTATATAGTTTGGATTAAAAAATATGTAGTTGTATATATATATCTCGATGTCAGTAGGTTTAGAAACCGTATACATCTGTTGTAAAATATCTGTTGATGGCGGGGTACGGAGTCTAAGTCTCTGTAATCCAGAGATACACAAGCTGAATGTGAGCGCAAGCGATTGCCTGCACTTAACGGTGGATTTGAAATCAGGACGACTCGGGTCCAAGCCTCACCGGCGACACTGTGTTTTGTTTGTGTGTTCTTGGGCAAGACACTTTCCATTGCCTCGTCCGTCGTATGGAGACGTAAATTGGGCGGTCCTCTGAGCATGTTAGAGAACCACAGGAATCTAGTCTTTAGTAAGAATAGGGCAGGTTCCCGGATTCATGCGTATTTTAATAATTACCGGCTCTCTTGGGCAGCAAATAACCTACAATGTGTTGATGCGGCGTTAGACAGCATTCAATTTATACTTTACAATTTGAATTTGGTTACGCCCAGAAAACAAGCGTGAACCCGGTGCTCCCCTCACCGCACCAGACCCCACCACCGCCCCCACCTCCAATGACCCCTCCCCCACACACACCCAACACCTCAAATCAAAGAAGCAGGAAAGTATGGAAAGCCATGAATGTCTTGTGATGTCGCCGATTAATATATGCAATGCATTTCCTTTTATATTTGGTAGATCTTTCATGCTATGCAGTGCACGTGGTAATTAAACCTTTATATGTGTTAGAAACGTATTTATATGCAGTAGATTAATCATTATATGCGATAGATAAGTCATTGTATGTAGTAGATAAACCATTATACGCGATCAAGTTATCATTATATGTAGTGCATTTATTATTATATGCAGTAGTTTATCTAATATATGAGGTCCTTTGAACATTATAAGTAGGTTTGTATTTATATGCAGTGCTTCTGTTGACTTTATATGTGGTACATATTGTAAAATACGTGGTGGATACGTCTTTATATTTGGTGGTTTCAGTTGCATTAAATTCGGTACAAACGGCTTTATATATGGTACATTTCTTATGATATGCAGTGCTTTTTCTATTATGTTTTTTTCATTAAGATGATGAGATCAATCGGAGCACTCGTATTTTAAGATGTTGCGATTTTATTGGAAATCTAACAGGGAGTGTGATTTTAACGGCTAGTCTAGTCTAACTTGCCACACATCGTCTGTAATGTCCTCTGCAAAACTAAAATATACACGGGCAAAAAGTGGTCTAGGGGATAATTAGTCCCTAGACCAAACAAAACAGACCAATGCACTTTATAATTTCATTAGTAAATGGACGATCCACAAATCTTGATTACAGGATTAATCTTGAATTTTATCACCCCAGCAACGAATTCTTGGTAGGCGGGTTCAATACCTGGTATTTTAAATGTAAGTTGCCGCCCTTCCCCTCTGTAATGTGCCACACTTTCTCTCTGCAATATGCCATCTACCCCTCTGTTATGTGTCACCCTTCCTCTGTAATGTGTCACCCTTCTTCTGTAATTGTGTCACTCTTCCTCTGTAATGTGCGACCCTTTCTTTCTGCAATGTGTCACCCTTTCCCTCTGTATTGTGCCATCCCTCCTCTGTAATGTGTCACCCTTCCCGTCTGTAATGTGTCACCCTTCCTCCGTAATGTGTCACACTTCCTCTGTAATGTGTGCCCTTCCTCTGTAATGTGCCACCCTTTATTTCTGCAATGTGTCACCTTTCCCTTCTGTAATGTGTCACCTTTTCTATCTGTAATGTGTCATCCTTCCCCCCTGTAATATGCCACCCTTCATTCGTAATGTATCACCCTTCCTCTGTAATGTGTCACCCATCCCCTTTGTACTGTGTCACCCTACTACTATATAATGTGTCACCTTTTCTCTCTGTAACGTGCCAGCCTTCCGCTTTGTAATGTGTCACTCTTCCTCTGAAACGTGTCACATTCTTCTGTAATGTGTCCCCCTTCCTCTGTAATGTGTCACCCTTCCTTTGTTATGTCTCACCCTTCCTCTCTGTTAGGCAAAACATTGGTTTGCTAAAGCATTGAAAAACAAGAGGCCCAAGAGACATGTGGCCGTTCTACTTTCTAAAGATAAGGTTTATGTATAAGGTACCATAACTCTTTCAAAAATCAATCAAGCGGAACACAGCGATGATATATGCCACTTGGCTTGGTACAGATCATCCGTGCCAAGTTTAGTTGAAATCCAGCCCGAGGTTCAGGAGAACTAGTCTGTACAATGTTAGTGTATAAAAACGTTTAATGGTTCATAACTCTGCCAAAATTATTCATTCAACTGGAACACGACAATGAAATGCGCAACTAGGCTTGGTACTATTCATCCCATCCAAGATTCGTTGAAATCCGGCCAGAGGATTAGGAGAATTAGTTGGGACGAAGTTTGTGCATTAAAACCTTAAAAGGGCCAAAATCATTCAATCAGAACACGGCAATGACAGATTCAGCTAGGCTTGGTACTGACCATACCCGCCAAGATTCGTTGAAATCCGGAAAGGAGTTCATAAGAGACTAATCTGAACCAAGTCTGCCAAATATCATTCAACCGGTATAAGGCGATGATATGCACAACTAGGCTTTATATCCATTATCCTTGTCAAGTTTCGTTGAAATCCGGCCAAGGGGTTCAGGAAAACTAGCCCGGAAGTAAGTGTGTGTATCAACAAACTTTAAAGGGTCAAAAATATGTAAGCCGGAAAACGACGATGATGTGCACAACTAGGCTTGGTGCTGATCATCCCTGCAAAGTTTCGTTCAAATCCGGCGAGAGGTTCAGGAGAACTAGTCCAGACAAAGTTTGCGTAAAAAACATTTAAAGGCCCATAACTCTGCAAAAAATAATTCAACTGGAACACGGGGATGATATACACAATTAAACCTGGAACTGACCATCCATAAAAAACGTTTCACTTAAGGTCATTTCGCCTTAATGAGGCCAAAATATAATATATTCAGAAAATCAAGGGCCATAACTCCGGTGCTGGTTTTCGAACTTATCCGAGCTTTCATTGATATTAACAATCTGGAAAAGTTTGGTAAAGATCGTTGTGACCTATTTTTGACCAAATTCAAGTCACGTCAAGTTTTCGTTACTACAGCCTTATCTTGCTTCTTTCTTGCAGGATTTTCTTGCTTCTTTCTCGCTGGATTTTCACCAAATGAAATATGGGTCACGTCCAGTCTCCTCTACGACATACGTATCTTGCTTCTTTCCTGTAGAATTTTCATACAACTTCATCAGATTGTTCATTATATGTATCTAACACCATCTGCAGAGTTTCTGGTCGATGTGAACTACTTTTCACAAAATATAGGTGACGTACGGTCTCCGCTACGACATGCTTGTCATGCTTCTTTCTTCCAGGATTTTCACCAAACTTGACCAGAATTTTCCATATATGCATCTAACATCTTGATGTGCAGAATTTCTGGTCGCGGTGACTTACTTTTCACAAAATATAGGTCACGTATGGTCTCCGCTACGACATGCTTATCTTGCTTCTATCTTCCAGAATTTTCACCCAACTTCATCAGAATGTTTCTTATATGCATCTAACGTCATGTGCACAATTTCAGGTCGCTGTGACCTACTTTGATAAAATATAAATCACGACTGGTTTCTGCTACGACATGCGTATCTTGCTTTGTTCTCGCAGGATTTTCACCAAACTTCACCAGAATGTTCCTTATATGCATCTAACATCATGTGCTACATTTCGGGTGGCCGTGACCTACCTTCGACGAAATATAGGTTACGTCTGGTCTCCGCTTCGACATGCATCCCCCACTGTGACATTAATTTCATACGTTTTGAAATCTGACATTGCTGTTGGAGAAATCTAAAATCTGGAACTTTATAATAGGGCTCGACATGTAGGCCGTGGCCTTCTAGTTTAAAAGAAGTACTGATGGGAATTTTATGACGACAATCCTAGATATTAGCCATTTTAGCCAGTAGAGCGTCCACATGCCCTCTCGGGCCTCTTGTTTTCAAACTTTGTATTGAGCTTCATTTATAAATTATACGTCAGTTCAATTAAAATAGCAATTATTTTGATAAATTTTGTTGTTTTTTCAAACAAAAAAAATGATATGCCTACCTACCGACTGAAATTAGGGTCGGAAAAGTGCAAGCGTAAATATTTTAAGGGTGGCCCCACTTGAACACAATTTGAAAAAGTGCAAAGGAACATACTTTTGTTATTATTGTTATTAACGGCATCTGGATGCGACCGGCAATTAATATAAAAAAGGTCCCAAAAATGAGAAAAAAACTATTTTGAGGAGGGCGCAAAAAGTTGTTAAAATGTGGCGTTGTTTGCTATATTTCTAAATAAATCGATATATTGTTCAATATGAATGATTTGTTGCTGTTTTAAACATTACGTGGTCCCGCCTTAATTCCATTAAGCGATGGGACAGCTTATATTAGCAGGATTTTATAACGGTTATTTCGACAATAAAACACGTTTTAAAACCTGTTTAAAATGACCTATTAAATGTTTTAATTTTACAATATGCAAAGTTTTTAAACCGAAATTAAGGTTAAATTTCATACCCCAGCCAATCCCGTTTTCGCTTCTTGGAGAAGGTTTGTCTGGTGTCTGGGGTCTGAAAGTTAATACTCGGACCACGTAATGAAATCTATTAGATCTACTTAATTCCAAAAGGCTCTTATAAACGCGATGTGGCTGAACAAGGAATACCATTCGTTTTGGTCTGTGTGGTAGACAAGAACACCAAGTCATGCATGCTATTGGGTTCTAGAGCTAAGGACTGCTTCTGAAGGATTTGAATTTATGTTGTTTTCTTACGTCATTTTGAACGCATTTTAGGCCATATATGACGGTCGATGTTTTTGTGTTAGAGGCAGAACACCCCATTTTCAAGGGTAAAAGCAGTACTGTATAAAGCACATGAGGGTATTGTCGACTAACTAAGGTAAGGCGTATAGATGACTACTCAAAGTCATAATTCCACTGTGAGGTGGCGACTATAGAGCTCTAAGCTTGTTCGTGAAAAAGACTATGGGAGAAAAAGTTATTAGATAAGAAAAAAATATTAATTGTGTTGATATTATTTTAGAATACATTTACTTAATGGTTTCATTGTTTGTAAACACTTCATTTGTAAACTGTATGGTATACGAAAGAACAGGAAATAAAATGAAAAACTATTGTGTTCATGTTTAAAATAAATTGTAACAATACCTTTTCCTTGGGAGCGTTCCTTAGATGGAAAAAAACTTAATTGTATTGCTAGGTTAACTTTTTTCTTCGAAATAATGCTTTAAAATATATGCTAAAAGTAATAAAAAGATGAAAATTATTATTTAAAGCGATAACTATAATTTATTATAATTATTATTATTATTATTTTAACGCTAATAAATAATTGCGATTAATGTCAGGTCCTGTTAATTCGTTTCGCACACTTTTCCCGTTCGCCCATCGTTTTTTTCCCACATCGGTCGTTTCGCCCATCATTCTGAGTCGTTTCCCCTATCAGTTATTATGTTTGTGAATAAAAGTGTTAATAGCATTTAAAAGATAATTTAAGTAGAATGATAATGCACACAGTATACATTCGTTATTATAATATAAACATGGTTACGATGAAATTGATTGCCATTAAATTTTGTTCATGAATTATTTGTTTAATTTTCCATCTACCGCCCATTCACTCACCATATACATCAGGGGCGGATCCAGGATTTCAGCTTAGAGGGGGCGTAAGATTTTGGTCAATTTTCGGGTCCATTTCTAGCCTCATCAAACGGTTGCGGTAGTGCATTGATAGGGTGAAAAAAATCAGTTTTCAAATAAAAGGAGTTACAATGTGTTAATTAAACCACTCATTAGGCAATATGCGTCGAGCGTCGAGCGAGCGAAACGATCGAGAACATTTTTTATACTGAGGGCTAGCATCGAAATTGTTCGATATTTTATCTACAGTAACATGGACATACATGTATGAATAAAAAAAAGTCCGTTTTCATATAAAAGGATTTAACAATGTGTTAATTAAACCACTCATTAACCATTATGCGTCGAGCGAGCGAAGCGAGCGAAAAAAAAAATCTACTGAGGGCGTGCATCGAAATTGTTTGATATTTTATCTACAGTAACATGGACATACATGTATGAATAAAAAAAGTCCGTTTTCAAATAAAAGGATTTAACAATGTGTTAACTAAATCACTCATTAGTCATTATGCGTCGAGCGAGCGAACCCCCCCTCCCCCCTTGATCCGCTAGTGTACATTACATTTTGAGGAACACATACCAGAACTGATTTTAGTAATAATTATTTTCATTATTCCCTGTTAAATTCAATAAAAAAACATAACTTACATGATTTACAGTCTGGGAGGACTGTATAATATTACTGAACCTCTTACACAAATCATGAACTAATAAGGCGACTAGAATGAAACTTCACACAATGATAGAGGTCAATGAGAGGAAGTGCACTGTGTCAGAACCATAACTGTATCTTCATTCAAGTTAGGGTTATGCCCTTTGTAATTTCATAATTAGAATTCTTGTCCGGAGCATAACTGAAAAACTCTAATGGGACTGGATTGAAACTGCACACAATAATACAGGACAATAAGAGTAAGTGTAGAGTGCATGAACCATAACGCTGCCTTCATTTACGTAAGAGTTATTGTCCTTTGTAATTTATACTTAGAATTCTTCTCTAGAGCATAACTTAAAAATAATAATGAGACCGAATGAAACTTCACACAATGATGGGTGACAATGGGAGAAAATGCAGAGTGCATGAAACATAACTCTGTCTTCATTCAAATAAGAGTTATTGCCTTTTGTAATTTTACTCTTAGAATTGTTGTCCGCAGCATTACTCAAACACTACTAATGCGACTGGAATGCAACTTCACAAAATGATAGAATGGGAGTAAGTGCAACTCTATCTTCTTTTGAATTAGAGTTATTGCCCTTTGTAAGGTTATACTTAGAATTCCAACAAGGAATAGATCTAGATCCGAGTCGGTAGCGCGGCGGAATTGTAACCGGGTGCCCCGGGTTCAATCCTCCCTGGTGCCACTGAGTTAAGTCGGTGACAAGACATTTTTCATTAGCCTCGTCCGTCGGATGGAGACGTAAACCGGGTGGTCCCGTGTATCGGTCTATCCTCCGAGCACGTTAAAGAACCATAGGAATCTATGCGACAATAAGAGTAGAGCAGGTTCCCGGATTCCTGTGTATCCTTCCCCTCTCTCGGGGGCGGCTCTAAATAGCATATATTGTGTTGAAGAGCCGTTAAACAACATTCAATTCAATTCTACTCTAGATCTGGAGCCTAACTTATAAACTTCTAATGGACTGGAATGAAATTTCACACAATGATAAAAGCCAGTGAGAGGAAGTACAGAGTGCAAGATCCGTAACTCCATCTTCATTCAAATTGAAGTTATAGCCCTGTAATTTTCTACATATAATATTTACCTCTTTTTTCCTAAATGATCTCGCAGTGACTTTTAGTGTTAAAGCGGCAATACCTGGCCCTGTCAGCAAGACTGTATCTTTCAGAAAAATTCGCTCTATAAACATTGATTCCTTTAAAACCGATATCGAAACATCAGAAACTCTACACGATGCTTTAAAATGCACAGACCTTGATGATCTCGTCAACGTGTACACGGATGAACTGTCAGCACTTATCAACAAGCATGCTCCGTTACGTACAAAGACGATTATTGTCAGGCCATCTTGTCCTTGGTTTAATGAGGAATTACATGACGCTAAACACCGGAAACGTAAGCTGGAACGACAATGGCGTGAAACCAAACTAACAGTTCACCACGAAATCTACTCCTGCTACATCCAAGGAAGTGGAACGAATAATCCTACAATCTCCGAATAAATCGTGTGAATTAGATCCAATACCAACATGGTTGTTGAAATCATGTCTTGATGAACTTTTACCTGTTCTGACGAAGATCATCAACTCATCTCTACACTCGGCATACGTACCAAAGACATTTAAAAGTTCACGTATAAGACCTCTATTAAAAAAGCCAACCCTTGATCAAAACACTCTTAAAAACTACAGACCTGTGTCCAATCTCCCATTTATCTCAAAGGTGTTAGAGAAGGTAGTCGACAAACGTTTGGAACAGCATTTGTCCCTTAACGATCTTCACGAGAAACATCAGTCGGCGTACAGAAAGTGTCACTCTACCGAAACTGCTTTACTCAAAGTTCAGAGTGACATTCTCCAGTCTTTAGACCAGAACAATGTTACTATCTTAGTATTACTGGATCTCTCTGCTGCATTTGACACCATCGATCATAGCACACTACTCGATCGCCTTGAACATGAATTTGGAATAGCCGGTAAGCCACTTGCATGGATGACATCCTATCTAAGTGATCGTTATCAAACTGTGTGCATTGACGGCGAACTATCCAATCCAGTGCTTATGAAATACAGTGTACCACAAGGATCGGTCTTGGGGCCAAAAAACTATATCATGTACACCAAACCTGTAGGGGTAATTTGTAGAAACCATGGACTAAATCATCATTTCTATGCTGATGACTCTCAGCTATACTTATCATTTGAACCTTTAGACAAAATTTATCAAGTTGAAGTTATACGGCGAGTTGAAGCCTGTCTCAATGATATTATCTCCTGGATGCACCACAATATGCTAAAACTAAATGCAGACAAAACAGAACTTATATTGTTTTGCTCCAAGCGCAATGTGGAGTGTATATCTGACATATCTATTAAAGTTGGAGACTCTGAGATAAAACCATCATCATGTGTTAGAAATCTGGGAGCATTTCTCGATTCCAAAATGGACATGGAACAACAGGTGAATGCTGTTTGTAGGTCGTGTTACGCCCAGTTACGACAAATAGGTCACATTAGACAATATCTAACCATCGATGCAACCAAAACCCTTGTAAATTCCCTTGTTACATCCAGACTTGACTATTGTAACTCCCTGCTTAGCGGTCTACCTAAGACAATTTTGAACAAACTTCAAACAGTTCAAAATACAGCAGCTCGTATCATTACTAGGAAATCTCGCTTCGACCACATCACACCAGTGTTAAAGGAGCTTCACTGGCTCCCAGTGCAATACCGGATTGACTTTAAAATATTGAGTCACATCTATAAAGCCTTAAATGACCAATCTCCAAGCTACATCACAAACATGTTAAAGGTGTATAGACCACAGCGTGACTTAAGATCCCAAAGTGACACTCTGACTCTTGTAGTACCAAGATCTCGTACAGTTACATACGGTGACCGTAGTTTTGCAACTGCTGCTCCAAAGTTGTGGAACGCGCTTCCAGTGGGAATCCGGAATTCCAACACACTTGACTCTTTTAAGAGATCACTGAAAACTCATTTCTTTTTAATGATATATAGTGGCTGATGTGTATTATAAGCTGGACTATTTCATGAATGATTACCATTGTTTTATCATCTTATTATGACAGTAATATTTTTTAAACACGGATTTTAATTTTAGTCAGTATAATAATAATGTCTTAACTTTATCTTAGCAATATAATCTATATGTTGTTTTATATTTTACCACTTAATATCTTCATATCTTAGAGTTAATACATGTATTGTTCTTTTTTTTAGTTTTGACTGTATGTGAATGTATTATTGTTTTACTTGTAAAGCACTTTTGAACGTATGTTAAATATGAAAAGAGTGCTATATAAATATGGTATAATAATAATAATAATTGGGAGCACCTGGTCCGTTACAGGAGTGAAAAGTACGATAATGGGAAATGATGGCGTAGGATTTGTAAACAAACCTTGAGGTGTTTTTTTTATCAGAGAAGATTTAATACTATTTTAGTACTGGTGAATATTCGGGGACGCATCACAATGGTTGTGCTATACAATCGTTACTTTTATAAAAGATTAACACTCAAAAACGTTATCGAAGGTACAGTCGGCACTGTTGACAAGTTTACAAAATGTGTGTCGTGATAAATCGTCAGTTTTGGTGGATTTCGGGCGAAGGTGAATGCCATTGTAAGAAAATAATTTATAGAAATGTTTTATTTAACCATATCAGTTACGGTATCAATAAATACTGAAAAAGGGATCCCTTGGAAGCAACAAACACGAAGCAACAAGAAGTTAATTGATATGGTTAAATCAAATATTTCTATAAATACATTTTCTCGCAAAGATTTTCGTCTTCGCTCGAAATTCACAAAGAAATGACGATTTAGCACGACACACATTTTGCAAAATTGTCAACAGAGCCGAATGTACCTGCAATAACTTTTTTTGAGTCTTAAATGTTTTGAAAAGGAACGATCGTATAGCATAACCATTGTGATGCATCGCCGAATGTACTCCATTAATTTCATTCTACATGTGCTTGTTTCTTAACTATGCATCAAAGAAGCTGTGAATAACATGAGCACACCATGACTTAAGTATGCATCAAAGGAAATGTGAATACCTTGAGCATACCATGACTTAAGTATGCATCAAAGAAACAGTAAATACCATGAGCATACCATGAATTAAGTATGCATCAAAGGAAATGTGAATACCATGAGTACACCATGACTTAAACATACAGTATACATCATGGGATCACCTAAAGAATCGACAAATTAATTCCATCTGTAAATGGTTAATTTAGTCGCATGCAACATAATACTGGGATTTGGTGCAGCCTAGAACCTGGTCGGTTTAACCCCCCAAGCGGCTGTTTAGCAACTGACTGTGCCAAGACGGTAGCCCTTTTGTCATCCATTTTATGTTTGAGATGTCATATACTTTCAAAGTTGCCTTTTACTTATCCTTGTGATTGTTGTAATTACAGTTGTTACGTTTTTGTATATCCGTGATATTTATAAAGAACTCAACAGATTGTGGGTTTATGTACTCTGATCTAGTTTAGCTCTGTAACTGTCGATTCTTACGGATGGCGGGAGGTGTACAGTACTGGTTCTACCCAGGAAAAGCGGGTGGTCTGTCTACACCACAAAAAATCGACCGTCACTATGTTATATAACCTTACATGTGTTGAAAATGACATATTCCATGCAGCACGTAGACGATTCCAGTAAGGTTTTGGCTTGGTAAACGCTTGTAGCACAGTTTTAAAGGGAGCAATAGTCAAGACGAAACTCAATAAGGAAATGTATATATAGTCTTTATTAACAAAGCAAACTGACTTATTTTCACAAATTATCTAATAATATCCATCTCGCAGATATTTATAAAACATATACTTTCGATAAAGATAATAAAGACTTGCCTACATATTTCTGACTATATCACACACTATCTACTAATACAGTATAGTCATTGACAACAGTATACATACTTGATCATGAAGCATTTCTCGTGAAGCATTTCTAATGAAACATGTCACGCTTTCATGAGAAAACTGCTTCATTTAGAAAATTCTTTATTTATGAAATGCCTGCAGACCTTAGTTTTAGTAATGTTTGCATGTTATATGTGCCAAGTTAGCTGGCCTAGCATTTACACATGTTCATTTGGCTTTCTGCAGGGAATATAAAATCAATAGCGTGTTATTTTTCATTTATGTGAAATAAGATGGTGAAATAAACTTGTATCCATTTAACAGAACAAAGATCATTTCAATGATCCTTACTGTGCATGACTTTTATTAGAATTGCTTTTTGAAGTAGTATTTTAATAAGTGTTGACCGTTAAACATCAGTTGTACAAACTAGCAACTATTGAATCTAAATATAATTGATGTACGGTCGCAGTTGTGGAGTTTTAAACTCGACTGCCTACTAGCCTGATATCATAGAGACTCTTAAAAATGTTTTTAAACTTATCTTATTCTAACACATTTGTTTCCAAACTACTAGAAACTCGCAAAAACGATTGCATGAAAGAATATGAGCATCTGGATATCACGTCACATGGTAAACACTAGCGATGGGGATATATATGTTTGGCTGTTAAACCCAGGATGTGAATTGAAAGAGCCAATACAAGTATAGAACATGGCAAACAAAACATATCCCCACCACAGTTCATTTGAAAACAAAGTATTTTCAAATAAGTGGATATTGATTTTTCAATACGGCTGAACAGCTGTTAGATGTCTTTTATATGTCGAAAACCAATGTGGCTCTTTGTTAATCTGTATCAAATATTTTTAATTGGTATTACATTAACAGGAAAACTAGCAAAGGTGCACAACGGTGAACTCAAAAATGAAACTTATAAATAAATCGCGTTTTTTGGAAGAATAAATGAACTATAAAGACAACTCAGTGATATTAGATAAAGTAAAAGCATTATACAATATGGCAAAAAAGTGAAATGCGTTGTCATCGAAACCGAAGAATTTTTTTTTTTATTTTTTTTTATTTTAACTATGTGTTCAACAGTTTTCTCTAATCACATTCGTTGACATTTATTTTCATTTTGAGAAACAATGTTGCGACATACCGAATGCCATTCAAACATGCATGTTACACTAATTGAAACACAACTCAAAGGCCCAAAAGTTCAGTTTTTTAAATTGAAATTATACACTCTTCCAATATATGCTTTTAACAATTAAATCGAAATTAATATAGAAAGTCTTAATATTGAACTTAATAAACGAGTTGGATAACATTATAGGATGCGAGACCGTGCCGAGCATCATATCAGTTTTATCCTACGAGTTTAATAAATTCAATATGAAATAGACACGAATGTCAGATTCTATGTATCACAAAAAAATCATATAGAGAATTTGTTATTAGAGCTGCCTATATACATATACCGTTTTATTACATTTCTATGGGTGAAATACTGGGATTTCTCAGTGAAAGAATATTCATAATCACTAAATATTAATAACTAACACAAAAATAACTAACTGCGACGTTGTGTTTTGCCGTCAATAACATGTTGGTGACGTCGACGTCATTCGCCGATAACGCTAAATAAAGCGAATAATTCTGATTAAAATCATACATAATCTGATTAAAAATGTAATAAATAGATTATTTAACTGTTGTGGTCGATTATATGGAAAGCCTTCACTCGATGCTTACGCTCGTTCGTGAAAAGAACCACACGCCTACCATCTCATGAAGGATTTCCCTAAAATCGATCCCAGCAGTTAAATAATCTCTATATCCTATGATGACGTCGTATGTTATCGCCGGTATTTTAAACATTACGGAAATCGACGAGGCAATTCCTATGCACACCGAGCTGAACGGAAAATACCGAATGATGTTTCGGCCTTCTTTACAAATTTATGTGATAAATAAGTAACGGCTACACTCACAAACCGCAACTTATGTGATAAATCATGTATTTGATATTAATATCGATTCAATATTTTAGCATTGAACTACATCAGAGGGCTGGCGTGGCGCAGTCGATAGCGCGGCTGATTTGTAACCGGAGGCCCCGGGTTGAATCCTCCGTGTTGCCACTGAGTTTCGTCGGTGTGTTCTTTGGCAAGACACTTTCCCTTAGCCTCGTCCGTCGGATGGGGACGTAAACCGGGCGGTCCTGTGTATCGGTCTATCCTACGAGTACGTTAAAAAAACATAGGAATATATTCGAAAACAAGAGTAGGGCACGGTTCACGGATTCCAATGTATCCTTCCCCTCTCTCTGGGGCGGCTCTAAATAACCTATACAGTGTTGATGAGCCGTTAAACAAATTCAATTCAATTCAATACATTAACATCTCTTTGCAAATATAATGTATGACACAAACATACGTTATAATCTTCTTCTGAAACACGCTTTAAACAACATAAAACCGCAGAATACAGAGAAAGTGAATTAAAATAAAATGAGCCTGTGCCAGCTTAGAAAACGTCTAATAAATCGTAATTTAACAGCTGGCCCAAAACATGTGTATTGGCCAGAAACACATTATATTACTTATAGTTATAATTGCAATTTGTTTCTACATTCAATAATCAATAGATGTATAAAACTAAACGGAAAAACTAAAACTAAAAATAAGACGATAATCCAGGAAGTAGTGTCACGCTGTTGTTACGACATTTAAATTTTCATTACACAATTTAGATGTGTTAATCACATGACACATACCTTTTAAGTTGGAAGTAAATTCAGATTGAAATCAATATAAAGTGTTTCTTGACAGTGACGTCGATATTTTTTATCGCTACTAGTAATGTTATTTATGTTAGATATTTGGGAATATATGTCTTTAACCCTTAACCTGCTAAGCACGACTATATTAGCCTTTGCGTCCATTGTAAACCTAGATCAGCCTGCGAGTAACCTTTGTCACATAAATGGAATGGTCTTAATTCACGGAAAGAACAGTCCATTATATATATGTAGGGGTTAACGGTTAGGTATGTAACGCTTATCGTAAAGTGTATTCATATTGAACGTTAATTGAAGAAAATAAACTTGGAACCAGAAAAGTTAAAAAAGTTGCTTAGCAACGCCGTTAAAACGAATACAATTAAAAATATCGTTATCCCCCCAAAAAATAGTACTGTATTCCCTGAAGAAATATAATAAGAGATTTATGTTTTATTGTTAGTTAATATATATGTTATTAAATGTTAGTGCATGTATGTGATACTTTTTTAATTCAATAGCTTTGTACACATTAGGCCAAACAAAATTAATACTTCGTTTCCGTTAACGTCTTGAAAAAAAATAGGGTAGGTAGGTAGGCATAACGTTGTTTTTTTTTGTTTTTTTTCTTCCTACGCGATATAAAATAGTAGGACTTTACGTTACTTTTTTATGTATTTCAATATAGGTTGTATTAAAACCTACTTTATTGAATTTAATCAATGAATATATACAAGTTTAAAAAAGAGTTGTTGTCTCTTTTAATTTCACCATAAAATAAACATCGAAATATTTAAAAAAAAAAAAAAAAATCCATAACCTTTCGAACAAGTTCAATATTAAATGAGCTAGATTAGGCCCCAGTATCACGAAAAAAATTGAGATTTAAATGACTCAAAATTTCTTAATCAAATAGCAACCAAAATAATAGATATTCTTTTACATTATATAGAAAATTAGGGCCTCCTCTGGCTATATTTTTCTTTTTGTCACCACTTTCTCCAAGTTAAAGAATTAGGAGCCTAGACTAGAATTCATTTAAAAGTAGGATTCCTGGAACTCCTTACACCTTAAATAATGAATAGAAATATACTTTATATCTGTATTTATACATATTTTTTTTCAACCAACGTGTATTTATAAAGGACATGTTTTCTTATTCGATTATGTAAAAAAAATATCCGTAATTGTGTACCATCCGAACTACTATGACACCGAATTTTTACGCCCCGAACATTTCACAAACATTCAATCGAAATACCATCAATTACAAACTTTTTTCACGCATTAATGTGTTTTGAATGAAAAAAATGATATTTCTTATCAAAGAGGAAAGAAAACACAACCCTAATAGCAGTATAACGTAGTTTTATGTCAATAATTGTCGATCTCAGTTGTGACAAACTGCCGAAACTAAGCCAGGCAAAATATTCAAACTTCTTATTGTTTCAATGTGTGTATAACACATTTTAATTACTTTATTGCAAGTGTTTTCACAGTTCAAAATACACATGGGAGTATTTTGTCTTGAGGATCTTGAGATCAAGTAAGATTTTGGGGATTTTTTTTTAGACGGGCCCGACGGGCTCATTGTCTGTAAAATGAGACTGGCCCGGAATGGATTTCGAGGAGCCCCGGGCGTCGGGCTATCCTATTTTTCGAGCACTGAGCAGTAAACTTGTTGCCATATCGTTAAAATTAAGGACAAACTCGACAGATCTGACAACGATTTTTTCAAAAAACATTGTCACCGTGTGGACACCTGCATCGGTAGACGCTTTATTCACATGCGTTTCAAGTATCGGGACGACTAATTACCGGAAAGATTTATATTATGCGGAAAGATAGAAAAGAGCAAAAACGATCGAACACATTTTTTGCTACAAAAACGGTGAAAAAAAACTGTAGGGTCGGCGGAAAAAAATAGGGTCGGTCAGGCTAGCGGAAACAGAGAATTCATTTTGTTTGGCCTTATATTATGAAATGATAAATTAACCCTTCTATTGTAAGTTATGACAAGTTCACGAGTTCTAGCCTCACTGGCGCTACTAGGGTTCTTCGGTGTGTATATTGGCACGACACTAGTTATTATACAAGGCGGTTCTCTGTATCAGAGCTATTTTAGTTAAAATAACATAGAAATGTATTCGTTAGTAAGAGTAGGGCATGGTTCAAGAATTCGTGTGCAATTTCCACATCTCTGATGCGACTCGAAAAAACTTGAAAATGTTTGAAAATGGGCTGTTTAACACTTCAATTGAATTAAAATGTGATTTGGGCACGGATACTTTCTCTATAAAAAATGAGCATATTGAGCAAGACGCCTAATAATCGACACTCACACCTGTTATTTTACTTTATAGAAGTAAACCTCTATTCTGCAAATGTCATAATTTGTTTGTTGTATAAGTCTAAGCGTGGACGTGAACAATGTAAGGTAATTTTATAATAAGGGTATTCAAAGATACCTTAAAATTTCATATTAAACAGGGTTTCAGATAATCCAACAGTAGCATGACGTCTGGAATGGAGACTTTCGTATTTAAAGGTCTTATTATAAATTTAACAATGTGTAATATTAAAACGTGTTAAACTTTGTTTTACAGATAAAGTTGCATTTGTTTTAAAAATGTTTCTGCAAGAAAGTGACTACTAAGGTAGCCAGTATGACGTTAACAGTCAGTCCAGTCTTGCCAGCAGAATTATCAGGAACTGAAATATAGAAATGTAGAAAATAGATTGTGTTATGTAAGCAGAGTTTCTCGAAAATTGTTCCAATTACGTTTGGAAGTATTTTTGGGAAATTGGTAAAATGGAGATGCTCAACGAGAGCTTTCACCAGCTAGTGATATGCAGTTCTGGTAATAAATATACCTAGGCAAAAGGCAAAATCATAGTATACTGACTACTCACAATCCGAACTGGTTTTTTTATAAAACAAATTATGTTATTGTTCCAAAATATATATTTGTCAGAAATGTTCCTGTTTTAATCTTCATGATCTCTGATGCAAGGGTACTTTAAGGAAGATAACTTAAGAACGTAAACATAGACATTTATATTGCAATCGTATGTATAACTGAATATGTATGTTTGTTGAAACCTATACATGTATATTTACCTGAGCATGTCTCTCCGCTATATCCAGTACCTGCACACACACATGCGTCGTCAACGCAGACTCCTTCGTTTTGGCATGCAGGATCACACACAATAGCTGAATAATAAGTGAACACTGAACTCAGTCCATATGTTAGGTAGGTTGTATTTATTACACACGACATCATTTATGTTTGTTTTTAAGAAAAGTCTTAGTTTTTAAGAAGACAAAAAAAACACCCCATAATGGGAAACGTAGACTGTCATACATGTATAGTGTATACTGTTTGTTTTTTCTCTTCGTATAATTATAAAACTCTGAGGTGTTTAGTTAACTGTTTCTATAACACATTTTGAAACATTTAAACAAAACACAACGTTCATATCATAATAGGTGTTGTGTTTATCTAGATCTTGTATTTATGTTTTAAAGTTTCGCTCCTATTTAATGTATTATACTGTCTGTATCTAAATACTATTCGTTTAATAACGTTTAATTTTTAACCGTGTGTAGTAGATGCTTATGTTTCAATAGTTATTTTGTTATCGTTATAATCATATTTTCTTTCTTCAATGTTCTATGGGTTTGTTTCTTTATTTATATTTTGAATAACAACTCCATACGTTTACAGACGTTAAAGAGTAGTAAGCGGTTGTTTCAAAATTCTCCGACGCGTTGATTAGTAAGGCATTAGAATCTCCGGTCTACCGAAAGCAATCGTTTAAGGTTTGCTAGGTGTACTGATTGTTAGCGAGGAGATTTGTCGTTGTTTGTATCCTATGGATATTTAAGTTTGTATTCGCTAGTAAGTTTTAGTTCAAAATCCTCTTCATATTTAAAACCAATATCTTATAAATTCCCCGTTGCAGTATATTTGCTATTATCATGGAATCATATAATGTGAATACTCTGTCATAACTGAACGCTATCATTGTAGTTATCTGATGGAAACGTCGGACTATGGTGTTTTACGACATTTTCAACACATGTACGGTTATATATGACGATCGAATTGTTGTTGGTGGAGGCTGACCACCCACTTTTCCTAAGTAATCGTCTTATTATCACCGGTCTACAGAAACCAAACGGTTTAGGTTGACTAGGTGTGGTCTGAGGCGTTTAGCGACAAAGAAGTGTTGTTGTTAATATCATAGGGAGCTATTTATTCTCAGCCGGTAAGTGGTTAGTATAAAATTCTTATATATATATTTAAATTACATGTTTCCTTCGTTTGTTTTGCTGTATATTGTGTTTCAATGTTTGCATTATTTGTAAAGGAAAAAAACAATAGATATCTAAATCATTTTAAAGTAAGATATGTTGGTACGTTGCTATGGGGTGCCGTATATACTATGAACATTAATTAGAACAATTTAAATACTTATATCACGCCTTCAAAAGCATGTCTTACATTAGTATGTTAAGCATATTCGCTTTAAAAAGACAAACTACAATCTTGAAATAGTTATCAAGCACCTCGATTTATAATTCAGCACCATTTTTACTTTAAACCTGCTTAACTTGCATATAAATAAATTAAAGACTTTTAAGTTTAAGCCAGATGTTTAACTATATTATTGTTGCAATACAAACAACAACTAGTAATATGCAAATAATAACAAATTTCTTTAAATTATTAAACTAATTATTTATAACAATTTGCAAATAAACATGTAAGTTATGTAGAAAAACTACTTACGTTAAAGAAATAGGTACGAATCAGAAAAATAAAAATATAACAAAAATAAAAAGTGCATACCAGTTAGGGTGACAACAAACAAATGTCGACATCGGCTTCGTCTCAGCTGACATTATTCTCTTAGGTTAAACCTCTGTTTAAATAAAGTTAAACCTCTATTTATATAATACGCACATGCGTTGCACGTTGAACCTGTATAACCCGGCGCGCATGAACATGTATCAGGAGGTCCATCTGTACAAGTACCACCATTCGCACACACATCAGCCGTAGTGCAGTCAATAGCTGTAATTCAAAAACTAATGTCAAGATAGAAAGAAAATGTGTTTTTGTCTGAAGTGAATATCTGAGTTGTTTTCATCTCGAAGAGAAAAAACATTAACACTAGTACGTTGAAAGAAAGAAAATATTTCTGTTTTCTCACTATCTCTTTAATGAAAATAAATCCCATATTCACCATAACCCAAAATACTTTTCATATAATTTTATTCACTTGCCATTATAAATATACCTTGTTCAATATCGATGCATTTTGGTCTTAAACTGGATTTAGATTGGATACTAGTAATATTTGATGTTAATATAACGTAACAATAATGCATTTGCATCATGTTCATAGTAATTAAAAAAACAAATTTCAACAGCAAATGTTAATACCGTATAGCTTTAACACAGTTGGCATTCTCTTACTGTCTGAGGACGCATATACACTATCAATGCATGTGGGACGTAGTAAATCGTCTCCACTACTTAAAGGGAGTACATCAGGATTTTCATGGGGGTCTAGGTGTCCGACTAAAAATTGACAAATATTAATATTTTCTATTCTACATGGCCAAAACATAATGAATGAGCCTAAAAATTATCCCTTATTTGCCAAAAATCTTATTCTGCACAGTAATACTTGGTATCCTAGGTGACGCACCAGGGTTAATTTCAGCATTTTACGTCCGATTCCGTCCTAGCTATGTGGTGTTTTCAAAGTTTAGATAGTAACACAATGGTTTTAACATCATATTTTGATTGATATAAGTGTTTTATCATGAACTGGTTTTATCATGAACTGGAACATTTTTATGATTTAAGATGTTTCATGAAAAATCCTGATGTACCCCCTTTAACACAATGTATTTGCAACGGCATAACATAATATATACTTATACTTATTTTCAATTTAGTTGTGGATTTTAATACATTCAGTATTTTGCATATCAAATTCTTCACAAATGTTAGATATGATACGCATTTTAAAGTCTTGGTCATTCAGTCATACTGTTAAATGAAATATGTATATGTTATGGGAAGGACGGTAACTACTTACGTGAACACTTGTGGCCCGACCATATTGTTATATATTTGTTTGGAAATAGAATGCGTTTAATCAGTAGTGTTATTTGTTCTGGTCATTTGGGATCATGGAGCCGAATATAGGTGGCTTTGAAGTAGAATACCTCATAAACCGGTGCTGATGTGGGGGTGGAGATGAGAGCTAAAGCTTCTTATGTTACCTTTCATGAACAGACTCGATAAAAATAAGTATAAAAGTCGAACAGGAAATGCAGCTTTCACAAAACAAAACGGAGTCTTCTACTTTATTCTCTTGGTTGTGTTTGCTGCTACCAAATGATCAACCTTTTCAGTATTAAAAGTAATAATCCTATAGTCTTGATAAACATTAGCATGTAAGCTAATTAAATTATACCTATTAGTTTCGGTATTCATTTAGTAGTTTATGTTATATGACCTCCAGGAATATACATTTTTATTCCATAGTCAAGCCTTCTAAGCCTTGAAAAAGCTCATATTATGTATATGTGCGTTGTATTTGTGACGTACAATGTGCTGTAACAATACTCTTAATGTCCCATAGTGTACAACCTGTCATTGTATTGTGTACTCATGTTTGAGAAAGTGTACTAAGTTACTAATGAGTTGTAGCTAACAGGTTTTAGCTGTTTTAGAGATGCGAGAGCTTGCTCGATGGATGAGAAGTGTTTATTGCAAATGCAACAATACCCATAACGCATTATTCCAAAACTAACCCCGCCCTAGTATTCTATCTTTCCCGTATTCGTCTACAAGCAGTGTCCGAATTAGGTCGTGGGACCAAACTCTGCATAGATATTATTTAAAATAAATGTTCTACCTCTGAGCAATAGTATTGTAAACTTCTAGGTTTGCTTTCCCTCTCCAATATTTTTTATCTTTTTGTATATACAAGTCATTTTTACGTGCTGGTAAGAATATATATTGTATTTGAAATGATGAGATTATAAAATGACAATATTGGCGTTTTCCGTCGTAAACGTATTACATATGTCTATTTCACTGTTTCAGTTTTCAACTACTATTCCACAAACGTCCTAATAAAGAACATACATACAGAATAGGTTTCATAGGTTTCTACAATGACCCCATACTACATCTATTTTTGTAATTCACTGATTATTTGTATACATATTCAGATCTGTTTTTAGATTAACTGTACTGTGGATTAAATTGTGAATAAAACTGTTTCTGTGGCTTTTAGAAATTCTGTATATCTACCATGTCTACCAAGACATAAGCAAGCAGTTTAGAAGATGAAAGTTGGCGTAAACGTTAATTCAGAGCACAGGAATCTCTCTTAAAATGTACTACATGTTAAATCGTCTGTATATGTGCATAAGATGTCCAGGGGCCTCAATACGATCACCTGAGTGTAAGGGTTAATATGGACCTTGAAGGTATTATCCTTGGTTTGGCAAGACATATGACAGACGGACATTTCCATCATTATACAGTACATGGTCTTCGACATCGGGAGTATAAAACATAAACCAAAGGAACATTTATACCATATTTTGCTAGAATGGAATAAATTATTTGGAGATATGACTTTAAAATTCTTTAAATTTGATCCAGTTTAATCGCTTGTGGGTTATGCTGGAACAGGCTTTGGAAAGAACAACACAAATCCGAAGGGGTAATACCAAGCAACATGCAACATAGAGTTCTGTGCCTGGTAGTTTCAGAGAAGAAGAAGCGTTTCCCTATACAAGTAGAATTAAAAGTCGGAGAGGAACTGTAGCATTCAAGGACCACAGTCAATCAATAATGGACATATTCAGTTAAAAGAAAAAACACATTCATTTTCTTTTGGAATGTATACATAGATACCGTTACGCGATTTAAGTTACCCTCGTACCACTTTACAGCAATGGGAATAAAACAGATGTTCTCTATATTGCTTTACCTGTTCCGCATGTAGCACCTGTCCATCCAGTTTTGCATGAGCAAGTGTCAGGACTAGAACAAGTTCCACCGTTTGCACATGTTGTAGCACAAACAGCTAAAATGAACAGGTAATATATATAAAGATAGAAATATCACAACCTGACTACATTTATGAACATTTAAAACAAAACAATCCAGATATGAAATTAAAAAAACAAATTAAAAGTAATGATTGTGGTTATCGTAACACTTGTTTTGTACTTAAAAGTTGCATCAAACACCACCTTCAGTGCAATATTAAAACTCTTCAAGTTTGAAATAAATAGACGATTTTTATTTCTTCCTCAAGCATGTCCAGTGCGTTATTTTCCAAGTAATAGTAACAGAATACATTGCTGAATGATTAGAAGTAGGTGTTTTAGTCAGAAACAAAATGGTCAATTTTAAATGCACATTTTAAATCATTAAAAATCTTACCTGTACTGGTTATCGACCAAGATAACATTTGATGTGATTTGACTTAATTGTTCACTGGGTTGAAAGTTAGCCGTTACTGTAGTTTAAACAGGGTGAATTAGGGTGCACGTCAGAAGTCAAGTTTCCTCACAAGTCTTGACTATACCAGCAATTCTCCTCACAAGAACAGACACACGGACTAACGAACGGACGGACGGACGGACGGACGGACGGACTGGATGGATGGATGAATGGATATGGATGGATGGATGGATGGATGGATGGACGGACGGACGGACGGACGGTGACGGACGGACGGACAGACGGACGAAGAAGGGAGGATGGATGGATGGATGGATTATTTATTGGTTGGTTTTTTTGAACAACGGAACCTGGTGGTTTTGTACACCAATCAATAAGTCACAAGGTAACAGTTCACATTATGCAAATCGCCCGCGGCATGTGAATTTGTGTTATTTAAAGTTTAGTATATGCGGTTTGACTTGCTTTTGTATTAGTTACGCAATGGACATGTTTGAGGAAGAAATAAATAGCGTCTATTTATTTCAAACCTTAAGATTGGTAGTGTTTAAAGATATATGTCTTTTTTTTAAGAGTAGCGGTCATTTTATGCTTTCTTTTTGTGGTTATTGCGGCCTTACCTTCGCATAAACCGGATTTAGCAGCATACCCATCTTTGCAAGCGCATTTTGACTCCTTACACTCCGAATTGTCAACAGTACAGACAGTGGCGGCGTTTGAGTCAGTGCAAGCAGAATCAAGGATAGCTGAAAAGTACAAATGATAGAGATTACATGAACGAGGTGTGTTAAATAACGGAACACATGTTATAACTGTTACACCAGTCTATACTGAGGATTTCAGATATACAACACTCATAAAACATCCGATCATAACCAGGCTAAGTGGCATATGCCACCGCCCACGAAACGGGATTCATGATTTGCTGAAACCGGAAATATACTCTAATCACGACTCACACTCATCACATATTAAATACATACCTTCACACTGAACATATTAAATACATACCTTTTACTTTTAGAGACACACTAGCCGTAAGAAAGAAGTATGCAATCAGTCGGTCGGTCGGTCGGTCGGTCGGTCACAGACAGACAGACAGACAGACAGACAGACATACAGACAGACAGACAGACATAGATAGATAGATAGATAGATCGATAGATAGATATATAGATAGATAGATAGATAGATAGATAGATAGATATATAGATAGATAGATTGATAGATAGATAGATAGATGGTAGATAGATAGATAGATAGATAGATAGATAGATAGATAGATAGATAGATAGATAGATAACAGACAGACAGACAGACAGACAGACAGACGGTGGATGCTCACTGGTAGAAGTTGTTCTATCGCTAGTGTACCCACTAGTACAAGTACACGTAAAGGATCCGGCAGTTTTTGCACACTTTATTATAGCAATGGAACTAAAACAGATGTTCCCTATATAGCTTTACCTGTTCCGCATGTATCACCTGTCCATCCAGTTGTGCATGAGCAAGTGGCGGGACTAGAACAAGTTCCACCGTTTGCACATGTTGTAGCACAAACAGCTAAAATGAAAAGGAAATATATATAATTATAACAAATATCACAATCTGACTACATTTATGAACATTTAAAACAAAACAATCCAGATATGAAATTTAAAAAATAAATAATTTAAAGTGATGATTGTCGTTATCGCAACACTTGTTTTGTACTTAAAAGTTGCATCAAACACCACCTTCAGTGCAATATTGACTCTCTTCAGGTTTGAAATAAATAGACGCTTTTTATTTCTTCCTCAAGCATGTCCAGTGCGTTATTTTCCAAGTAGTAGTAACAGAATACATTGATGAATGATTAGAAGTAGGTGTTTTAGTCAGAAGCAAAATGGTCAATTTTAAATGTACATTTTAAATCATCAAAAGTCTTACCTGTACTGGTTATCGACCAGGATAACATTTGATGTGATTTTACTTAATTGTTCACTGGGTTGAAAGTTAGCCGTTTCTGTAGTTTAAACAGGGTGAATTAGGGGTGCACGTCAAAGTCAAGTTTTCCTCACAAGTCATACGGACTAACGAACGGACGGATAGACGGACGGACGGTCGGACGGACGGACGGACTGGATGGATGGATGGATGGATGGATGGATAGAGGGACGGAAGGACGGACGGACGGACGGCGGATGAATGGATGGATAGATGGATGGATTATTTATTGGTTGGTTTGTTTGAACAACGGAACCTGGTGGTTCTTTACACCAATCAATAAGTCACAAGGTAACAGTTCACATTATGCAAATCGCCAGCGACATGTGAATTGACGTTATTTAAAGTTTAGTATATGCTATTTGACTTGCTTTTGTATTAGTAACGCACTGGACATGCTTGAGGATATAGCAATGGAACTAAAACAGATGTTCCCTATATTGCTTTACCTGTTCCGCATGTATCACCTGTCCATCCAGTTGTGCATGAGCAAGTGGCGGGACTAGAACAAGTTCCACCGTTTGCACATGCTGTAGCACAAACAGCTACAATGAAAAGGAAATATATAAAATGATAACAAATATCACAATCTGACTACATTTATGAACATTTAAAACAAAACAATCCAGATATGAAATTTAAAAAATAAATAATTTAAAGTGATGATTGTCGTTATCGCAACACTTGTTTTGTACTTAAAAGTTGCATCAAATACCACCTTCAGTGCAATATTGACTCTCTTCAGGTTTGAAATAAATAGACGCTTTTTATTTCTTCCTCAAGCATGTCCAGTGCGTTATTTTCCAAGTAGTAGTAACAGAATACATTGATGAATGATTAGAAGTAGGTGTTTTAGTCAGAAGCAAAATGGTCAATTTTAAATGCACATTTTAAATCATCAAAAGTCTTACCTGTACTGGTTATCGACCAGGATAACATTTGATGTGATTTTACTAAATTGTTCACTGGGTTGAAAGTTAGCCGTTTCTGTAGTTTAAACAGGGTGAATTAGGGTGCACGTCAAAGTCAAGTTTTCCTCACAAGTCATACGGACTAACGAACGGACGGACAGACGGACGGACGGTCGGACGGACGGACGGACGGACTGGATGGATGGATGGATGGATGGATGGATAGACGGACGGACGGACGGACGGACGGAGGATGAATGGATGGATGGATGGATTATTTATTGGTTGGTTTGTTTGAACAACGGAACCTGGTGGTTTTTTACACCAATCAATAAGTCACAAGGTAACAGTTCACATTATGCAAATCCCCCGCGACATGTGAATTGACGTTATCTAAAGTTTAGTATATGCTGTTTGACTTGCTTTTGTATTAGTAACGCACTAGACATGCTTGAGGAAAAAATAAAAAGCGTCTATTTATTTCAAACCTTAAGATTGGTAGTGTTTTAAGATAGATGTCTTTTTCATAAGAGTAGCGGTCATTTTATGCTTTCTTATTGTGGTTATTGCGGCCTTACCTTCGCATAAACCGGATTTAGCAGCATACCCATCTTTGCAAGCGCATTTTGACTCCTTACACTCCGAATTGACAACAGTACAGACAGTGGCGGCATCTGAGTCAGTGCAAGCAGAATCAAGGATAGCTGAAAGGTACAAATGATAGGGATTACATGAACGAGGTGTGTTAAATAACTGAACACATGTTATAACTGTTACATCAGTCTATACTGAGGATTACATATATATTTCAGATATACAACTCTCATAAAACATCAGATCGTAACTAGACTCAGTGGCATATGCCACCACCCACGAAACGGGAGCCATGATTTGCTGAAACGGGAAGTATACCCTAATCACGACTCACACTCATCACACTGAACACATATTAAATACATATCTTTTACTTTTAGAGACACACTAGCCGTAAGAAAGAAGTATGCAATCAGTCGGTCGGTCGATCGAACGGTCGGTCACAGACAGACAGACAGACAGATAGACTGACAGACAGACAGATAGACTGACAGACAGACAGACAGACAGACAGACAGACAGACAGACAGACAGACAGACAGATAGATAGATAGATAGATAGATAGATAGATAGATAGATAGATAGATAGATAGATAGATAGATAGATAGATATATAGATAGATAGATAGATAGATAGATAGATAGATAGATAGATAGATAGATAGATAGATAGATAGATATGTTCATTAAATCGTTGAATACTTGTGTTGTAGCTTTCTATGCGTTTGTTTTGTTATAGATTCATATGATAGTATACATGACTATTGTTTTGTTTTAACTTTATCACAGATTAATTCTCTCTAGTTTGTTACAGGATGTAGCCTGGCGATGATTTACTTTTTAATTTTCTCGTTTAATTGGGGTGACAATAGGGTAAGAGTTCCGATAGCTGTGAGAATCATAGCTTTTATGGTTTTATATTCTGTACATGCGACAGAGCTATGACACGGCCTATATCAAATATAGGTAGGTATGCGGTACGACTAAATCCGCGCTTTCCAGTTAGACACTCAATGCCTGCATAAACAATTGTTTCAATTGATTAACCTTAAATACCACGCCTCCATGCCTAAATCTAAAATAGTTTCCAAATACGGGACGAAATTTCAGACGAGAGTGAGATATTGAGAGGTAAACATTGATTCAAGAAAATATGTCTGAAATACAGTTGTTACAAAAGTAAATGACTAGATCTTCCTGAAATTCTTCTCTATAGTGAGTTGTATGCATGCACGTGTAGTCACGACTGAAGATTTAGTCATTTGAAATACGGTGGTTGTTTATGCAGACAGCTAATTTTCCGGCAATCTTTGTGCCAAATAGAAATGTTAATTCCGAATAAAATTTCATTATTTAAATAGCACATCATGTACGACTAAAATATAATTTTACTTGTGTAATTATAATATTCGAGATTGTGAAATAGCCTATTCATAAAATCAACCCGTTTCTGTCTATGATGTCTCAACCTTTCATTTAAATATATTCTATATAACTTTGTTTCAAATGGGCTTCTTTCACAGATGCTTTCTATAAATGTACACTTCCTGTTCGACGTTTGCATCTTCTTTATTTACAGTTCAATTCTAAAGTAAATGCGAATTAAATATTATCACAATCTGGAGAAGTTACTGGCTCATAATTCAACAAAATAGTTAATATAAAAAAATATACGCAGTGTTATACTTTAAATGTTTGCAACCACTAACATGACTAACCATTGCAATTTAAAGAGCTGTTAAGAGTTAATTACTATTCAATGCACTTTAATATACTGCAGTAGTCCCTGTTACCTAAAGTGGGAAAAACTATTCAGAAATGTTGCTATGTCAGTAAAACATTTCAAATGTGTGACGTAGCCTTGCCGCAGCGCTACCATATTAATTCCGTATATTACATTTGTTGGATTCATTGCAAGGATTTACCGAGATTTTTGAAGGATGGAACAGTTATAATTTCTACGGGTAAATAATTACCTAGAGAGATATTTCCAGCTAGCCTGATGTTTTTGGAAATTCTTTTTAAATGTTTTTCGACTATACTGTATATTCGGCGCTTAAAAGCTGCGACGTAAGCGATGTCAAACAACGTGGTAAAATGGAGTAAATTGGTGAGAGACGTAACCAGCGTCATGTTTTTTATTTGCTGGATTTGTTTCCATAAATGTTGTAGCTCATGTTTTGCTAATGTGTGTACATGACCTGGGATTGATCACAAATCCTCAAGAAAAATTCATAATTATTATAGAATTGAAGAGATTTCGTTAATATATTCTCCACTTTGTAAAACTTCAATTATACGCGGTGAAAACTATCTCAAATAAGGTATTTAAAACTTATTTTAGAAACACAATTAATTTTAATCACCATGACAATTTCAGTACGTGATTTCAATCATTAGTGAAAATACGTCCGAATAAACAAATTCGTGTGTTACCCGTATTAAAAAACGTTGTTAATTTAACTCTGTATGATCCCACGGACTATTGTTAAGTTGTCCATTGAGTTTTGACAAAGCTTCGAAAAGCGACCAATCAATCGCCTTGACTTACGACCCTTTCTATTATACGTTACTTCTCGTTATAGTTTATCCTTGTTATCAGCTTTATGAGGACTGCGTTACTACCTTTCACAATAATGTGATATATACCCTCTATAATGAACGACAGTTGAAGTGTTTTTCAGTCTGAACACAAATAAGTGATACAGAATTCAGTTATTCTTCCTTTTATTTCCTCATCCTTTTATTTCCTCAATTACATTGATGTTCAGCATTGTTAATGTTATATTTCCGGGGAGGGGGTGGGAGGTGGGGCCGAGGGGTCTAGTTATAATTTGATTCCTTTGCACTGATATCAGCTTTATTTAAGTAAGGTTTACGAACGGACAAACGAGGACAGCGATCGACGGAGAAAAATGGCAATAGCCCATGTGAGCCTTTAGCTCACGTGAGCTAATAAGAACCGTGTGTATCGTAAAATTTGAGCGGAATTTATTTAAACCCCATACATACGTACAATATTTCCTCATGCACCTCGTGACTAGTTGTTGGGTAGGTAAATAAGTCGATTGTTACATCGAGGGGTCAGTGCAAAACTATTGTAACTACATATGATTAAAGAAGGAGATACAATAGTTTTGCACTGAGCCCTCGACATGGTTTTCGTTATTTGAGTTCGTTTGGTAATAGTTATGTTCATTAGCAGGTTCATAACTGCATTTCATTGAGTGTCGATAAAGGTGAACAGATAGGAAAATGGTGAAATTCCATACGTTGAGACAAGAACTGAAAGTAACAGTTCTATAGATATTAATGTTGTAACATGGAATATACAAGGTCGTATTAAGTATGAATGCAATAATGATTTTTTAATTTTTTTGAAAGAGTTTGATATATTTGCCTTAAATGAAACATGGTCAAAAAATGAAAACAAATTTATTGATTTTCTTGATGGCTAACACTGCTTTAATTCCATCAGAAGAAAAAGAGTCAGTAAAGTGGGTGTTAGCGTTTTTGTTAAATCAAGCTGGATTTAGAAAAACATTGTAAAGAGAATATTTGAAAAAATGAGTAACTGTGTGTTTCTTAGAATTAGTGGAGACATGCTTAATAGTAATCATAATATTATAATGTGCTTTGTTTATATCTCTCCAGAAGGTTCATCTATATATGGTTTAATACGGAATCAAACGCTGTAGATATTTTTGAATAACAATAATTAGAATGTGTATCAGAATTTCCAGACGATGATCTTGTATTAGCAGGCGACTTAAAGATAATAAGGTTGATTACATTGTTCATGAAAATGACGTTTTGTATGATAATGATTTTTTTAAGATGTATAGAAACTCGAAAGATAATATATGTGATGCATTTGGTTATTCTCTCATAGAATATACTATACTCTACATATGTTGAACGGCCGATTATATTATTACAAAGACGGTAACTTTACCTCAACAGCAAACGAAGGTCTTAGCCTAGTAGATTATTTCATTGCATCATCAAATTGTATTTCCATATGTATCTTCCTTTGGCATTGGAGATAGAACTGATTCTGACCACTTCCCCCTATTATTTAAACTATTTTTTCAGAAGAATACTGAGCATTTTAATAACGACGACGAAGCGTACAACGCCATTATTTAACAGATTTAGATGGAAAGAAGACAAAAAGGATGAGTTTATTAATACAATAAGGTGTCTTGTAATATATATGTCAAATGCTATTTTATATGCTATAACTGATGATATTAACCAAGGTGTAAGTTGTATCGTTGATATGTATCATAAGGCGGCCGAGTGCATGCTTGTTAAACCTAGTACATGTACTACCTCTACTAGACCAATCCAACCAGAATGGTGGGACAATATGATTGTGTGGTAACTTAAAAACAGATCTTTGCGTAATTATAGGTCAATTAGCAATGAAGAAAATTTAGCATTTTATAAAATCTGTAAAAACAGATTCAAAGCTACATGTACGGCAAAACAAAATGAGTTGCATGCAACATATAGACAGGCACTAATACAATCAAGAACAAACACAAACTTGTTTTGGAAAACGGTAAAAAAATGCAGGTTTAAACCATAAAAATCGTGTAATGATGGCAGATCTAAAATTGAATGGTTCGACAACTTTAAGAATTTACTTTACTCTAATGCCATTGAAAATGGCGATGAATTAGTAAACTTGCTACAACAAAATGATAAAATAGACGATATATTTAATAAAAAGAAATATTAAAAGATCGGACAGGGAAAGTAGCATTCAAGAGGACAGTAAACCACAAAACACATAAACAAACACGCAAACAGACAAACAAGAAGGCAAAAGCAATAATAAATGCAAACGACATCACAAACACAAAAGGGTTGACAATAGGGCTACCGCCTTGGAACGGTCAGTGGCAAAGTAGGCCACTGGAGGTTTAAACCGGTTCTAGGGTGCACCAAACCTCACACTTACCCTACTGTCATCCCATTAAAACAGGACAGTGTAAATAAAGAAATCCCCGCCATGATCTAATCTCTAACCAACAAGGCAGCATCAATAGTCAATATAAGTAAAACACAAATATGCTCGTGTAAATATAATACAAAAAAAATAATAGCCTAGAAAGCCACACTGAAGGTACTCAATGACTTTGCAGAAGCCAGAGCAGTAAGAGAATAAACCATTAAGGGCACGACAAGAAAGATCATGGACAAACATCAAACGCCACCGTCCAAATGTGCTTTAGGTAGGCGTCATCATAGGGTCCACAGCCTGTCCGGTCATCGTAACCCTTTTTCTATTGCAAAATTGCAAAAAAATCGTGGACGATTTAAAATTAGGGAAATCGACAGAACCTAGCGGAATTTTATCTGAAATGATAAACTATAGTTTGATGGATATATCCTTAATCCTTTTACCTCTATATAACACAATTCTTGATACTTGGTCCTTCCCATCTATATGGCATTTTGTGTCCACTACATAAATCTGGTTCATTGAGTGAACCAAAATATTTTCGAGGTATTTCATTGTTTGATACACATAATAAAGTATTAACTGGAATGATGTTAAACAGATTAACAACATGGGCAGAAAGTTTTAATAAAATTGATGAAGCACAATCAGGATTTAGGACAGGCTACTCTACTATTGACAGTTTATTCACTCTTCAGGCAGTTATCCAAAAATACTTAAGCAAAAAGGGTGTACGTTTTTATTGTTTGTTTGTAGACTGTTTAAATGCATTTGATAAAATAAAACAGAGAGTTGTTGAATAGTCTGACTAGGAAAGGAGTAGCTGGTAAATTCCTTAAACTATTGACGGCAATGTACAAAAGCCTTTCATCTAGTGATCGTGTAGGTAATGACAGTTACACAAAGTTTTTTGAGTGTAATATTGGCTGCAGACACGATTGTAAATTAAGCATGATTATGTTTAATCTTTTAGTTAAGGACTTAAAAGATGAGCTTAAGCAATCATGCACAAATAGAATTCAGGAATCGGATAAGGTTGATGATATGTTTTGCTATTTTATATGTTGATGATATGGCTAACTGGGCCGATACTGTTAGACAATAACAGTCACAAATAATAAAACAGGTATGTCCATCAATCTCAAAAAAAAAAGAGTAGTTGTATTCAGAAATGATGTTATCTGAGAGGCAATGAACTTTGGACTTACAATGGAACTCCGATTGAAACAGTTTCGTGTTACAAGTACATGGGTATCTTGATGACACTTCTACTTCTCTGGTCAAAGGCAAAAGAAACATTAGCTAAGCAAAGTAGGAAAGCTATAATCTCTGCACTAATTACAACGAAATCTTGGTTATTTTGATCATTGCGAACTTTTTAATTATTTGATTCAATGGTTATTCCCATCTTAACATATGGCTTTGAAATATGGGGATATTAATATTTTTCTCAAATTGAAAATGTCCAAAACTAATTTTGCAACAGATATGTAAAGCTTTATAAAAATACATTTCACGCGTTCGCAAAATGCGAATGCGGTAGTTTAATTTCCGTTATTTGTAAATTATTATTGTAGATGTATTAAGTATTGGATACGACTTTGCCGATTAAATAACAATAGATATCCAAATCAGTGCTGTCTTATGCTAAAAAATCTTAATAAAGCAGAAAGAACAACATGGGCTACTCATGAAAGAAACTTGCTTTTTAGATATAGATTTGGTATTACATCATGTACATGGATTTCTGAAGACATGATGAACATATGTTTTGTCAGTTTTAAACAACGATTATTCAAATGCTCTGTTCAAAACTGGCAGTCCAGGCAGGCAAAGCTAGACATTATTATCAATTTAAGTCACTATTTAAATGTTGAACAATACCTTGCTTTAAACATTTCACTTAAATTCAAAATTGCCTTTTCCAAACTTAGATGCTCAGCACACAACATTTGTCATTGTCATTGTCATTGTCATACATGTCAATTCTTTAAAGACTCTTTGAAGAGAAAGAATGAACTCATTCTAGTGCCCAATTTGAGTGAAGACTATGTCACATGCTTGTTAAAGGACTCTGTTACCATAATATGCAGAGAATTTATTTTTCAAAAGTTTATAAAGAATTGCAATATGTTTTTTTTTGTTTTGAAAGAAATGTTCAACTTTATATTCAACAAAATAGCAAGTATTCTTTAATATTAATAATTACTTTTTTCAATTTGAAACAATTACTATTCAGATAAAGTTCGAATAAAATCTTACCATTTTTATTCCGGTCTTGTACCAATCGAATGTAACTATGAAATGTTATCGTCTGTATTTGGCAGAACTAGTTTATGCGTATCATTTATAGTCAGGGTATTTGACGTAGGGCACAGGAAGGGTACTCCATTAGAAAACAGCTTTGCCACTGACAATTCCAAGGCCATATTGTCACCTCGTTTGTTGTGTGACGTCACATGCCTTGCTTCTTATTAACATTGTAGTTGTCGTTTGTTTAAATGCGTGTTTTGGGTTGACTGTGTTCTGTGAAAGTTACATATTTTGTTTGACTGTTATGCCTTCTTTTAACATTTGTCATGTAATAAAGTCAAATAACCAAGCGTCCGAAATAATGGAAAATCTTACGTCTCGTCTCAAATCATAGTTCATACCATAAAGCGTAACGTTTGGTATCATACATTGCACGCATCTAAAACTGAATGCTATGAAAGTAGACGGAAGTACAGACATATATGAATGATGCCTTACTGCCCGTTATATCGGCCGGAGAGATATTGACCCGAAGGCTTTAGACTGAGGGACGATATTTGGTCGAGAGCCGATATCACAGGCAATAATGCATGACTGATATATTAATCTCTAATTATTATTATTATTATTATTATATTCATTGATATTATTATATACATTGAATTTTTAGCCGGCAATACGTTGTCATATATATTACAAGCATTTTTGGCAATATGCAATATGATCACATTGACCTGCAATAAATTCTTTAAAATGATCCGTATTATAAATCCGGTCCAAGTTGCGTTCATATGACAAGGACGAAATCGAATATCAATTCATGCAACCGGCCGTATAACCAGTTATATTATTTACACGATAGGTGTTTTGTTTTCGTTTGTTCATAAATTTGATTTTGTTTTATTCGTCTTGAGACTATAAATGTAAATGACATAACGCAAACGATGTGATGTCAAACACAGAATTAGGGCTGCTTATAAAACAAAGAATAATCTGACCTAAAATGTTGCTACTTAGTGGCTTCGATCAAATGGTGAAACCAGGAAAGTTCAGTAAGTTGGTGTTAAAAAGTAAAACAATACATTGGAATTTGTATACCTAGTATAAGGAAATCTGACAAAAGTCAGCCTCTTTTAAAACGATCCATCAAAAATGGACTTCGAGATAAGCGTATTTTTATAAAACGATAAACTTAGTATTATTCTTTCCGATATAATGTATATGAACAATCCATGATCGATGTGGTCCTGTGATGATTTCCACTTAGACAGCTTTGTGTCTATAAGGAAATGTAAACATAAGCGCATGTTTTTTTTTAATTCATTGATAGAGAAATCTACATCTGTAGCAACGGGAAAAAAATTGCATGACAACGCCCAGCTCCCGAAATTTCGATTAATTTAAGTTGAATCCTTAGTCACTCAATTGTTTCATCATTAGAGATTTTTATTTTAAGAAAGTTCAGTTGAAGTCTTTGAACTATTCCGAGGGTAAGTTACACCACTTCTTTAAACCTAAATGCGTATTATGGCGATTCCTACTTCTGTGAACCGATAGCTAATATAATTTACTATTATCATTACGGATATAAATATTATTTAGCAAACGGAAAATACCTGACATCATTTACAACGAATTGACTAAGATACTAATCAGTCTAAAGAAGAACACATTCTTCTTTGTCCATATCATTTGATTATTCAACTCAAGTAGCCATGTACGATATATTTGGTGTTTAGCCGTGTACGTTATCATACAACAAATCCGACCTCATCACAACACTCCCGTGGAAATTTTGAAATAGAAGTCAGAAATCAGACATTTCAATGTTGGATAATGCAAATGTCAGACTACAAGCATGTTTCAGGTCTTGGAGCAAGCAATTCTGAACGGCTGAGAACGCGACCTGTGCGTTTTATTCAGTCTTGGACTTTCGCTCGCTTAGTAGAGCGCTTTATTGTATCAAAATTCTATAAATATACAAAAAGAAATTATTAAAATATTGCATGAGTCAAGACTTCCCGTGACGTTTTTACACGTGCACGACAATAAAAAGTCACATGGTTTAGCTTCACTAGTTTTTACGTTGACTTTTTGAAGTCTAAAGCTTGAACAAGTTCAATAATCAGCCGAATTGGAGCCATTTTACATTATAAACACTGTAGCTCATTCGCTTTTATCTGTCTTTACCAAACTTTGGTCAGAATTTTAATTTTAATAAATGCGTGGAGAAGTTTGAAAACTAGCCATATATGACACCCCATTCCCCACCTCATCCCCTTCAACCTGCAATAGACTTAAACACATCTGAAACGTGTTGCTATATTGTTTGCGGATGGAATGGTATTGATGCTTTAAACAAACAAAATATAATGACAAAGGTTGTTTTATTGGGTTTTATTAGATTATAAAATCTGACACTTTTATTACCTTTATGTAATATATGACATACTACTTGCTACATATAATTACCGTTTGCCTCGGGTAGATATTTCAGTCCATTTCGTTTAGTCATACTCCCGAAGAACATCTTCAAGTTTGAATTTCATTCATTTAAAATTAACAGTACCTGCCAAGTGTTTTGTATATAACCAATCATTAGTTTAGAATGTGAGATATATGTAAACACCGTAAATCTTTGAAGTTTGATCAATAGGAAGTGTACAAAGATACAAGTACTTGTAATGTCAATCAATTTTAAAGAAGAAAGACCGTAATTAAGCAATAAATTTGACAATAAAACAATTGCCGAGATACAAATTACTGAGCTATACTACAGTTATCTTTTATTGTTCGTTGTTATGGTCATACATAATACGTGTAGCTCAGCGATTTATATAACAAAATTAAATAAATAGCCAAGCAGTGTTATTTTCAAGCTTAACATTGAAAAAAACGTGCATTATATATAGCTGAACGAATTTCTTTTCATGCAGATAAGTATGTCTAAATGTAGAACAGGAGGTGTAGCCTCAGGAAACACGCATTATTCAAAACAATGTTGCTTGAGATAAAACTACATGTTTGGACTATGACAATATCAAAGCTTTTTCCACTCACGCGAACAATTACACTATGTGGACTTGACACGAAGTTTGTGAAGCAATTACTTACCTATACTATTTACATACGGTTTTCGGAATTACCGAACAGGCAGATGTCATCGAAGCCTTTGATAACACCTCTCGATACCTAGACGATATATTTGGAAATCGCCGAAACGATAAATACAAACATTATTGCAGTCTCGGTTTGCTTGAGACTGTTCACAGTAGTAAAACATGCTAACTACCGTTCACGCCATCAAGCACCGGATTGAGCAAATCTCATTATATAAAATGTTAATAGTGAGAATAATAGAGCCATCCCGAAGATGGTATGCATATGACGGTACCTTCAATAAAGTATTTTATACCATTCCATGGTCAGTGGCGTATGGTCATAGTTTCTAACAAAATGCTTTGACCTTAACGAGAAAACAATGGGCGCAATTAACGTAATGAAATTTAGCTGGGAGCATAGATGTCATTTTGCAACGCACTGCATGTTTAGTCGTTTGCCCAGTTACAGTTTTCCGCTTTGCTTTTCTCTGTGATTGTGCGATGACCGGACATATTGTGGACTCTTTGATGACGTCTACCTATATCCCCAAAAGACGGTAGCGTTTGATGTTTGTCTTAAATCTGGTCTTGTCCTGCCCTTAAAGGTTTGTTCTCGTGTTGCTCTGGCTTCTGTCAAGTTATTGAGTTCTTGCCCTGTGGCTTTCTATGCTTCTGTTTTTATATTCATATATACATGATCATTTATGTGTCATACTAATGTTGTCTATTAATGCTGCCTTGTTTGTTAGAGAATATAACATGACGGGGATATATTTATTTACACCGTCACGTTTTATTGGGATGACAATAGGGTGGTTGACTGTCGTCCTTGAATGCTGCTTTCCCTGTCCGATATTTTTATCTCTTTAGTGAGGTTTGGTTCACCCTAGAACCTGGTTTAAATCCCCTGCGGCCTTATTTGCCACTGACCGTTCTAATGCGACAGCCCAATTGTCAACCCTTTGATATTTGTGTTGTCATGTGTTGCTTTTTAATAATCTTTGTGCTTATTGTTTGTATCTGTGCGTGTTTTGGTTGACGTGGTCCTTGAATGCTACATTTCCTGTACATATACTTGATCTTCGAACTGTCCTTGCTAGGGTCATCATCTATTTTTGCTATTGCTTTAACACATTAATTAAAGACTTATGAAAGCCAAGGAGCTTACACAGTTTGTAAATAAAGTCTCCATAAAAGTCAGGTCATTATGTAAACAAATGAATGCAAAATCAATTCATTCAAATCCAAGAATTTTAGAAATAGCGACAACGAAACAAGTCTTAAGTGGAACCATTAATCATTGTGTTCAAGTTCAATAAAATTCTGTTGAACTATGTTCGATTTGCGTTGCTGTGATGACCTTCTGAATAATGGACACCGAAAAACTCACACTTGACAGGGTGGGCTGATATTGTGGAGCTGTGAGAATATAGAAGTGTATGTATGTAAATGTAGGGTGGAGACGGGAGTACCTAAATACATTCTGAAAATTTAAGTGGTGTCATTTCAAGTGTAAATAGTCCTTAGTCATCTGAATTCTGTTTGACACATGTTATTGAATCAATTATTCCACGAACAATAGACAATGAATGGTATATATCATTTAATAAACCTCACAAATACGGTGATGGAGGTCAACACAAGGAACATACATAAACATGTTATTTCAGAAAAGCGAACGGTTTGATGGAGATGTTATTTAACATGTCGTTTATTATGGTTAATTATTTTTTAAAACTGTGGCCATCTTAGATAAAGAGAGGATAAAGCAACACATCTGAAACGGCAGTAATTGTAGAACAGTTTCAAAAAAATCCGTTGTGCAATATCAGAGACATGTGTTGTTATTGTTGTTTGCAAAATTGTTAACACATAACGCATTTTATGTTATTTGCATTACATGCTAGTAACATATATTAAATGTATGTGGCATTTCATGGGCGTTGAAGCTAGGATACATATGTTACTCCGGTCCAGCAAACCTCCTTCGGTAATCGGTTTCCCATTTATTTTTCAGGTCAACTTAATACCTTATTTCGATAGGACCAAGTAGACTGGTACCCGGTACGCAGTAGAGTCTATTGGTCCCCGACATCACAATCATGATTGCAGGGTTAATGTTACTAACGCCTTGTAGTATGAGTATACATGGCGGTAGGAAAGCTAGGGTTGCCGCATAAAATCTTAAGAATACTAATTGAAATGAAATAAAGACTGAAGAAATGTAAAAAAAGTCAGCAAGTTTGGATGAAGACCCATACACCTATTAGTTGGAGTGGGTGGCGGCGATGATCCACACACAGATAGGTTTATGCAACTCGAGCCCTCGCTAGCAAAGTTCTAGCGCTAGCAGTGGTGTTTATGATCTACTCTGAGGGGAAACCATGAACCACGAGTCACCACTGATATTAATGAAGATCCGTGTATCTATTTTGTATAGATGAATATCCATGAATTTTGACTCTTGCTCTTCCCGGGGACAAATAACCCTTTAAAATCGCCCTTAGAATCAATTATATAGTATTAGTCGATGCACCCTTATTGCAATAATTGGTTGAGGTTCGGTGGATGGAGGTAAATGACCTACATTCTACAAAGCAACATACATATTTATAAATAGCCGACACTAACCAGAGATCTAAAAGTATTAAGTCTCTGCAATAACTATCATATGATACTTGTGTCTACAATAGGTATACCATAAATACAGAAATAAATAAGACGCACAGTGATAACATTTTGATTGATATTGTTTGAAATTACGGACACTATAATTAGTGCCTTCATTAAAAAACAAAATCGAACTAATAGAGATACTAATGCATATGTTTTACTCTGAACCATATACAGTTGTCCGTGAAATAGATATAAAATGTTTAATAGGTAACAAGTGCTACTATATAGTTTATATAATGCCGAGTTACACGCCGTAATCCGTTAACTATATATATTTCATTTAGTACTTATTATGTAATATGCGTTTTTTTTGGATGACAGCGTCCCGAGAACTTTTGCATCTACTTTTGTGCTCAATATTATTGGTGTGTTCAAGTGTTTGGTTAGGTGCTGTTAAGAGTAAAATGGAAACGAATTAATGCAATAAACTTAAATCGTTAAACACACTTAGTCGCATACGATATATATACAAATTACATCTATTTTCTATCTCCTTACCCCACTTAGACCTAATAAAATTTGACTTAAAAACAGGGTTTCAGAACGACATTATGTACATACTTTATATACCCATATAATTGTTTGGCATTTTTTTATATTGACGTATAAGTAACAGAACTCAACACTCAGTTTCACAGCATAAAAATATATATTTATAACAAAAACAATTTGTCTTCCAGAGGTAGTCGTCCCTTGAAGAAAATATAATGAAATTATTGTCGCTTGAGAGAAGCGAATTAGACGATAATTGATTTCTCTTTATGTGAGTGATTCTCAAATGGGGCGCACTCTCAGTGGAGTGCACGTGGCGTGTAAAACGCCAGTTTTTGCCTTTCAGCGTTGGATGACTGACCAGTTAACACGTTCAAATTTTAGATTCTTAGTAAATCTTGTTGCAGTAACTTACATATTATGGATTTGAAGACATTTCTGGATATTGATGTTGTCCGGGTTGTATTGGTTCCATTGATTATTGAAACGTTTGTACTTTTGATAGTAAAAGGTCAAGTCCGAGATCTTATCCAGAGTGATACCTTGAATAAAAATGTTATCGAACACATGTTTCCTATACGTGGGTTTTTCGCGGACGGCTCGGTATCACATGGATGGTGCTCTGTTTAAAGTACGACGTGATTGGTAGAGCTGGTGCAGTAGGGATGACATTTATATCTTAGAAATAATAACATTTGTTTAATACAGTTTATGTTTAATTTATCACCATCGAAGGAAAGTGTATTATATAAGGGAGAATACTGGGTTGGTTGTATGCTAAAATAATAGATATAAAATCGTATCTGTTTTGCTTATTCAGTAGTCGGAAAGTAGTATTGAGTTTGCTTTATATGTACGTATAGTTCGCGTAAGCGATCTGAGATCAGTTTGGCATATGTCATGTGGCAATAATAGACTGGCGCAAGTCTGTGATGAGAGATTGTTATATTTATAGGTGTAGTTTCTTATGGTTGAAGGTGAAGTTTTTGTTATTAATTAATGATAATAAGGTCAGTCAGTCGGTCGTCCAATGGCGTATACCAATAAATAATAAATATACATTTATAACGTATGTGTTGTTGTCGTGTTACTCCTATGAGAAGGGTGAGTGTTAAGATAATTAACAGTAATTTGAATAAGTGTACGACTATATAAATAGCGGGGCATTTCCCACAACAAGGTCCTATAACTCGTAACGGCCGAATTTGTGTCTTTAAAGTAGAATATCGCTTAAGCCAGTGCTAGGAGGCATAAGAGGTGTTGCACTATACATTACCTCTCATGAACAGTCTCATTAAAACCGAGTCTGCTACTTTTATCTCTCGTTTGTGTTTGTTGCTTCCAATGGTTCCCCTTTTCAGTACATATACCTTTTGACATTTTGACCGCCTAACAGCGCGTACACTCCTAGACAAATCTGTTCACGCTAGTCTGAATTAGTTTATTTTCTATGTGAATAAACTTTAAATGAATAGCAACGTTTGTGTCATACATATACACTGTTACCACCTTACAACTGTGTTATACCATCACTGGCATTGGCGCTTTATGCGCCCGTTTATAGTATTAATTGGTTTATGTTTTTGCTTTTAAAAAAAAATCCTGAAATTTATGTGTTTGTTTTTGTAACTTTTTGTATGTAGCCTGAAGAAAGCTATTGAATCCTGAAGAAAGCGATTGAAGCCGAAAGTGCAGTTTGGTTGATACTTTGTCTATGGATGTGAAGGAATTATTCAAAGTAGCAAAATGCACGTACGATATTGATACTAATACGTTTTTGAGGGAATATGTAAATTATAGTATGAATTTTGTGGTGTTGCAGTATGACAAAAAACATCATTGAGAAGCTAGAGCTGATAATACATCCTTGCTTCCCAATAATATGACGAGTTTTAACTTCAAATATACGAAATTCGATGGCTTGCAATATGTTTCTTGTGTTATTGGCTCGTTCAAGCAATCCATGGCGTTACACATTCAATATATCTATCAGTCAGTAAGGCTTTAAAGAAACTAAATCGCTAAATTTCACTACAAAACCGTTCTTCCAAACTCTATCCATGTGCTGAGGTCATAAAATAGTGTATGTGTGCCGCTAAAAATTCTCGATTTATTACTTAAAGTATCCGTAATTGAGTATGCGTAAAATGAATTAAGAGTTGGTACAATATCATAATTCGACGCTTCGGCAACAATAACAATAAGGCGAAGTTATGCCTGTTCTTTGAAGACGTTTATATTGTAATAATATAATTAAGATTTGGAATATATGTGAGATACATATACACCTTATCGATATTTAGTAGGTTAAGAAACGGAACAGATCTATTGTTAACTTTGACTGTTGGTGGTGGGATAGCAGATTTAATATGTGATGGTATCAATAGATACACATAGGCGTGAGAGGTGATGCGTCTTATAATTACCTCTCATGAACAGACTCAATTTCTCTCTTGTTTGTGTTTGTTGCTTCCAAGGGATCACCTTTTCAGTATTTATTGGCATTCACACAAGCGTTTGTTTAGTGCTGTGTGGCGGCCGTAAAAAATCTCCCCACTACAAATCAGTGGTGTTATTATTTACTGGTCCTTCGGGATCATCAAGCCCATTCTTTGTTGCTTTAAAGTAGAATATCGCTTAAGCCGGTGCTAGGAGGCGTGAGAGGTGTAACATCTTATAATTACCTCTCATGAACAGACTCAATAAAACCGAGTCTGCTGCTTTTCTCTCTTGTTTGTGTTTGTTGCTTCAAAAGGATCACCTTTACAGCTCTTATAGACGAGAACGTTATTAGTCAGAAAGGTTGAACTGTGTTTGTTTGATATATATTTGATAACTGGCGAATATGCAGTCGAATCCATGACCGTGCACCAGTTATATTTAAAGTTCATAGATGCTTCACGTGCATAAGTAATATGTGTACAACTGAATCATGTTGTTCAAATTAATTTAAGTGCATATGTTAGCTAGCAATCGTTACTCGAGAACTGCATTGAGTATTATAGCTGTCCTTGTTCAGGACATGTCATATTTCGTAAGGCCATCGTAACAGTGTTATGTGCTGATTAAACTAAATTTATATATTTTAAAATTGGTATCGCAAAATGTTAAGACCAACTAATTTTGTTTTTAAATTGTTCCACTGCCCTAGAAAAGATTGCTTTAAAAGAGGAAACTCCAATCTAAGTAGTAGTTTAGTTATAAAATAATTATTGTTTTAAAACCTCAATCTGCTAAATTGAGCCAATGATTTGTGCTATAATATATAGTATTAAGCAGCACACATTTAATTTATATTTGCCTATGAAATGCATACGTTTACTTATAGCCCAATGTTGAATCTGCGTCAACTTATTTTTGAATCGATAAATCACACTTTTTGCAACTCACTGCATGCTTGGTGGTGGACCTTTTTAATTGTGCAATGAGGTGACGTTTGATGTTTGTCTGCAATCGTGTCTTGTAGTGCCCTCAATGGTTTGTTCTCTTGTTGCTAGGGCTTCTGTCAAGTCATTGAGTACCTTCTTTGTGGCTTTCTAGGCTAGTGTTTTTTGTATTTATATATACACGAGCATCTTTGTGTTTTACTTATATTGCCTATTAATGCTGCCTTGTTGGTTAGAGAATAGTTCATTGCGGGGATTTCTTTATTTACACTGTCCCGTTTCATTGGGATGACAGTAGGGTAAGTGTGAGGTTTGGTTTACCCTAGAACCTGGTTTAAACCGCCAGCGGCTTTTTTTGCCACTGACCGTTCCAAGGCGGTAGGCCTATTGTCAACCCTTTTGTGTTTGTGATGTCTTTATTTGGCCTTTTATTCATCTTTAAAGTTGTTCTTTGTTTATGTGTGTGTTTATGGTTGACTGTCGTCCTTGAATGCTACTTTTCCTGTTCGATTTTTATATCTATATTTAGTATAAAACGGCGATAATGAACACAAAAAGAAAAAACTCTGTTGTCAGCATGATCATTTAGACTGCTTCACTACGCATGCCCCGTTTCACTCAAACGCCGATTTGCTCGAAAGAAAAATAGAAAAACTGCTTCACTGCGCATGTTCCGTTTTAAATCAGTTATTTATAAAACTAAAAATCCTCTAATGTGAAGATATGACGTATAGGCTATAATAGCGTAAATGAGTCTCCATGCCCCTTCCATAGTAAATTGAGAATGTTGACAATCTTTTAAAAACTCAAACCTGATTAGAATTCTGGGAAACTTACTTTATCATGCAAATAAACATGTCTGCTATTAAACATCAACAAGGAAATAGGGGGTTGAATATCTTCTCAGAAACATTTCTGCAGCTGTATACTAACACCGGGCCAAACACAGGTACCGGTTTAAAAAAAAAAAAAAAAAAAAAAGTTATATTCTATTAAATACTGAAGGTCAGCATCGAGGAAATCCCAAAATATAGGCATGCATCTCTAAACAACAGCTGCAGTGTTAGTTTTTGAAGTCCCACAGAGCTGTCATATGCTGCAATCAACTCAGGAATAAATTATCTTTCCAATAACATACATTTCATATGTCCACACCACATAAGAAAAGCTCTGGTGCTCGAAAAACACAGAAAACGTACCTGTTTTTAAAAATCGACTCTAAGCCAGTCCGTATTATTCGCCTATACAGACCCCCGTAGACCGCCGTTTAGCCTTTGTAGAAGCTCCCGCGGACATAACAACTCATCGACACTATTCCTTACGCACAATATGTCTTTATCCATGCAATAAATAATGTCCAAGTACCTTTCCGACGATCAAAAGTACACGTTTTCAAAAATCTCAGTATCCCACGACGCCATTTGCATTGAGAATGCCGGAAGTTGATAGCAAAGCCGCAGAAATACTTGTTAAATACTTGTGATCGTCGGAAAGGTACTTGGACATTATTTATTGCACGGATAAAGACATATTGTGCGTAAGGAATAGTGTCGATGAGTTGTTATGTCTGCGGGAGCTTCTACAAAGGCTAAACAGCGGTCTACGGGGGTCTGTATAGGCGAATAATACGGACTGGCTTAGAGTCGATTTTTAAAAACAGGTACGTTTTCTGTGTTTTTCGAGCACCAGAGCTTTTCTTATGTGGTGTGGACATACGAAAGTGTATGTTATTGGAAAGATAATTTATTCCCGAGTTGATTGCAGCATATGACAGCTCTGTGGGACTTCAAAAACTAACACTGCAGCTGTTGTTTTGAGATGCATGCCTATATTTTGGGATTTCCTCGATGCTGACCTTCAGTATTTAATAGAATATAATTATTTTATTTTTTTTTTTATTTTTTTTTTTTAAACCGGTACCTGTGGGGCCAAAGGTCAAAGCTATTTTTACCCCTTGCAATTTCATACCCTGTCTACTTTTACGTCTGAAATTTTATATAAAAAACTGTCAAAAACATGATGAGCTGCATTTTCAAATATCCACAACATGTCCAGAATACAGTTACAGCAATAACAGAAAACTGCACTAAAAAGGGTTTTAAAGAAAAAACAAGATTAACACTCTTTAATACAGAACTACTTTCGAATGCCTAGGCGAGCACATCCGGCTGAGTTAGTGTAATTAAACCTATAGCGCGTGCGTACACTGGTCAATCGATGTTGATCGACAATGGCGGCGTTCTACAGTCGTTTGTATTTAAACGATGTGAACAGTCTACATAATTCTTACGCTACAATGGTTATCTATAACCTTAGTATAGTATATTCGGCTGCCGAAGGCTTTTGACGGTGTCTGATAATTAGATGTATATTTCAATTGCGCAGGCTATAGGTGACCCTATATTTATGTGGGTGTATTTTACCATATAATTGTATTACATGTAATTTAACAAACTTTAGTTTTGTCGGCTGACTGCCGATCCATATATATTAATATCACAATATGTTAAGGGTTTCTCGAAAATAACAACAGTACCCTTCCGTATGTATAACAAGCTTACGTTTAGTTGATTGTCGATGTCTTCCAAAGGCTTTGGTAGCCAATGATCCATATGTGAATAATATAAGTGAGCTTGGTAAACTGTGACCCAATACTGCGCGAGTGTTTCTTTACTTAAAAAAACGTTCATAATACGTTCTTTGACTTACAAATGCGCAGCGATGACGATGGAACGAGACTATTGTTTATTGTTGTTGACTTGTTTTTACTTTGTTTTCATTTCCTCCCCAACCACACCAACACCCAATTCATGTCGCATTTTTCATGTCAGCTATGTTGGACTTGCGTAAAAGCCATATATATGTTTCGAAAGGTAAATACAATATATTATTTAACTTTGATATATTTAATTTATTTATGTATTCATTAAAGTGTGTCTCAAATAATCTAGCCCCAAACAATATATAATATTTGTTGGAAAAATTAAAGATGAGTTCATTTACACGTCTTGTCTCCGTATGTGCTCTGATCTAAATCCACAACTTCATGTTTCTTTTATCATGTTTTGGTTCATCTTCATCATGACCTCTGCGTTGTTTCTGGTGCCATATCTCTCAAATCACTAAAGCAGCGGCAGAAAAACAATAAACGCTCCAGCGTAAATGTAGTGTCTACAATAGCAGCAACTCTGCAGTTCGGAGTGGGGGTGGGGGTGGGGTGGGGGGGGGGGGGGGTGGGAGGGAGAGGTTCTAGGCCCATTCTTCATATTTTATCTCGATGTAAATGGAAGATGTGCCTGGCATGTTCATTCCTGTTAGGCGCCATATAGCCTTGCATGTGTTGGTGCGCCTTAAAACCCAATTCAGTTCAATTCAATTCTGATCTAAATTAACCTGTTTGTTTCAAATGCATGACTGTGTATATCTTTTGATGGTCGTATCGCAAAATAAATGTTTTATTTATACGACTTCAGGTACACTCGTATACTAAGATCACATTAAAAAAAGGGCAACAGAAACTAAATTAAAAACTAATAGAACTAATAAGATATAGTAAAATATATTGTGGTCTGTATAAAACTATATGTCATATATTGCTACAACAACCAGTTCTTATTATTGTTCATATACACTAACACCGACAAGTTAAGATATCCATATATGAGACTGTAATATACGCGTTGTTATTTTACTTAATTGCTTACACAATAAAGTAATATCATATTAAAAGAGTTTCTGCAAGGTGGTTATCATCAAGGTTGTTAATATGACAGTCACGGTCATTCGTGTTCCACCAGCAGAATTACCTGAAATGTATTAACACAATGCATAATATATACTAAATATTTGTCAAGATATGCTAAATCGAAATTATATCAAATGAGTGGTTAATGTACTGTATATTATACAATTTTTTGAAAATTCATTTTTATACATTTGTTTACATGATACACATAATACATTTCTTGAATGTGGTGCGTTCCATGACTGGGTCATACTTTTATAAAAGAAAGATACATTGTTAACAACACTATGATATGCAAACAGCTAGTACACGTTGGATTTCATTTTACTATATGAACATTTCTATTGTACATGCTATCAATTATCGATGAGCTATAATTACTTCTTTTTGAGATTCAATTCTCGCTGAAATGCAATGCGGCAGTGGGCGTGTCTAATCGTCGCTTCAGCGCGTTTTTTCCAATAGCATAATAAATCAATAATAATATCTGCTGGTCATCTAACTATTAGGCTGTTCTCTCAGTTGTATTTATGATGATTATCATTACTGAAATCGATCAATAAAAGCAATCGAACTATTGGAACTCCACAATGTAATAATACTCTGATTGTAGTACACACTTTAAGCTATCTAAAAAAACTTCATACTCCGTTTAAAGATGAAATACCGAAATCAATCATTAAATATTATGTTTCAATTTAGATTTGTCTTGTACTGTCATTAATGGTACTTGTTGATCTGACTTTTGCCAAGTAGTTGAGTACTTGCTTTGTGGCTTTGTATTTATTTATTTACACTGTAAAAAGTAAGAGTGAGGTCTGGTGCACCAAAGAACCTGGTTTAAACACCCTGGAGCCTTTTTCGCAATGACCGTTCACAGGGGGTACCACTATAGTCAACCCTTTAATTTCATGGTATAGTATACTTTGCTTCTATTGTTCCCTGTACTTGCTGTGTTTCTTTTTGTATTTATGTCTATATTTGCCTCTGGTTGTCTGTGTTCTAACAATATGCATGATAGATCCTTCAACTTATACAAATTAAAGAGGATTATGAATTAAAACATCATGAACGCTAATTTATATGAATCCTCTTAGTAGAACGTTAAACACATAAGTCGTGAATTTCTGAATAATGTGTTCATCGGGTTTTCCTTCACATATACCCAAGCCTATGGGGCGCCGTTTTACTATTTATTCAGTATTTTGTGAATTCAATTTCCTGATATCAAAAGAAGCATTTCGTAATATCAAGAATTCGATTTTTTGATATCATGAACTGATTTTCTGATATCACAAAATGTATTTCTTGATATCAAAAAAATTAATTATTGATATAAAAAAATCAGTCTAATTTTTGATATTAAGTAATCGAATTCTTGATATCAAGAAATGCATTTTTGATATCAGAAAATCATTCTATTTCTTGATAAGTATTAAGAAATTGATTTCTTGATATCAAGAATTAAAATTAAAATGATAGAATTGGAATTAATTATCACTCCCTCATTTCGCTGTGCACTAGTGCGGAAAACAATTTGAAAACTGAAACTATTTGCATTTACAATTGCCCGTTTCATCTGTTTTAAAATGTCTTTTGTCTAATTCACCTCTTCTGTCGGCCGTTTTGACACTACAATGAGACATCATATTCGCCACATCTCGTACACTGCTTGACGGGATTGGCCGAGCGTTCACGATGGGGAGACATCATTGCAATCATTTCCTGATGTCAAGAATTCGATTGTTTGATATCAAGAATTATACTGATTTTTTGATATCAAGAAAAACAGTTTTTGATATCAAAATATATATTTATTGATATAAAAAAATAAACTGATTTCTTGATATCAAGAATTGGATTTTTTTATATCAAAAAATGATTTTCTGATATCACAAAATGCATTTCTTGATATAAAAAAAATATAATTCTTGATATCAAGAAATGAATTCTTGATATCACAAAATACTGAATAAATAGTAAAACGGCGCCCCATACAAGCCGACTGTACATGTTCGGGTTTCTGTACATCTTTTGAATCGTTCATTGCAACTACAAATGCTTTGGCCATACCCGTTCATATAATATAGTTCAATTATCCTAAGATTATAAATAAGTCTAAGTCTATTTTATCAGTATGTATTACCAATAAGGGCAGCATCATTCATTGCAACTAAAATGCATTGTGTGAGGTTTGTAATATGTGTTTTGCATTTTTAAATTGGTTGTAAACATTATTGAAGCCTTTGTAATACTAATAAGCTTCCGAATTAAAATATATATGTTAACGGCCGTTCTTCAAAGTTGTTCATACAGTTATGTAATTTCCCCTTAATATGACATATTCATGTTATCCTCTGTTACGAAGCCTTACCAACACATGCAACAACTTTAACAGCATACCCAGCTTTGCAGGCGCATTTTTCTTCTTTACACTCCGAGTTAGTAACGCTACAAACGGTTTTGGCATTCTCGGCAGTGCAGGTAGCATTAAGGGTTGCTGCAAAATACACATGATAGGGTTAACATGTAAGTAATATGTTAATGAAAGAAAGGTATATAGCTTTCGCACACAAAAGGTTGAGTCTAATGTTAATATACAATTCAATCACGTAAATTCACCCTATGTTAACATAAAAACGAAGATCATATGTGCCTCGTCAAAATACTACACACCATGGTTTCTTTATGTTTCATATTAGTTAGTATATATCTAGGAAGGATTAAGATATATACTAAAGCAAACTTCCGGATAGTTTCTAGCCAGTAAGAAGTATTTAATTTTAATGTCATATCTTATTCGTTATTTTGTTATCATCAAGCCAACTGTGTGCAGCTTTGACGCAGAATACCGCTTTGAGCCGGTGCTAGGGCCTGAGAAAGGTGTTGTACACTAAAGACCTCTCGTGAACAGACTCAATAAAACTGAATCTGCTACTGTTTTTTTTCTATTTGTTGTCCCGTTGCTTCTACTGGTTTATCTGTTCAGTATATATTGACATTCAAACTAGCGAGTGCTGAGCCGCGATTGTGAAAAGTTGCCCTGACTACGAATCAGTAGTGTTTTTATTTACTGGTCCTTCAAAATCTAGTATGTGTAGCTTTAAAGTATGACACCGTTTAAAACCGGTGCTATGGGTCGTTAGAGGTGTTTCACCATATAATGCTTCTCAGTCAGTACAGCAGAGTCTGCTACTTTTTTCTTTTGCTTGTTTTCATTACTTGTTCGTTAAGTGTTGTGTAGCGGCTTTAGAAAGTCTCATCGACAATGAATCAGTAGTGCTGTTTCTAACTGGTCCTTCAGACTTTAAAGAAGAATAGAGATTTAAGCCGGTGCTAGGGGTGTGTGAAAGGTGTTGCACCGTATATAATCTCTCATAACAAATCAATATAATCGATTTTGCTACTTAAATCTCTTGTTTGATATGTGTTTGCTTCTTCATGGGATCCTCGTTTCAGTAGTTTTTTTATATCCTTCGTGTAACGGTCCTACACTGGTTTCAATGACAACTAGTTAACAATTGTTGACGGTTAAACAACTCATAAATTGTCCCAAACGTAGAACTACAAGACTGGTTCGTTTCTAACGCATTTCATTGACTGATATGTTACAGAGACGCTCGGAAATCTCGAAGTAATTATCAAACGCTGAAATTAGTACATCGATGTATCTAATAACTTACGGTGTGGGAGTGGAATAACACCATTTTATATTTTCCATATACCACTAGTTATATAAGTATGCAAATAAGCCTAGTATGTGCTGTCAAAAAATGTCTATGATCCAATTCCCACGGTTTATGTCGGTTTCGCGTGTTAAAGCGACAGGCAAAATGCAATAAAAGTCGATATATGAGTTATGTATTAAACAAAATGCAATAAAAGTCGTTATATAAGTTATGTATTAAATAGAATCTAACATTCGTTCTCAGTCATTATTGAATTTATTAAATTCGTTAGCAAAAATGATTTAATGCTCGGGAAGAGCCTCGCATTATATCATTTTGCCAACTCGTTTAATAAATTTAATAATGAATGAGTACTCATGTAAGATCCTCTATGTATTTAATAAATCCGGTAACAAGTTTACTTATACCTGCTTGAATGTATTAAATAATACGTAATAAATTTGTTTTCACAAAGGTTTAGAAATATTTTGCTGCAATCTTGGTAACCATTAGTAATAATTATACAAAGACACTGTTCAAATATTCAATTATTCAAGTTGGTATTAAATATGCACATTATTTAAAACAAAGATTGTCAGTGTCCCTTTGACTAATAAACTGATTTAAATAAAATTAAATGAGGTCACGTATTGACATGTTGACAGGGTAGATTGTGGAACCTATGCTCACGTCTACCTAAATTCTCAAAGGACGGTAGCATTTGATGTTTATCCTAAACTTGACTTGTCGTACACTAATTGTATTTCTCTTTGCTCTGGCTTCTGCCAAGTCACTGAGTACTTGCAGTGTAGTTTTCTAGGCCTTTGTTTTAATATTAATATATAAATGATCATATCTGTGGTATACTCATATTGCCTACTAAGGCTGCCTTATTTGTTAGAGAATATAGCGTGGTTGTGATTTCTTTATTTACTATCTCCCGTTTCACTGGGATGGCAATAGGGTAAGGGTGAGGTTTGTTGCGCAATCGAACCGGGTTTAAACTCCCAGCCATTTTGCCACTAACTTTTCCAAGACGGTAGCCCTATTGTCAGTCCGTTAGTACTGATTTTTTATGATGCACGCCATGTTTTGTATTAACATTGCAATTGTTGTTTCAGTGAGCTACATGTTATACATATTTCTATGGTGGCGTCATCGACATATTTCGTAAAAGTCTTGATCATGATCATTTTCATAAATATTTCTTTAACTTGTTCAAACGTTTATCAAAAGAGGTTATGACCTTATCTTGTTGCTTTGTTTACTGCTTGTTGATTGTGCGATGGCCAGATATATTGTAGACCCTATGAAGACATCTCAATTCTGAAAGGACAGTGGTGTTTGATGTTTGTACGTACTCTACAAGCCTGTTTTGTATTGTCTTGTCATTAATGGTTTATTCTCCTGTTTCTCTGGCTTTTGTCAAGACATGGAGAATTTGCTTTATGGCTTTCTAGGCTTTTTTTTTATATTTATACAAAAAGTGATCATCTTTGTGTTATAGCTCACACTTCCTATTAATGCTCACTAGTTTGTTAGAAGGTATGTCCTGACGGGGATATATTTATTTACACTGTCCTGTTTTATTGGTATGACTATAGGGAAAGATTGAAGTTTGGTTCACCCTACAAAAAAGAGTACGATAATGGACCTTTGGAAACGGCCGAGCACTACGGTTTGGTTCACCCTACAACATTGTTTAAACACCTAGCGGCTTTTTTGCCACCGACCGTTCCAAGGCTGTAGTCCTATTATTGAGAATTTTATAATTGTGATGTCACAAACCTTGCCCCTTGTTTATCTTTGTAATTGTTGTTTGTTTTGGTGCATATTTTTGGTTGACTGTGGTCCTCGAATGCTACATTTCCTGTTGGACTTTTATATGTGCAAGTGTTAAATAATTAAATTTCTGTTTTCCAAGGGGAAATTGATTGCTTTAATCACATTGAATCTTAAACTATGCTTTCCTACAAATGGTGCATACCAATTTGAAGTTATACGCTTAAAAATAAAAGTGATTAATTATAAGTTGCTTTAAATCAATAATAATAGTTTACACTGTATGTGATTCGCATTTGTTATTACATTAGTTCTTTGAAATCCATGAACATATTTAGTGTTTAATTATAAAGCTAGAAGATAGGTTCGATGTTGATGTTAGGATAAATCATGTACAAGTAAGTTAGAAGCATACTTTGACGATGTATAGCATTTTCATTTATAGTTTCTATTAAAAGCAGGTATAACATTCGAACAGGAAATGTAGCTTTCACAGAACACAGTCAACCTAAACCACGCATTAAAACAAAACATAAGACATATCCCTCTTGCTTTATTCGAAAATATTAGATGAGTCTTAACGTAGATTGAAAAGTTAAACAGTGGCGACAATGTCAATCAAAATCACGAATTAGAAACAAAATGCAATAAGAAGAATAAATAAGTATTTAGAAGTAAAGCACGTAACGCACAATCGTAAACGGTCAAGTTCGTCATTGACAGGCTTACCTGATGATATGGTTAGCATACTGCAAACACAGGCAACAACAATGACGGTGAAAATCAACTTTTCCTGAAAATAACATAACGATTGCATAACACGAAAAACTATGACGTCTTATACACTGATCAAAATTCTTGATTACTCATTTAGTATCTTACATGTAATTTGTTTTTCTTATTCACATATTTTTTAGAATAGTTGTGTGATAAGTATTTTGTTTTGAGCAAAGGTTTGTAAAACATTAATATTTTGTTTAAATTGTTGAATCTTGATAGTTACCCTCCTTATATATGAAACATGAAATGTTCTGATAAAACGCACAGCATGGATCGGAGTCCAAATAAATATATAAGCTTCTTACAATTGGAAGAAAATAATATAAAAAGCATAACAGTTTGACCCATTTATTGCTGATGTTCCGTCTATAATAAAACATGGATAATTCTGAATTAGATCTCTTTTAATTAAATATCGTTTGAAATCAAGTAACTGTTATTCAGCGTTAAAATTAAAGATTTCGAAAACTTCATTTGCAAACGCATTTGTAGTGGTAATGCTACTAAATAATTTTGGTTGGATTATTTTAGAATCAGGACCATCGACAGCTGCCTAATTCAAATTACTTAAGAAAATCCCAAGTACCGAGTTATACGTTATTTCTTATTAAGTAAGCAAATCGACTTGAACGATTTAACATTTGTTCATGCAATTAGAGTAGACGATTTAAACTCGTTATTGTACCGTTCAACCGTATCTTCAATCACGCGTGAGATACGCAAACCATTAGACCTTTATCAACATATTCCTAGCTGGATACTTAGGAGTTTTGACTAGTATATATCCATCTCGTTAACACTACTAAACGAAGGAGCTACTGTCGGACACGTTTTAATAATATAAATCCATATTAATAAAGCTTCTTAGTTACATGTTAAGTCAGACATTATATTGTTTTAATTTGTTCTATCGTTTTAAGACATTTCCATAATATTTTAATAATGTTATAGATTAATAAAACCCGCAGCAAAATATGTTTTTAAAATAGATGGTGTGTAGAGTCTCTGAGAGGTTAATAAAGCTATTTATAATACGTGAATCTAAACTTTTGACATAAGTAATATTTTCCACTTAAGTTGCTTTATGAATACGGGTTCATGTTTCCATCGCATTATCTCAAATCAAATTTAAATCAATTAAATGAAAATCTTACCATTATAAGTCCAGTCTAGTTTAATCACAATGAAAGTAAATGGTTTCTGTCTTATCAGAAGTGGACTGTGTGTTCTCGTTATATATAGTCAGAGTTAATGTGAGGCAGTGAAAACAATTATAATCTTTGTATTTGTGTGGTTTGTATAGATATCTGTAGTCTCAGCGTTCTTATAAGTTTATTGCATAGAGTTTAACTTTAAACTGTATAACTTCCCAAAGTGTGCCCTTTTTAAACACACCCCTTGGTGTGTGCTACTTGGTTGTTGAACAGTTATGAATATACAAAAGACAGAGACGCTCATGCCTAAACTTGAATAGCTAATATTTGGCCCTCTTTATTATTTAAACTGAACCACGATACATCATTGTTTTGCTTCTTAGCTACTGCTTGGTAAATGGATTTTTTGCGAAATAAATTGATTCAATAAAGAAGTATGCATTTGATTATTCAATCATTTTGAAATAGGAAAAACTAACTTAAATTATTAAGTTTTGCTATTCATCTTGTATCGTAACTTATATCTTAAATCCCATATGTATTTATAACTAGAGTTTTACAACATGAACTGCGCAACTCTTGTCACATATATGTTGTGATAATAATTAGCCTTTAATAATGCGTCAAAGATTCTGGATGATGTATTTAATTTGGAAAGCCATTTATTGTCGTCTACAATGGTTAATTTTATATTTACTAAAGCTCTTTAACTGAACGAACCTAATAGTTCTGATACTGTCTTTACATGATTTGCATCTCTCGATTGAAATGGAGAACTACTAATCAAAATATAAGACAAGAGATGATCATGTAGTCTTGATATATCAACTCACTTCATGCTTAGTTGTTGACCCATTTACAGTTCGCCACTATGTTTTATCTTTGACCGAACGATGACTCGACATACTGTGTCTACCTAAAAAAAGGAGATATAAAAATCAAACAGGAAATATAGCACTCAAGGGCCACAATCAACCAAAAGTATGCACAGAAAGAAACAATAATTGCAAAGACGAATGAAAGACAAGATATGGCATCACAAACATAAAATGGTCTACCGCCTTGGAATTGTCAGTGGTCAAAAATGGCTGCTGGTGTTTAAACCAGCTTCGAGGGTGCACCAAACCTCACACTTACCCTATTGTCCTGCCTAGTCTGTTTGATAATACAGCCTGGCAGGGATTCCTTAATACACTCTCTCGTTTAAATAGCATCAACCTGAGGTCATGTGTGAGGTTTGGTGCCCCCTAGAACTTGTTGAAACACCCAGTGGCCTGTTTGCCACTACCGTTCGGTACTCTTTTATATTTGTGGCGTACTTTAATTTTAGATACTCGTTCTCCATGTTGTGTTTATTTCATTGCCGTCTATGATTGCCCCATTTTGAAATTACAGAACATTTTGGTGGTTATATTTAGACTTTTCTTTCATTACGCTTTATTTGTTAAGAGATTTATTAATAGTGTACACTAATGGTTGACGATAACATAGACCGAACATATGATAATTAAAATGAAAACATTAATCTAACTTAAATGTGAAAAATTAATTGGATTTCGTAGGTATAATTATTATTATATAATAATTGTTATGGTTATATAGATGTATAAAGGGTTTATTTATTTCCCAGCTCATTCGTTTTGCTAGAACGTCTGACGATGTTAAGGACTTCACTGTTCAAAATTAAGTAATTCCAAGCAAACATCCGTGTCAAGGTTATCGTTATCACAAACTTCGTAGGTTTGTCTTGATATGATATAGTGTAGAAAGCTTTGACTGTACAGCTCACTCGTTGACCTGATTTACACTTATTTACGCCATGGTTTTTACCTCATTGTTTTTTCGAAATATGTGTACCATTTGCACGATTATATTCAGAATTGCGTAAGGGTTCTGATGTATTCGATATCTCAGTTCGGTTGTACCATTGGCGGCCAACCTTTTGAACTGGGATGCGGTTTATAAATTATTGACTGGTTTCTAGCCAGTGGGTAAAATCAACATTCTTGTTGACGATAGTACAGTTTTGTTTGTCGATAGGGACGTTTTCATGGGCGTTTGAGGTATGATAAATTATTGACTGTGTTTTATTCTACCAACAGGAGGCCGTGGTCTTGTATTGTAATCTTGCTATACTTCCGGTGCCATACATTTTATCAAAATATTATGTTTTAGTTAGTGGATAATATATAACATTAACTTTATTGGAAATAGGGACACTACTATAGATTTAATATAAGTTTAAACATCGAACTACAAAGTGGGCCTATATGATGACGTATTTTGTGCATTTGAATAAAGTAGGGAGGAGATCTCTATCTATATAATAATACATATGTAACGAAAGTAGAAATAGTATTATAATATACGAGCAGTATATATACAACAATGATAAAACCACTAATTGAGAATGGTTGACACGTATTTTAATAATTTGTATAATGTGTACAGATGACAGTATGAACTTGTTTTATTTAAAATCCTACGTCTAAAAGTATGTATCGTTACAGACTTAACCAACTGGACACCATAAACCATCTGGAACCATAAACCATCTGGACACCATTAACCATCGGGACTCCAAAAACAATCTGGACACCATAAACCATCTGGAAACCATAATCCATCTGGGTGTAAACCATCTCGTTATGAGCGGGTGGAAATGGTCACCGTACCTAAAAAGACCGATCAGAAAGTTCTGCAGATAATGCCATGGAACACAAGTTTGGTCCGTCATCAAATCTCACAGACGGCCTATTATCTCATGAACCCTCACATGAGGCTTTCGATGATCGCCAACTCATTGGAGACGCGCGTCATACCACATTAATAAACGCTCACTGGAGACGCGCTTCATACCACATTCATAAACGCTCACTGGAGACGCGCTTCATACCACATTCATAAACGCTCACTGGAGACGCGCATCATATCATTATCTAGTATTATCTTTATAATAAATGCTGAAAAGGGGATCGGTCCCTTGGAAGCAACAATCACAAACAAGAGATACAAGTAGCAGACTCGATTTTATTGAGCTTGTTCATGAGAAGTAATGTAAAATGCAACACCTCTCACGCCTCCTAGCGCCGACTTAAGCGACCACAACAATTGGGCTTGATGATTACAAAGGACCAGTATGTAATAACACTACTGATTTGTAGTTGGGGCGACTCACAGCACTATACAAACGCTGTTGTATAATGAATGAATGGTGTTTTACGGCACGTCGACACATAAATAGGTCATATTGTGCGCAACAATTTATGAAAATTGAAGTATTATTTAAAAATTAGTGTAAATATATGAAGATAAAACTATTAAAAAATAAGGGATGATAAAGTGTAATATAAACTATGTATGTAAATCCACAAATGCCCGTCAACGGGCATATAAACAAGTGAATATATATAAGAACACATTATAATGATTTATATAGTCTGATCTCTTTTAGGAAATCTAAAACAAGACTAAAATCTACAGTATCAAATAACTCTTTCATAGTATTAACATTGTAGTACCTTTGACGCATAGGATCAAAGTCTACACATTCCAATAAGATGTGTTTGACCGTTAACGGTGCAAAGCAGGGTATACATTCTGGTAATTGCTCACCTTGTAATAAATATGAATGAGTATAACGTGTATGCCCTATCCTGCACCGGGCTAGGACATCTTCCTCTCGACGAATGGGTCTACTTCTAAGAAATATGAACAACATCTATATTTCGCGTTATCTTTAGACAGTACATTATATACAGTGCACCACCGTCTTATACGTTAATACAACATTCATGTTTTTCTCATATATGTATTTGCTTGGTTTTCTTAATTTATTTTATATGTATTTGACATATTTTAAAAGTTGCATTAAACTACTATTTGATTTATATTGTGTTAAGGTGCGGTGCCATTGCATTAGGTTGTTGTTGTTTTATAGGTCCACTTTTCTCATTCAAGATCTGTAGGAAAATTTACCATGGTTCCATTTTACAAAAAATTTAATTGCAAATAACACTTATATATATTGTATATATAAATTCATCCAACGTCCGAATTTTGCAATATTTGAACAAATATCATATTTATTTTTAGTGCTAATAAGTACGTCCCAGTACTTTATTTATATACATATATTCAGGAAGTATATCTAAACTAACTATGAAACTTTGATAAGAATATGAATGGTCGTCTATTAGTTAAATCAATAGGTAATGTAATTTGATATTCCCCATATTGTGAATTTGTTTGAACGTCACTGTGTTAATGTTTATATCATCGTTAACTATCCACATTTAGATGGGGACATACCTCATGCTACATCATACGGGTTTTATGTTTATATCTCCCAGCTAATTCGTTTTGCTAGTGCATGTAACGATGTTAAGGATTTCAATTTTCGAAATCAGGTTATTACTTCTTCAGCAAGGTTTTCGTTATCATAAACTACGTAGACCGTTATCAAAGTTCTATAGCTGCTGGAAAGGTACAACACCAACCTTAAAATTTGTATGCGACTAAAAATATCACAACATTTCTTCTATAAATACTATGTGATCTATAAACTTACAATTAAAAGGGTCTGACGTATTTCCTGAACACTAAACAAAATTAATCAGAAAATTCACCAGAAAAGGATACGACCATTTAATATTACCACGCACTTTATCTTGGTGATTGACCCGTCTACAGTCAGTCACTACGCTTCACTTTTCTCTTGTGCGATGGCCTGACATCATCATGGGACTCCATGCTTGCACTTTATTAAACATTGAACGGGGAGGTTGGTGCATGAACTTTCGTTCCTCGGGTTTTATGTCCTCACCCTAGATTGGGCTTCTCTTTGGCTGCAACTACTGTGAGTTTTCAGTATACGTCTGGATACATCCTGAGGAGCTTCTAATTATATATTTTCGTATAGTTTTATAATAACATATAATGGTATCGTTTCCTACTTTCTCTTGATATGGACTTTATTGTTATAGATAATCTTTTAATGGGATATACTTGTAGTTACACTGACTGGTCAATTTGAACGCTGAAGACAGGACAATAGCGAGGTTGTGTACATGAAACTCGAATGAAGCTAACCCGTAGGCCTTATTGCCTACTTTCCGTTCCAAGTTGGTAACCCTGTCTTCACCACTCGTTGTTTTGTGTACTGTCCTTTTCATTGTATATTTAAGTGGCTCTTTGTTTGTGGTGCAGTGCTGACCTACGGTGAATAATGATTTTGGGTGCTAGAGGAGCATTTTTTTTTTTTTTAAATCAGATCAAAATGATTGCAAAATAGCGATTATATATGTTTTTCAACTATCGAAGAATTTTTAAATAAATAACGCATGCGGCGTCCATCATGGGAGTCGAAGATAGATAAACTTACAACTGTCATGCTCATTGTTTTGGTAAATATCCAAAGTTAATATCATTACAATTCTAGTTAAGTAGATGTCTCGCAATTTGTTTAAATCTGTTTATCTCCTTTAAGTGCGTTTACAGATTACATTTAATTTATCTAGATGAACCAGCGCCGACAGTGACCTTGTCAAATTATTTATATATATTCAATCATTTGTTTAGAGTTAGAAGTATAAGTAAACTAAGATAGTCTTTGAATGTTGATTGATATGAAGTTTAATTAGGATTAAAAACTTGACATGCCGACCCGACCACGTTTAAAAAAAACAATTGAATTACTAATACAGTTCAAGCGTCTACCTAATAATGCTGAGACACAGATTACTAGTCTACAGTTTACGTAATTCACTGCTGTCCGTGGTATGGCTATACAAACCTGTACGATTAATGACACGTGGTATTTTATGTGATAGTTAAATGCGACATTAGATTTCCTAACTTAACGAACAGCTGAAATGTAAAGCTATATGGATACAACTTTGTATAGACATATATTAAGCAACTAGATGACGTTGAGTACCCTGTGAAGTCATTTACCCGTTAATTGTATGTGATTTGTTACAACTGTATTCATATAAGAACATTTAAAAAAATACATAGCTGAAGTCACAAACGTCAATACATTGTTTGTGAACGTTGAAGTGCAGTGCAACGTCAGAAACGGTAACGGCGACACATTTTAGGGATACATTTTCTACGGACATTTTATAATACATGTATGACAATATGTCTACATGCTTGGTCGTGTCAAACTTACCACGTGTTTTTTTTAAAAAGAAAATGCGCCGGCGTAACTGTTTTTGAAGCAAGAAATTCACATGACATCGTACTCGTTAGACCAACATACACAACAGGTGGAAATGTTTTACACGTACATATAACAATATTAGCATAATACGTTATTGAATAGTGTGACTAAACTATTTTCCATCATCATAACATGTGCGACAGGATGCATTATATATTGATAAATATGGATATGCTTTCAAATATGTTACGTTATTTTTCTTCGTAACAATGGTACTACAAATAGCATTTAATAAAATAGTCCCTGTAACTCGGTGAATACAACGTACGCCTATCTATAAATCAGAACGTCGTGTTTCCCGTGAGAGGCAACACTTTTGTTCTGGAAATTAAAGTGCTACCTGTTAATAGGTACGATGTGCTACTCGGTGTTTATAAAGAAAATGACAGCGTTAAGTCTGGCATGCGCTGGTAAACAGGAAATTACACAGAAATGCACGCCTTCGTTTAAGTATAGGGTATGCAGCTTTAGTGTATAAATATGTAGATAAAGATAATTCGCCTTGAGAAATACATGTTTCGCCTTACAGCCCTTCAGGTTTGCACTCACAGAGTTTGATTGATGTGTTAATCATGATTGTATTTTCTTCAACAGTCGATATTAAAATTGGAAGATTGTTTCTATATTGCATAGCTTAATGAATAATGAACACGTTTAGAAAACTACTCATTGCTATTCTGTCAAGTGTGTGGACTGACATTTGATGGAATTGTATTACTTTTGCTTCGTTCTTTTATTTTCAAAGACATAAATGGTTTGGTTTACCTGATCAAAAATCAGTTGACACATATTTAATTACGAGTATGTTCATTTTATATATTGGTAAGTATACTCGTATGTTTGTAATGCTTAGGCACATATGCATGCTTATTAACTCATATTGGTAACGTTTTATTGTTTTAGTCAGTACAAAAAAACACTCATTTGAGACTAAGAAGTGATACACAGGAATGTAGATAGCATAAATCACACATATACTTGCACATATTTGTGAACTTAAGAATGAGAAATATGGTCCTATAGAAACCACAGCATCCACATGCGATGACATACGATGTTCATGCCCATGAATGTATGTCTGCTTTTAATACCATAAAGAGACACCTTTATACTCTAAAGAAATATTAGTACGACAGGAAATATATGTTTAAAGATTTAGAGGATGTATTCATGTCGCTTAAATCTGTTCAGTCCATAATGGTATATAATTAATAAAGATGTTTAGTTTAGTGAAATAGTGGATTTTAGCAGTAAAATAGAAGTAGTATTTTATATGTGTGAAATAAAGAGTTAATTTATTTTTTCTGATTTTTATATCTATATATACTAAGAAGATGACCTGTAGTATTAGAAAATTGGTTAAGTATTTTAAAAAGTGTTTGCCAGTTACAGTGGACATGTCAGCTTGCCATTTTTTCATACTGAGTAGAAGGTGTCGCCGAACAAATATTGTTTCTGCATACACCTTGATTATAAGGCATAAATAATAAAATAAAAAAATATAAATGTTTCTTGTTTTCCTCGTGAAATTGTTTTCAATAACTTTCTAGTTTCTCACTCCAAACAAACACAAATATTCTGTTTATAGTAAGAGTTGTAATTCGACACTGTATTGTACGTCCTTTACGGAAGTAAAGGCATTTTTAAAGAAGTTAAATATGTAATAAGGTTCATGCTGTTTTAGGCTGCTCGGTACATACATGCTTTCCAATAATACAAAATTAATATGTACATATATATTATTCAAAACAGTAGATGTATAGTTTTAATTTTAAAATCTTCCTTTTGCACTTGATCGACTTATTGGGTGAATTAGCGAATCATCTGAACTAGTGGTTAAAACAACTATTGATTATGCACAATTATTTAATCAAAATGCAGATAACTACGGACACATACTACACTCAATTTTTCCTATGATACGTGCAATTTATCACAAGGTATTACACACTCCTTAGGTAAATACATGTATCACGTATTTAATATGTTTGTATAACCCGCAGTAAAAACTTCATTTTGCAAATCAAACGATAGTACGCGCAATGTAGTTCGATTAATTTAATACTATATATTAATCAACTTTTCAATAAAGCATTCTGAAGTGATTGAATTGTCTCTCTGTTTGACAAATGTATTCAAACTGTGTTCTGCTATTGAAATTTAAAAAAAAAAATAAAACAATGATACTGAACCGATGTTTCTAGTCATTAAAACAATAGCATTACGACAAATGAAAAATAAGCTGTGTACTAACATTTCAAACGGCGACCTAATTACTTACTCACTTACTTAAAGACTATTTGGTGTATGGAATATACAGCATACAATTATTTCAGTGATATATGCTTAGTTAAAGTTCAGAGTATGACATATATAATTATAATTTAGACGTAGCTTTCACTCAGTTGGAAAAACATAATTAACGGTTTCGGATCCTATTTTATTTGATATTTTAACGGTAAAGAAAAACATCAATATTAAAGAGCAATCATGTATATTGAACCAAGTTTTAATAAAATCATAAATCCGTTCGAACAGTTTTGCATTTCCCTATATAACTCTATGTAAAGAACTTGTTGCCGTGTGAGCCATTTAAAATATTTGACAGTAATTGAGTTCAACCTTAAAAAAAATGCAATATTAATACACATGAATAATCTGCTTCAAGAGATATGTAATTTTAAATGTCTATTCGTTTGGTATATTGTAAGAAATAACGGTTAACTTGAATGACAAGGTTTCTTTGCAGTGCCTTTCATGCAATAGTACCCATACGAAAGCTCTAATATTATATTCAGTTTAAATATTTCATAATAAACGGACTTGTTAAATGCCAAGCGGCCATTTTCCTACTGAATGTTCCAATGCGTATCCCTTTTTGTCAACCCTTTTATGTTTGTGATGTCACATCCCTTGCCTTACATTTATCCTTGCATTTATTGTTTGTATATTCTAAAAAATGAAGCCCATCGTAAATGAAGTTATCATAACGTGGTCCGAAGACTAAACGTTTTTAAACGTGTTTTACTGTCTAAATATCCGTTATAAATTCTGCTAATATAAGCTTTCCCATCACTTAATGGAATTAAGGCGGTGCGACGTAATGGGACCAATGAAAAGGGGAATCATTAGCCAAATACGTGGAAGAAAAGAAATTTACTCATATATTAGCCAAGGATAAGGGTATCAACGACCTGTGTCATAAAGGTAGACTCTTAAGACGGATTTGCTATACAATCAGAAGCGATTTAATCGTTTGTAAATGTGTGTCTTGGAGATCACGTCACATGGTAAACTATAACATATTAAAATAGCATAACGAACACTAACCTTTCATAATTATACATTACTATATAACGTCCTAAAGACACCCCTCGGAATGTAAGCTACATTTAAACCATAGAAAAATATATTTAACAAGCAAATTCGATGAATTGATATCCCCCGCCGAATGATTTAAAAAAAAAATAATTAGTATAAATCATGACTTTGACCCTTCATAAAGTCGAATATCTACTAGATATAGGTATTTCTGAAATTCAGCACCATCGTACATTTGCAAAATAGATGGATTGACTTTTATAGTGGGACTAAAGGGCTATACTGGGTGTAATATTAGCAGGTGTATACACTATAGTAATATATGCTATATGCAAGAAATGTAGAATTGTATATCAATGATTACTTTTTCATTACCTGGCCATGTAATATTTGTCCATTTGGTTACTTCATCTCATTACTACGGCTATTATCATATGATCTTGTTATTTCAAAAAGAGGGGTGTATTTGGCTCAAGTTTGGCTAACTTTGAAACAAATCAAACTTTCATTAATATAAACACTCAAACCACGCTGACGTGTGACCCAGGGGCAGAGCCAAATTTGACCCCAGTGTCACCTTTGAACAAACTTGGTAGAGGACCATAAGATGAGTGTAAATACAAAATAGTAAACTTTGGGCTCTTGAAGTTTCAGAGAAGAAGAATTTTTAAGTTTTTCCCTATATATAAGTCTATGAAAAATATGTGACCCCTAAAGTGGGGCCAAATTCGACCTCAGGGTCACCATTCCAACAAACTTGGTAGAGGACCATAAGCTGAGTGTAAATACAAACTATTAAACTTTTGAAAATTGACTGGGTATGAATGCGTGAGTGTCTCAGCAAACGTTGACCTTTGTCTCAGTGTTTGTAAACTTGTTGATAATACGTTTTTTTAGTAACTAACCACCCCTTTTGTCTAGTTGAGCCTTAATAACAGACATGTTTATCTTCATGAAACCGTACGTTTCCCAGTAACCATATGAGTTGCATGCTTTCTACATGTTTCTAAACATGGTCAGATAACCATGGAAGGCAATGGAGAAATCTTTAGTATATATAAGCCTATATAGATCATGTGATCCCATGTGTTCTCTTATATAAAGACCAGATCTGTCGTCATTGTCGTAAATGAGTGATGTGTATATAGCGCTCTGGAGCTTTTGTCTTCAGTATATATTAAAAAGAATGATGCTCATGCAATAAAAAGTAACTCAGTCTGAATCATTTCAACTAATAAATCCATTTTAATAAGGAAAGCACACATACACAACAAAATATATATATATCGGTATTTATGGTACGCATATATAAATACTTGTCTCTAACACACAATATACATATGTCACGGTAGTTTAAATGGTATTAAAGGCATTAGAAAACGTAGATAATATAATTCAGTAAAATATCGTGCCTTATTCAGAAAAAACAAACAGGCTTTAGTTGTTGGCATATAACCTATGTGTCTACTAATCTGGCCTAGCATTACCACACGTTCATATGACTTTCAGCAGGAATATAATACCAGAAGAAGGAATATGTTTATTTATCTGGAAAAGGATGTCAACAAAATTCTGCAGTTGACAGAACTTAGACCACTGTACAGCGGAAACGTGTATTTGTCAATGTACATCGGAACTAATATTTCGATCAAAACGCATCAGTTATAATAATCAAACATATGCAGGTTTAGTAAGCATTGAATCTAAACATAGTTGATGCATGCACAGACGTACAGTCACGGTGTGAAGTTTTATAGTGGCCTACATTACCACTGACCGTTCCAAGGCGGTAGCCCTATTGTCAACCCTTTTGTGTTTGTGATGTCGTTTGCATTTATTATTGCTTTTGCCTTCTTGTTTGTCTGTTTTGCGTGTTTGTTTCTGTGTTTTGTGGTTGACTGTCCTCCTTGAATGTAACTTTCCCTGTCCGATCTTTTTATATTTCTTTTTATACTCAAATGCATACTCGCCAGATCTCCAAAATATTCATCACTTTCTAAATTTGACGGCCATTTTCAAGGTGTTTGCTTGTTTCTACATGATACATGTAATACAAACTATTGCATCATCTGGAGATCACGTCACATGGTAAACACTAGCGATGGGGATACATATATTTGACCGTTAAAAACCAGGATGTGATTTGAAAGAGCCAATGAAATTATTATGAAACATGACAAACATAACATATTCCCATCAACGTTTGTTTAAAAATAGCTTGTGTATTTTTAAATATAAATGATTATATTGATATGTATTTAAACTGATGCAACTTTAATTTTCAGTAAGCAATTCCATCGTAGGAATAAAAATGACTCTCTGTAATTCTGTACCGGATGTGTGTTTTGGTACTAGCAAGAAACATAAAAGTGCATTTCGACATGAAATTAAGAGTCTGGAAATAATATAACTGTTTCGCATATTTTCAAGGGACACGGAACATTGATTGTTAACATATCTCGCGGTGTTAAATTCACTGTTTTTCTACACTAATTTAATGTGTGCAGGTCATAACTAAGATCTTCATAAATAGTTCATAAAAAATTATGTTTTCATAAAACGTCTTAATTTGGTAAAATATATGGCTACAGCTTTGAATACAAGCAGGAATAACAGTTGTATTTTTATTTCCCCCCATACTTAAAATAACAAATATGGTGTAAAACGAAAGATCTAGCATTATAGGTAGAATGATATATCCTTTTTGACGCAAGATACACATTGAAAGAGAGCCTTGTGTCCCTTTTAGAATTCGTTGTAAAAACACTAAACTAGTCAATATTCAAAAACAGTTACTGAAACTTGTTACGTCCCACCCAAAAGGCATTACTTAAAATAGATTAGTTAATAAACAATAGTTCAAGCAATAAATATATACATATACAATATATCCAATAAGTTGACGCATATCGTACTTTAAATATAACATACGCAGTTTGTAATGACTTATCTATTGCAGAGGTGACCAGAATACGCTCCCGTAAATTATTTTCATTTCTCAGACAAATGTTTTACCTATACCACATGGACATTATCGATAAATATGTTGCGAAACATATAGCTTGCCGTGGTACTACTACCTCTGTGTATTTACTCATGTTAAAATAGTAAAATCATAATATTAATGTTACGACATTGTTTATATTCAATATCCATATATTTGTTTACTCGTCATGCTATTCTGTAAAGCTGGAAACCGAAACGATTGTTGAGATAGTGACAATAGAAAGGTTTATGTCGATAATCGCACTTTTTCTCGCTGTGTTAACCTATAATCGTACTTTTAAAAACAGATTTAGATATAAAATCATTGCTTTTTCGAATTTGTGTACAAATTTTCTATCAAATATTTGTTGCCATATGCTGGGATAACGCAAATAATATACATCATCCTAAATGGTTTTACCCAACATTATATTGCAAAATGTGTTGTTTATAACACATTCTAACACGACCTCCACAGTCTTTCATATACACAAAGAAGAGAGACAGCTGTATGTTATTCTACGATAAAATACAGCTGTTCCATTAATTCCTCGCGTATATTTCATCCGTTGGCAGCACCACGCTACATGACGTCACTTGGTAAATATACGTCACGAAGACAAACTCAACAGTAATTTTAATGAAATGTTAATTACAACAAACTTGCCATGCTCCCAAACCGTGAACACCCCCGATATAAACCAATCATATGCATCAGTACATATAACATTAATAAGCATCTTGAACAAGGTGAGAACGTTTGACGTCAAACAGCGCAAGCTATATGACGTAAGCAATGACTTAATTGTTTGTCACGTGACTACTAGTGTATTGAAACGCAGAATTTTGCATACGGGGGCGCCCAATGGAACATCCTGTAAACATAGCAGCCTGATTACCTTGACCTCCGAGATAATATACAGTGCCCAACAATAGCGTAAACAATGAGGTTATTGTTGTGTTATAATCGAAATAATAAATACATACCTGTATTTTATCGGTGAATAAAATTTGTGATTTAATTACTACGCATCCGAACTCCTAACTGTATTTTATTCACCGATAAAACACAGGTACATATTTATTATTTCTTTATTAAACACAGTAGTTTCCGCTGCATCAATTTGTATATATCCTTGCAATATTTGACTTCAGGTTTTCCCAACTTAGAGGAATATATTTACTAAATAAAAAAATATCCATTAATATTGTGTGCTAGCTAAATTGTGATTGCAAATATAATTCAAACAAGGGCTCAAAATAGTTGATAATCCGCCAAGCAAGAACGCGTCTATGGATACAGGCTTGAACAAAAGCACATACAAAATCACGAACCATGAAGCAAAAATAAAAGTCCTACGTCAATAAAATAAATATCTTTAGTCTCTGTTATAGGATTGGATTATTCACATGTGTTTACTAACTGTCGAACATATTCAGACCAAAAGCATAGGCAAAGTATTGAATGAAAGAATAACAACGGTGTTGGAAATTAAAAAACAAGTCTTGCTTAATTAAAAATCCTACAAAGACATTATACAAGACTTGGCTTGTCGTTTAGCTTGCTTCAAAGTTTTAAAAAATCCGCTTAAAGAGTTTTGAACATGATATAAAAGTGTTTCTCCCTAAAACAGTTGATACATGAAGGTAAATATCAAGGTAGCCCATGTGACAGCAATAGTCGATCCAGTCCTAGCAGCAGAGTTATCAGGACCTGAAACACAATTATAAAGAATATAAATTCGAAAGTTGCACAATTTATTGCGCATCTGTTTATACATAATGGTCTATTTAGATTCATATTACCTGCGTATCGAATACATATATTGTCAAATAAATGCTGGAAAAACTGATCTTACACATGGGCCAGAAAAAAACGTCATGCGCATCAACAATGATGTTGATGCGTGACGTCACTGTGTGAATAAATATCACAACATCGATAGCGCACAACATGGTAATGGTATGCAAAACAAAACAACATCATGTGTATCTGGTTTTTAAAAACCCAAACAGCCACTTAAAATTAAAACATTTAATAGGTAATGTTAAACAGGTGATCACATTTTTCAGTAAAAAACGTTTTAAAATTGTTTTATTGTTCATATATCCGTTATAAAATCCGGCTAATAAGCTTTCCCATCGCTAAATGGAATTAAGGTGGGACCACGTAATGGTTCGGAACCCTGACAGAGTCTCGAATCCGATAACAACCGTTATACCTCGAGTTGGAATTTCAGACATTCATTGGATTCCCATGAAAGATTCTTAAAATATATACATGTACCGGAATATAAACACGCTGTCCAATATTATGAAATTATTAAATTCGCCTCGTCCAAAAATAGATTCTGTCTGCTGGGTACGTGTCCAAATGAATTTAGTATTGTACTCAACACTGTTAGATGACCTTGTTATTTAATACCTGAGTAATGTAACCAAACGTTGTACATCTGAATTCCAACTTGATATTACTGTGATTAATTGAACAGAACAGAACAAAAACTAAATATTGTTTAACATTTATTAACTGTGTAAAATGCCATTTGAAAAACAAACGTAAAGTATCAAAACAGTACCGTTTCAATTCAATTTCAACAATAAAACTGTGAGATCAATCGTGAATGACTCAATGCTTTTTACTGTTAAGAATTATCTTCCCAGAGAACAAATACGGAAGATAAATGTTTTGGATTCCACATCTAATCTCTAGTACAAATATGGAATATGGATTTTTTTGGACGTCTACTGAATATAGAGATACCAAATAGAGCACAGTATGAAACCAATATAGATGTTCTGCATTAAAGCAACTGTTTTGAGTACAATACTGTAAATATTGGATTGACACATGGTTAAAATGACAGAAAGATATTTGATAGATTTATGCTGGTGTGAAATAAATGGGCGCTTGTGCCGTTGACTGTTTTAGGTTGTTTTCAATGGGCATTAGCAATGCCATTTATAAGTGTTATCACGCACCAAGACGAGCTAAAAACATAGTTGTGTGAGTGTTACCTCTTAAAATCAATTTTGATAGTGTCTATATGGTTGTAAATTATAATGGCTTTGTGACAGAATACATTGTACTAAAACAAATAAAACATAAATTATATACGTATGTCTTATTAACTTTATGCGCAGGTATGTTAGTGTGTATGAAGTTTATCACAGCTAGTTCTATGTGTGTGTGTGTGTGTGTGCGTTTGTGTGTGTGTGTGTTTGTGTGTGTGGAAGAAACCAACTTAAATGTAAAAGTGTAATGTAAATTTGTAAGCTGTATGCTAGTTCTTGTTTGAGAAATTAACTACGGTTAAGGACATTGACCTACTGATGAACGAAAAATACTGCTGTCATTTAATTGTTGGTTTGAAGGTTGAATGCCTTTTTGTGCCGAGTTAATGGACTTAATCGAAACGCTGAATTTAAAACTTTAATTAGCCATGTCATTTATATTGAATTACTTTAACTTGGATATGAACATAGTGTTGTAATGTTTATATAAGTGTGTATATAGTTTAAAAGCTGTATGTCTTTTGGTGTCTGAGTGATGTAAAACTTTAATATATATTTATTTACAAAGTACCAACAGTAGTTGAAGGTCGTTTGTACTGGCTTACGTTTTGGTAAGATCTAAATGTTGTAAGTGTTTTTGAAGGTATATACAAAAGTCGACATTTGACATCTGTTAGGCTTGTTGTACCTAAGTAATGAACTTCATTAAATGACCGCATGTAGTGTATGTCCTACAAGGCTACCGTTAGCGATTAAACTAAAATAAGCTTAATTCATGACACCATGTACATAGTTTTACCAGCTGTTTCGCATGTAGCTCCTGTCCATCCAGTTGCACATGAGCACTTGTTAGTGCCAGAACAGGTTCCACCGTTTGCACATGCTGGAGAACAGGTAAAGGCTGAAATGAATAACACAATATACAATGATTGAGATATCGCGCACGAGCAATAATTACAGTGACATCACAAACATAAAAGGGCTAACAATAGGGATACAGCTTTAGAAAGGTCGGTGGTAAAAGGCCGCTGAATGTTAAAACCAGGTTATAGGGTGCACTAAACCTCACTCTTACCTTCATTGAATAAAACCGGGTAATGTAAATAAATCAATCAGCACCAGGCCTTATCCTCTAACAAACTAGACAATAATATAAGAGACAAAATAACTATAACACTAAGATGATCATGTATATTTTATATATAAATATGAAAAACAAAATCCTAAAAAGACATAAAGCAAGTATCATTGACTTGGCAACAAACAAATAGAGTAATACATACTTCAAAGGTGATCCCTCTGAAGCAACAAACACAAACAAGAGAGAAAAGTAGCAAACTTGATTTTATTGAGTCTGTTCATGGGAGGTAATTATAAGATACAACACCTCTCACGCCTCCTAGCACCGGCTTAAGCGATATTCTGCCTTAAAGCAACACAGAATGGGCTTTATGATCCCAAAGGACCAGTAAATAATAACCCTACATATTTGTAGTCGGGTCGACTTTTTACGGCCGCCACACAGCACTAAACAAACGCTAGTATGAATGTCAATACATACTGAGTAAACCATTAGGGGACTACTAGATAAGATTAAAGAAACGCATCAAACGTTTCTGTCCTTTCATGATTTAGGTAGACGTCATCATAGGTTCCACACTCTGTCCGGTCACTGCACAATCAAAGAGGAAATATAAAAAGGTCAACTACCAAACATACAGTGCATTGCGATATGATAGTTAGGGTCATAACCTTTTTTGATAAACTGTTTAACAAGTAATAAATATTGTACGAAAGTGATTATGACAAAGGATCGTATAAAGTTTGTCAATCACATCACCATAGAAGTCAGGTTGTGATAGTCCTTGTCACTTTATATTTAAAAGGAGATCAGGGTTACGATTATGACCTTTTGCAAAGTTGTTTCAAAGTATATGGTAACGGTAGCCCTGGTGGAGTAACTTTTGAGTTTTTGAGCTTTTGAACATGAAATTCGACTTGACAATGATTAAATTTATGAAAGCTTTAAGTTCGAAATATCAGTTGCAGTCATTGTTATGATTTCCACCTCTATAAAAAATAAGTAAGAAATTACCTAAGAAAGAAAGTAAAAAATAGAACTTAAGATTTAGGGGCAAAACATACACATTTGCTAATAATGATGAAAAAAAAAATATTTTGACCAACTATATCTTTATTTGGTATATGATAATACATCAACAATAACTACTTAGTTTTTGTTATAAAATATATGAACAGAATGTATATTTTGATTAATTTATAAAATCATCGATAAGATATGTGCAAGCTACCCTATTATCTGTCAATTTTTAATATTGCGATAACATTCGAACTTTTAATTTATGCTTTTGTCTTAACATAAAAATACGATCAAATTTTTGCAAATATAGTTTTAAACAATTATGATAAGCATTTAGTGGAATTATTTGGTTTAGGGTTAAACTCTAAGACAATAGAAACCTATAGGTTTAAAACTGGAAAACAGTATGCATCTAATTCAAAATGTAATTTAAAGCGAACTGCGTGAAATTTGAGATTATGTTTTATGCATACGTTCTAAATGACAGTTTCACATAATTAAATCACGCATTTTTTCTGATAATCACTTCCGCTGAAAAATAGCATCGTATAGTTGAACACCTCTTGTAGTAAGGAAAATCTGCGATCTAGAGATACCAATAATATGTCTATAAACAGTAGTTTCATATTTACCTGACACAGGTAATTATTATCTAACAGGAATATAAGTTAGTCATAAACGTATGGCCAATTCTATACATTGTAATTGTCTAAATATACCATATAATTGTTAGATTTAAACAAACTTTTATACGCTAGTTTAACATTTCGCAGACGGTCATAGTGTTTAAATGGTATATTGAATATAATTTCGACTTGGCATTGGTAATTATGTTAAATAATCTAAACCGCCACATTTCAGTACAAAACCGTTCTTCTAAATTATATACATGTGTTGAGGTCATACAATAATGCATTTTTTCTGATTAAATGAATTATTCACGGGTACTTAACATACCCGTAATTGAAAATACGTAAAATGAATTGAAAGTAGGTAATTCATAATTCGACGTTTTGGCACATCAAAGAAATACAAAAAGATCGGACAGGGAAAGTAGCATTCAAGGAGGACAGTCAACCACAAAACACAGAAACAAACACGCAAACAGACAAACAAGAAGGCAAAGGCAATATTAAATGAAAAAGACAACACAAACACAAAAGGGTTGACAATAGGGCTACCGCCTTGGAACGGTCAGTGGCAAAGTAGGCCACTGGGGGTTTAAACCGGTTCTAGGGTGCACCAAACCTCAAACTTACCCTACTGTCATCCCATTAAAACAGGAGAGTGAAAATAAAGAAATCCCCGACATGATCTAATCTCTAACCAACAAGGCAGCATCAATAGGCAATATAAGTAAAACACAAATATGCTCGTGTAAATATGATACAAAAAAACAATAGCCTAGCAAGCCACAATGAAGGTACTCAATGACTTGGCAGAAGCCAGAGCAGTGAATACTGTTCCTATACGTGTTTAAAGTCATATGACAATATTCAAAAATCTTTACAATGGCCCAGAGACGGTTATTTCTGTATGCAACTCATATTACTTAGTGAGACGTTAAGGGATTATACTAAACAGTGTTTAACACTTTATATTAATCTATCTAAACGTTTATCCAAAACCGACCTCCTGTTCAAAGTTTACCTGTTCCACATGTATCGCCTGTCCACCCATATGCGCATGAGCATGTGTCAGTGGCAGAACAGGTTCCATCATTTGCACATGGAGTAGTACACGAAAAAGAAGCTGACATAAAGAAAACACAACATAATATGCTAGTAATGATAGAAATATAATGAAAACGGGCAAACTTTCAAACCTTGCAGACTACATTTACCTCAAATGTAGTTAAACATTTATAAAACCCGATACTTTAATTTGTAAATGAGCATTTGATCGAATAGTATTGTCTAAATTGTAGAAGAAGTAGATATATTGATGAAGCAATGACTATTATAAATTAGAACACTATTCACATGCCCACATGCAACACTCAGTATATAATTATTATTTTCATGCACACCTTTTTTCATATACTGCTACCATGTTTTGTACAGACACTTGTAGTGCTTCATTGTATCTTGACTTATTATAGTATTATAATGAATACAATCCGTATATGACTAGTATATAACTCGAAACAACATCTAGCGAAACGTGTGTCCTTTACTACTGCCTTGTGTTTTACGATCATTAAAATAGGCCTCATTACCGAATAAGCGACTCTACTGGGCACGATTAGCTTAGAAATTAAGAACATTTTGAATCTGTAATTGATTATGTATACATAGCTACCATTACGCGATTTGACTGAAACGCGTGCCACTTTATATTAATGGAAAAACAACATATTCCTTTTCTCCATAGTTTTACCTGTTGCGCATAATGCTCCTGTCCATCCAGCTGCGCATGAGCATGTGTCAGGACTAGAACAGTTTCCACCGTTTCCACATGGTGCAGCACAAGTAGCTAAAATAAATGTATATCCTGATGAAATGTTCACGAACCCATGGCGGTCCATCGGATAATCACAGTTCGACGTCCGTTTTTCGGATAAGAACGTGACATCGCTCCGTTATTGAGCAGATAGGTCAGACAATGTGGAGGCTAATGACTTATGGTCGTGAAAACTAGTGATTATTTAGAATATTTGGCATCTTTTTGAATATAAATGTGTTTTTTACCATAGCTCTAATGGTTTTCCTTTGTTCTTGCTTATGATATAATTTTCATAAACCTGAAGGTCTGAGCCTAAACCGTGCTATAAATGTCGGTATATTTCAGCCGTGCTATAAATGACAGATTCGGAAGTTATACCATGGTCTACTCCATTTTACGCGCGCGCAGTTGTAATTTACACACAACCTGTCAATCAAAACCACTAAACCATTACCAAAACAGCACTCCTTGACATTGCATTTGCCCAATAATATACAAAGGTGATTGGCTGCAATAATCAAAACATGGGTCATGCACATGCCGCGTGTTAATGCTTTTTCTTGATTGGATCGAGCTGTTATTTTTACTGAAAACTGCAACGCCCTACTACTTGCACATGCGTAGTTGGATAAATGGCTCCGGTACCAAACATTTATAGCTTATTTTTCTCCTATGCGATTGACACTGCACTCTCGGGCCTGCGGCCCTCGAGAAGCAGTATAAATCGCATATATTCGAAAAATTATATGCTATATATATTACTAATAACCAGCAACGGTCTAGAACTTAAGCTTGTACTTGTACATTTAATTCAATATCGTATTGTGTGCAATACTGTATATGATGAAGTAGACATGTTCTTAATATCCCTACTACGCACATAATAATAGAACAGGATACATTGAATAAACATGATAAAAGGTGATAATTATAAACATGATCATTAATTACACTTCAATATGCAACAAATTATAGTACACCTTCCTTTTCGTAAAATGCTTCTTGAATATTTTGCGCAAATCATAGATTATTTGCCTCAACCCGGACTTGTATAATTATATTTTGTACTATGAATCGTATTCCGGTATAGGACTAATATGGATCTCGAAATCTACATTTAATAAACATATACCGCATAATGTATTTTCATTTAATAGTAATACTTAGTACGAAATAATAGTGTGAAAAGAATACTTAACCTGTTCATGAGGCTCTAACCGGACACAATTAATTGATTACAAGTTCATTTGAGTGCATGTATTTCTATGCTCTACTCATGCACACTATCCACCCCACATACCCTGTCCCTTAATCTTTCAAATTTGCTTTTGGGTTATAATTTGTGGTTATTTAAATGGGCCTCATCACCGGCTAAATTGATGATAAATAGTTTAGAAATATTAAAAACAATGTGTAAATGGGTATGTTGACATAGCTACAATTACGCAATTGGACTGAACAAAGTTCCATAAAAGATTCACTGTTAATTATCCGTGATATATAGTACATAAATTTACCTGTTCCGCATGTTGCTCCTGTCCATCCAGTTGCACATGTGCAAGTGTCAGTGGCAGAACAGGTTCCACCGTTTGCACATTGGGTTGAACACGTTGCCGCTAGATTTAAAATTATAATAATATTATATACAAATGAAAATAACAAGAAAGAGTAATACTATTAACTGACATTTGAAATTATAATACTAATGGCATAACCTAGAAAATAGTTCTGTGAGTATCGTCATATTTGGCATATTATTGATTTTGTCATCCAGGGCCATTCATTTAAAATTAGTAACGTATAGAAGTTCCTGGAAGAAGATATGTTTATACATGTATTTACAATGTTTATCATCAATATCATGTTTATTGTCATTCAAAGTCATTTAAATAAATAGTATGGTTATGTTGCAGTTTTGTTTGGAATGTTTTGGTATAGGTACATAAACTTCCTGAGAGTTCTAGGACTATATGAACAATGCCTTGAACGAGTGTTAGTGGTTCAGTATCTCAGTATAAAGTTACATTAAACGAGACTATTGGATGTGTTAAATTGAAAAATATATTGTGAGAGGATTTATATTAAAACATACTGTGCTCATCTATTCTAAAAGTGATTTTGGATTATGTGGACTATAGTGGCGAAATGAACCAGGAAAGACGTAACATAAATTTGGATTAAAGGGACACTTGACAATTTGTATTAAATGGACACTTGGCAATATTATTTGAATGTAAAATTGAATTTTAAAGAAATACTGGATCTAATGTATGTGCTTTCTGTAAGTGAATATTTTGCATTTGAATAAATGTGTTGATTATATTTTTTAATTGATGTTGCTGGTTTTGCACTTCCTTTCTCGTTACATTTTACTCATAAGTGTGTATGTCCGCTTCATCTGCCAGAATTCCCGAGTTCGAATTCCTGAATCTACTCGGTCCTACGTTTATGCAGTTCCTTACATTTTAACTATCAGGCAATATGAAGTAATAATTAAATTTAACCTAAATATAAAAACAATTACCTGCCCCGGATTTTGACAATCTGCAAATAAAAATAATCGCAAATAGGAGGAAGCAGGCGAGAGGGTACCACATCTGAAAAAAAGTCAATCTCAACATAAGAAGGAATGAAACGAAGTAAATAGGGCAGTCATATGAAACAAATTGTTGAAGGATAGCGCGCGTGCGAACGTGTCAGGGTATGTAAAATCATATTTAGAAAATTTACGCCTAAAATGACTGAGAAAGGGATGTCTTGAACACCATTAAAAAGAACTGTCCTAAAAATAGGCAATATAAGTAAAACGCAAAGATGCTCGTGTATATATGAATACAAAAAAAACAATAGCCTAGAAAGCCACACAGAAGGTACTTATTGACTTGGCAGAAGCCAGAGCAACAAGAGAATAAACCATCGAGGGCACTACAAGACTAGATTGCCGACAAACATCAAACTTCACCGTCCACAGCCTGTCCGGTCATCGCACAATTAACGAGGAAAGAATAGTGGCGACCTGTAAATGGGTCCACCACCAAGCAAGTTCGAAATTCTTCGTTTAAAACAAACATTCTATATAAAAACAAAATTATAGCTTAAATTATGTTTGGAAGCGTTCTGATTATTTACTGGAATGCTAAAAGAAAGTGTGTCGAACCAGTAGGTGATTTGAAAAAGACGACCCGATATAGTTTGTACAGACCTTGGATTATGTCGTCCTCTCATCGTTTTAGTTTCTGGTCTTTTGTATGTTTCTCTTTTGATATTGTTAATTATAAACACTTATACCCGGATTTCCCCCTAGCAACTTCTTATGGTGTTTATTTCTCTCAACTTATTCGTTTTTCTATAGCTGGTAGTCAAGTTGAGGTCTTTAATATTCGTAACCTTTGAATAAAAGGTACTACAGCAGTGTTACATGATCATTTATGTGTTTTACTTATATTGCCTATTAACTCTGCCATGTTTGTTAGCGATTATAACAAGGCGGTGATATCTTACACTGTCCTGTTCATTGGGATGACAATTCGGTAAGAGTAAGGTTTGGTGCACCCTAGAACCTGGTTTAAACCCCCAGCGGCATTTTTTGCCACTGACCGTAGCTCTATTGTCAACCCTTGAGGTTTTGCGATGTCTTATCTTGCCTTTTATTCATCTTTATACATGTTATATATAGTTGTTCTTTGTTTCTGTGTGTTTGTGGTTGACTGTCGTCCTTGAATGCTACTTTTCTGTTCGACATTTTTTATATCTACTTTTACCGTATATATAAAGTAATTTCGGAACTCTTCTGCATCAATGAATATCAGAAGCTGACTTCTATGGTGACACGTCATGGTCCCTTTCATACGATCTATATTGAACTTTCTAGGCATTTTATTAAAAAAGGTAACTATATTTTCGCAACGCATTGCATGTTTAGTGGTTGAATCATTTACAGGTCGCCACTATGCGTTCCTCTTTGATTTGCGATGACCCGATAGATTGTGGATTCTATGAATACGTCCGCTAAATCCTGGAATGGATGGTAACGTTGTCTTGTCGTGCCCTTATTGGGTTATTCTTCTGTCAAATCATTAAGTACTTGCTTTGTGACTTTATAGGCTTTATATATATTTATATATATATATATATATTCGTATATACATGATCATCTATTATATTGCCTATACATGCTGCCTTATTTGTTAGAGAATATAACCTGGCAGCGATAACTTTATTTACACTGTCCTGTTTTATTGGGATGACAATAGAGTAAGAGTGAGGTGTGGTGCACACTGCAACCTGGTTTAAACTCCAATCGGCCTTTTTGCCTCTGACCATTCCAAGGTGTTAGCCTATTGTCAAATATTTTATGTTCGTTATGTTACATGTCTTGCTTGTGAACATTGTAATTGTTATAATGCGTGTTTTTGGTTGACTGTGTTCTGTTAACGCTGTATTTCCGGGTCGACTTTTATACCTACTTTTGTTACTTGCTTTGTGGCTTTGTGTGCTTTTTTATATTCATATATGCATGATCATGTTTGTTATATTTATATTTGCTATTAATGCTGCCTTGTTTGTTAGAGAATATCGCCTTGTGCGGTTTCTTTATTTGCACTGTCCCGTTTTATTGGGATGACAATAGGGTAAGAGTGAGGTTTGGAGCATTGGAGCACTCTCGAACCTGGTGTAAAACCCCAGCGGCCTTTTTGCCACTGACCGTTCCAATGCGGTAGCCCAGTTGTCAACATGTTTATGTTTCTGAAGACACATGACTGGTTTATAAACATTGTACGTGTTGTTTGTTTTAATGCGCGTTTTTGGTTGATTGTTTCTGCTAAAGCTACATTTCTTGTTCGACTTTATACCTACCTTTGTTATCTTGCTGCTCTGGCTCGGCTGTTTGTGTCGAGGATATTCTAAATGTATGTTGGTGATGATGGTGACAGTACTTTTAAAGTTAAGTTTTTAAAGTTGAAGAAAGGTATGTACATATAACCCGACAAAATCGTATATACTTAATAATGAGCATGATTACTTAGGATATTATGCATATTAAACGAACAAGAACGAACATGAAAAATGTCATCATATGTCATTGTTCGTTTATATTATTTACTAAACAAGGAGGTACTAGCAATATTTTCGGTTTACCAAACACAATCGTTGACCTTCCACATTGCCTGACTTCATCGGATCGCACAGTGTTATATCAAATATAAAATGACAGCCTACAAAATCAGTCTGTTTGAACTTCTTGAAATATAAGGAATCGTTGCATGATAGGCTGTAAAAACAGAATTCACATAATTCATTGCTTAGTAAGGCATGCTCTGACATTTATATTCCTTTTTATTCGCCAATAGGCCTTAGGAAACTAACTTTTTTTAAAACTGCTCACAAATTTATAGGGTAAATACTGATCAAATAATAAATTAATTAAACAACTATAAGTGGTCGGATTCGTTTAAAACATTCAGTACAAGTAGTCAGGAAAGTGTCATCACAGAACGTTGTAAATGCAACACTAGTGGCGTAGTTTATTTCATAGGATTCTGTATTCCGAGTAATAAGAGCTTCGTTCATTTTAAAATAGCGAATTCGAAAAATGATATTTTAACACATGTTTTATCATATTTTAAATATATAAATGTTTTAATTACTCATTGTAGAACGTAAGATAGAAAATGGTCTCATTCTCTTTCCTTGATTGAATAAAAATGTCATCAATATGTGTAAAAGGACTCTATAGTTTTCTTCAATTTGCACAGAAGTTATTTGTAAATGCTTATACAGAATAACATGCTTTGAAAGACATATTTAATATAGAAGCGAGTATACTTATATATAGATAATTAAATTCCTATTTTATTTTTTGTCATTTGAAACAATTCACAAATAAGCATGACAGATTTACCTTCAAGCCCCTGGTCTTGTTTCAATCTGGAGTATCCGAAATTGAATTATCTTGCAAAATGATATTATAAGCATTATCATGATTATGTTAATCATATTTTAATAACGCGAATGTTTAAATGACTATTTGTAAAACTTAAGATAGAACATGGCTCTTTCCCTTCTTGAATACAAATGTTATCACATACTTGTGAAAGGACTCGTTTTATTTCATTTATTTTTTATTTGTTTAATGATTTTTTTGGTGTTTTCTGTTGTTTTTTATTTACTTTTATTTTATATGTTTTTTGTTTTGCTTTGCTTTTGTTTTTAATGTGTTTTTTTTTTAATGCTTTTTTATCGATTTGCATAGAGGTTAATTTTAAAATTCTTCCGCAGAATCTCAATACTGTCCTATGAAGCATTATATTTCACTCAGCATCAAGTATATTTCAACTTAAACGTAAACAAGTATATGTTTTATGTCGCTATAAACCATCGCCAATAAGCTGCAATTTGAAGAAATATCTTACCTTTTGTTCCAAGTCCTGATTAAATCTAATATATTTCCGAAACTAAATCGTCTGTAGTCGACACTCGGTGTATATATGTAGGTGTAATTCTATAGCGTATAGTCCTTTTGGCACTTTTCCACAGTCGGACGTTCGTACGTTTTATATATTGTCATTGAAATCCGAGTTGAGGCAATGAAGAGCACTACATTAAGATAAAAAACACTTGTTTTGTGACATAAAATAAATTCAAACAAAAATAATGTATAACTTGGAAACAAACGCTATTTAAAGCAAATAGCAAAGTTCGCAATAAAAGGCTGTTTAATCTTTAACTGCTTATTAATCGAACAACACACATCACATTTCCCATCGAGTACCTTAAAAGACAAAGGTTTAGTGTTTGTGGTTGACTGTCGTCCTTGAATGCTACTTTTCCTGTTCGATATTTATATCTATATTATATGTAATTAGTTTTCTTGATATAATCACACCAATTCATGCTAAAACTTGAAAATTGTAACATTTGCATTTAGTAGTGGAGAGGCTCACACACGTCGCAAATGCTTACCATAAAGTGTTATGTTCCGTAAAATAGATTACCAGCATCTAGACCCTGATACTATGTAAAATTATGTAAAATAGATTACCAGCATCTAGACCTGATACTATGTAAAATTATGTAAAATAGCTTACCAGCATCTAGACCCTGATACTATGTAAGATTATGTAAAATAGATTACAAGCATATAGACCCTGATACTACGTAAGATTATGTAAAATAGATGGAACATCTCCTATCCCGCATCGTGTATCTATGATTGCTATACGGGATGGACAACATTCACTTTCTTTTAAAAGAATATAATTGTCTTTATTATTAGCTCTACTGGCCAAAGGCCAATGGGGCGTATACCATGATATGATGGCTGTCGTCCATCCGTCAGCTATTTGATGTCAACACTCTAGCACCTTTATTTTTCATCCGATCTTTACCAAACTATACCAGATTTTAATATCTATGAAAGTTCGGACGTGTTCGAAGACTAGTCAGATCGGACAAGTAACAAATGAGTTACATGTATTGCCCTTGAATTAACGAAAACTGCTATATTTTGTCTTGTCAACGTTCTAGCGCACCATTTTTTATCCTACTTTTACACTTTGCCAGATTGTTGATATTGATGAAAGCTCGGTCAAGTTCGCAAACCAGCAAGATCGGACCAGTAACAACGAATATAGATATAAAAAAACGAATAGGAAAATTAACATTCAAGGACGACAGTCAATCACAAACACATACAGAAACAAAGAACAACGTTAAAGATGAATAAAGGTCAAATAAGGCATCACAAACACAAAAAGGTTGACAATAGGGCTACCACTTTTGAACGGTCAGTGGCAAAAAAAGGCCGATGGGGTTTAAACCAGGTGCTAGGGTGCACCAAACCTCACACTTACCCTACTGTCATCCTAATCAAATGGAACAGTGTAAATAAAGAGATCCCCGTCATGAGCTATTCTCTAAACAACAAGGCAGCATTAATAGGCAAAAATAAGTAAAACACAAAGATGCTCGTATATATATAAATATAAAAAACACAATAGCATAGAAAGCCACAAAGAAGGTACTCGATGACTTGGCAGAAGCCAGAGCAACAAGACAACAAACCATTGAGGGCACGACCACTGCCCTTGAAATATTGAACACAAATGTTAACTTTTTGATGCCAACACTCTAGCACCTTCATTTTTCATACGATCTTTACCAAACTTCACCAGATTGTAAATATCACTAAAAGCTCGGAAGAGTTTTAAAACCAACCAGATAGGACAATAAAAGTCCGGAGTTATTGCCCTTGAAATAACGAAAATTGCTATATTCTGTTTTGTCTACAATCTAGCGGTTCCATTTTTCATCCGATCTTTATCAAACTTATATTAATGAAATCTCAATATAATTTGAAAACCAGCTAGATCGGATTAATAACACCAAAGTTATGGCCCTTGAAAATCTTCATCTGATATTTATCAAACCTTGCCAGATTATTAGTATCAATTAATGCTCAAACGAATTCGAAAACCAGGCAGATCGGACGAGTAAGAAATATAAAAAGATCGGACAGGGAAAGTAGCATTCAAGGAGGACAGTCAACCACAAAAACACAGAAACAAATACACAAACAGACAAACAAGAAGGCAAAAGCAATAATAAATGCAAACGACATCACAAACACAAAAGGGTTGACAATAGGGCTACCGCCTTGGAATGTCAGTGGCAAAGTAGGCCACCGGGGATTTAAACCGGTTCTAGGGTGCACCAAACCTCACACTTACCATACTGTCATCCCATTAAAACAGGACAGTGTAAATAAAGAAATCCCCGCCATGATATAATCTCTAACCAACAAGGCATCATCAATAGGCAATATAAGTAAAACACAAATATGCTCGTGTAAATATAATACAAAAAAACAATAGCCTAGAAAGACACAATGAAGGTACTCAATGACTTGGCAGAAGAATAAAACGGGTTTTGTTACTCTAGTGTATAGGGACGACTTTACATGGGTACTTGAGGACTTGCAGTAATTCCTGTTCGAATGCCATTTTTCTCAATGCAAGACAAAGGATTTTGTCTTATTAATACCCCACCCCCACTCCACCAGAGACTCCATATAGCAAATAGAGCGATACAGACCCTCTTGGACCTCTTGTATAGTATATCTCACAGATGAAACAAAACTAGATGAAACAAAATTAAGTCCGAAATAGTTGTAAAGGAACACACGGCAATCTGCACCTCGACTTATTAATCCAGCACAATTTTGACTTCCAACCTGCTTGCATATAATTAAATATATGTTTGGGGTTTCAATGTCTTTGTTATGCTACCATAGCTTTTAATATAGTATTGATGCATTATAATTACAGTATATATTATTATGCACACTCAATTTGCGTTGACCTATTAATTAATATTAATGATGCTAAAAATTCAAATTATGAAAAATGCAAACGGGACGCCGCGAGTTTTAAAAAATAATGATGGGTGCCATGTGTCTCCTTAAACGTATTATATATAATGAAGATCAAATATAGTTAGCAGTTAGTAAGGGGGAAATATATGTAAATAATCAATAAATCAACTATCAACATGATCAATGCCACAATGTTCGTACAGGTGTAAACTAGCGAAAATGAGAAAATGGTCCTATAGAAATCACAGCTCCCAAACGCAAAGAGCAAAGAGCAAATTAACTAAACAATGAATCAATCCACAACATAAAGAGTGGTGAAGACAGAGTTACCGACTTGGAACGGTCAGTAGGCAGTAAGGCCCACTGGTTAGCTTAAATCAAGTTTTTATGTGTACATAACCTCGCTATTATCCTGTCTTCAGCGCTCAAATTGACAAGACAATTTAAAAAAAGTACATCCAATCAAAAAAAGGATATCTCTAACAATAAAGTCCACTGCCAGAGAAATTAGGGAATGATACACGTACATCTTATTGTAAATATATATATATAAACATATACGAGTATTAACATAATTAGAAACACCTCTGGATGTAGCGAGTCAATTCCAGTTGGGACGGACATACTATCTGTCGACATCGGTAATTATTCATCGCGGACATTAATGAGTTGATCAGTGTGAGAGTATTTATATGTAATATAGTATCAATAATGAAATATACCTAACCAAAATCGGAAGGTTAGAAATAAAAAATATCATTTGTTATGACTAAATAAATTAAATTATGACCGTTCTCACTTTTCGAACTTTTAAAAATTATCCGGTCGCACGCTCACCGACACTGGCTGACATATTATGACGGTCAACACAATTTCAATATAAATATCAGCTGTGTGGAGATAATGTGCTTGCATTTTTGAGTGTTGCATTTTGACCAGAATATGTATGGCAAATCCACTTACTGACATAACTATAGACTTTTTTTTTTAAATAACATTGATGTTTGATCTAGAATATCGCTTGCAGATGGTCATGATGTAACATTTAAAATACAAGTGCATGTTTAAGTGCATATATGCAACAACACCTAGAGGTACATTGCGTGTATTGGTTGTAAATTGCCCTTATATGTTTGGACATTGAAGCCTGTTACAATCAGTAGCAAAGTATAATGAAGTTGAATAACTGAACATGTACTGCAAATCTGAAAAAAATGCGTTCAGGTAATTGTCAATACATGCAAGTTTGAGCATTGTTTGTTGCATTTTGACAGACATTAAGGATCATGCAAATTGACTTAATATGTAAAATGGTACATACATGCCTAAAAACAGTAATATGAACTATTCAGAATCCATTTTGAATCTTATTATGCTCCATTTTTTAAGCTACAGTAACAAAATCTGCGCGTATTACTTCTACCAAGCCTATTTTTAATAAGTCAAAGTATCCACGTTAACAAAATAAAGAAACATGGCTTAACCATAATGCTGTATATTGGACTGTCACAAAATCCAAGTTTGTAATCATATATACAAATGGTGTATCTACCTGCATTCGTGAGGTGTCATATAACGAACAACTGATTGAAATTGATAATTTATCGTTCCAGTGGATGTTTAGTATCGATTTGAGTAAACATTAGGCAATCTAATTTATACGAAGTGTGATGTTTAACGGTGGACAGTATTAGAACAACACATAATGTAAGGGATTAGTAACCATAGTCGAATACTCAGACTAATCCTTAAACATATCACTTATTCATCCAAATGTCAATGTAATATCTTAACTGCCTAACGGCTTAATGATTGATACTCTGGTGTACTTCGTTCGTTGTGATGATTAGGAATATTGGGAAATAGATCTATTAAACTGACAATTTGTATTTTTTCCAATCATGCTGAACAATTTAATTAATTTAATTTAATTACACTACACATTACACGAATATTGTATTCTTGTCTGGTGTCTTATTGTCATGATCCAGTTATAATTTGCGTACGTTATGCCGATATATCAAGCTACTAATTAAAAAATTTGAAAAGTGATTAACACCCAAATGAATGAATGAATGAATGAATGAAGGAATGTTGTTTAACGGCTCATCAACAGTATAGGTTATTTAGAGCCGCCCCATAGAGAGGGGAAGGATACATTGGAATCCGGAAACCGTGCCCTACTCTTATTATCGAATCGATTCATAGAGTTTAATTGCCAGTGTTTTTGAGATACCGGAAATATTTCTCGAGGTAGACAATTTGCTCCGATATAAGAACGAGTGCTCTAGCACGAGTTCTTATATCGGGGCAATTTCTCTTCCGAGGTAAATATTTCCGGTATCTCAAAAACACTGGATATTGAACTATATATTAATATTTTGTGATGATTTAAGCGGGTAAAAAACGCTATGTTTGTTATTTTAAACCAGTTTGCACGAGAACGCCAAGACGACGTTACGTCATACAAACAAATCAAGTGGAACCGGAACTCTTCGTTAATTTCCGTAATCGGTATTGGGGGCACTCCTCAGTTTCGCACGAATGTCCATGTAAATCAGAAAGAAATCAACTAAGCATCTTTTAGGTCCATGGATTGTATTTATAATAATTATGAAGCACATGTTTGATGTTGTTTTCAGTTTTGAGTACTTCTAAGTTTATTTTGGTGTATTGGAATATGCATTCTTTGGGTTTTTCGGAGGCTATAAATAGAAAAATGTGAACCAATCAAAAACATCCTAAAAGTAGGTAAAATGGCTGATTTTCACTCACGGGGAGATCAGCATGGAATACATTTTTAAAACGCCGGAGTAGGTATGTACAATTTAGCATTTCCTGATATGCACGAACATTATGAGTGCAGACATGACCCTGATATGGGTAGGACAATTATTTATTTTTATTTATTGACATTTGAAATATTGTTAAAATTGCTTTTTTAGCATGTTTTGAGGGGTGGGATAATCTTAAAGAAATGGGACTAAAGTTGTACAGAAAATGCTTTTTGATACTTTTATTTGGTATGGAAACATGGGTAATTTTATTGTCTTCTAAGAAATGTATGACACAATGATGATGTGCTTTATTTTTGCTCAAGGATTCAGGCTAAGGGCTTGTCATGGGTTTGATGATTGAGAAATGTACATTAAACTGTGGAGTGCCCCCTATTTCCTAGTGGCAGAATCTGACGACGACGCCCGTAAAACAATCGGAACGTCATTTGGAACGTCATTTGGCGTTCCCGCCACTGACGGAAAAGGGCGAGCAATGTTCCGTACTGCGGAATAACTCCCACTGGGAGATATTTCGCAGTAGATCAAACGAATAGATATAGCTTTTCATTCCCAGTATTTCCTATACAAAGTACAGACAAATATGTAATATCTATGGTTCTTTAACGTGCTCGTAGGATAGACTGATACACGGGACCGCCCAGTTTACGTCCCCATTCGACGGTCGAGGCTAAGGGAAAGTGTCTTGCACAAGAACACACCAACGAAACAGTGGCACCACCCAACACCAACATGGGAAGAAATACACTCCATGTCCACCGCCATATGCATGCCATCTTCGGGATGGTTAAACTTTTGTACTATTGATTTTATGAATATGGAGCTGCTCAACCCGGGGCTAGAGGGCGTGAGAGGTAGCTAGCATATTTCATTACCGTTCATGAACAGTCTCAACCAAACGGAGACAGTAATATTTCGTATATGTCGTGTTTCGCCGTTTCCAAAGGTCCACTCTCATACTCTTTTATATATTGGAATATTGCAGTAATATCAAATTGTGTCGTGTTATTCTGACGTATGTAACTTTTCTCTCACTTTAATCCTAAGTCTCTGCAAAGAAGTTCATATAAGTATACCCACGGTTTTGAAACAACTTATCTTATAACTTTATGTTGTATATGTCATAATTTATTCATAATGTAGTACTTCAATGTTACTGTGTACATTTTGTTCATCCTTTGATATCATAAACTATTCATTGGCGTGTATATTAGTATATGTATTATTGTTACTATTTGTATTATATACTGAACAAAAAAAGAAACGTCCGACTTTTTTGCTGGTATTTCCATAGGCCAGTTTTTGAGGACGTATACAAGCTTAAACAGCGTTTTAATGAAACAATATTTGATATGTGTAAGCACAATTAAGTGAGAACTAAATATCCCATTTAACAATTTCAAATTTGCCAAGCAATACTATTTTATGATTGATATGGAAATGTTAAAGGGAGGTAATCTGATCAATGTTGAGAATCAAAAGCTGCGATCTACACAATCTTGTGTTATTTATTTTTTTGTGCTGTTTAGCTCTACTGGCCTAGGGCCAGCAGAGCTTATGTGATGGCGAGTTGTTCTTCATTTGTCGTCCGTCCGTCCGTCGTTTGTCCGTCGCCTGTCTGTTAACTTTTACCTCGTTAAGACGATAGGGCCTTCAATTTTCATCCGATCTTCACCACATTTTAACAGATTGTTAATATCAATAAAAGCTCGGATAAGTTTGAAAACCATCAAGCTCGAACCAGTAACAGCAGAGTTATGGCCCTTGATTTAGTTAAAAATAATATAATTTGCCTCGTTAACGATAGGGCCTTCATTTTTCATCCGATCTTTACCAAACTTGATTTAGTTAAAAATACTATATTTTGCCTCGTTAAGATGTTAGGGCGTTCATTTTTCATTCGATTTTTACCAAACTTTACCAGGCTGTTATTGTCGATGACAGCCAGAAAAAAACAGAAAAAGGGAAACAAACCAGCCAGTTCGAACCAGTAACAGCGGAGTTATGGCCCTTGATTTTGTTACAAATGCTATATTTTGCCTCGTTAATACGATAGGGCCTTCATTTCTAATCCGATCTTTACCAACTTTACCAGATTTAATTACTTTTTTTTTATTAGTAGTATTTTTTGTTTATTAACTTTTTTTTTACTTTTATTTCTTAATTCATTTTTGTTTTATTTCAGTGATTTTATTATTTTTTTACTTTTTTCGTAGTTGATATTTTTTTTATTTTTTTTTTTATTTCTATTTTTTTAATTACTTCCTTTCTTTTTGTTAATGCCGCGTTGGTGGATTTGACGAAACTTAGTAGGAAACATTGCTACGATTTCTAGTTGTGCCCATTGCGTTTTCTTTCCGGTTCGTTGAATTTTGATGGAGTTACGGCCCTTTGACATTTTTACTTTAAATGTCTTGTCGGCGCTACTTCTCCTAAACGCCTTGTTGGATTTCGATGAAACTTAGCAGGTAGCATTGGTAAGATGTCTAGTTAGGCATATCGCACTTTTGTTTGAGTTTGCTGATTTTTGAAGGAGTTATGGCACTTTGACATTTTTACTTTAAATTTCTTGTCAACGCTACTCCTCCTAAACGGCTTGTTGGATTTTTGCGAAATTTGGCAGGAAGCCAGAGTATGATGTTTAGTTGTGCAAAGCGCAGTATATCGATGACATTTTGGAGAAGTTCGAAAACAAGCTATCTCTTGTTAGTAACGACAGAGTTATGACCTTTGATTTGTTGAAAAATGCTATATTGTATTTTCCTTTGTTAAATCTGTAATTACTTAATTGTTTAGAATGTTAATATAAAATCCCCGACCCACCATCACCACCCCCACCACCCCATCTACCCATCTTTATGAAATTTCATTCATAGAAGTTAAGAAGTACCCATGCCAATCTAGACACAGCAGACTTATTGTCCATGATTACCATCCCAGCCCTGTTGTTTTTGCAATGTCCTGATGGGAATTTTAACCCTATTGATATAAGAGCCGTTTTAGCCAATAGAGCGTCCACATGCCCTCTTGGGCTTCTTGTATTAGTAAGGAACTTATAGATTTCGGTAATTTTCGTAGATTTATTTAATTTGTATGGCCAAAATGCATGTTTTAAGAAAAAAGGGAGCATTTGCATACTGAACTTTTCAAAAACATCTTTGTTTGGACTATTGTTGGCGGTCTATCTAAAACATCATAATTGTTTTCCTGTTTTGCTGTCTAGCAATCAACATCAGCGGAAGTTTCTGTTTTTGTTCAGTATACTATTGTTTGAATGCTTTCCAACTGGGAGACAATCAATAATCAATCAGTTATTAAGGAAATTGTAACAGGAATCTAAAATGCTGTAATTTTAATATAACCGTTTAACCTTTCAGAACCTTTTAAAAACAAATTCTGAGTTTTTTAAATTCTAAGATTTATAGTTTGTGAAAAACATTTTTATATATTTTTATCGCACAAACTTACTTTGTGCTATCAAATTTAAGGAGGTTGGCTGGGAAAGGATGTAATGATGAGATTTTTTTTAAATTGATATTTAAAGCTTCTTTGGTATCATTTAAGTAAAAAATTATCAAAAAAAGGGTAGGTCACCACGCTTTTTTTTGCACTAGACGTCTTTGAAGAAGACACCTATTTCTAACTCCAAAATTTCACTGAAAAGAGGAAAAATTGAGTCAATGAACATTTTCACAATTTTTATTCATGGAATAAAACTTGATGAAATACTACAATTAATTTTCAATTACACACATATAAGTCTTTCACAAAATACATGAACAACTGTTATCGTAACAGTCTTTTTAATGTAAAAAGCAAACATGTATGGACTGTACCCCACCCATTTGTTTTCAAAAAAGTCTTTTACTGGCATGATAATTCATGATAAAAAAAATATGTTCTAATGATCAACTTTTTTTAGAACTTGTATATGACAATGTTCAATGTCATTTCTTTCAGAAAATGTAAAAAAAAATATAGGTCACCAGGCATATAAGAGATTTTTTTTAAAAAAATGTCAAAAGTTCACTTTTTTCTCTAATATATTAAGTACTTTTGTATTTGTTTCAATACAAACATGTTTTAATGTTTATTTTTATAATGCAGCATAATGCTAATATAAATACTATACTGATACAATATACATACAAGAAAATAATAATATAAATTATTGCAAATCTCTTAAAATCATACAAAGAGAGGGTAGAAATTACCCCACCCACCCTAATATAGTGATTTTTTTTAATTCGTTTTTTAGATGTATCAGGTCATTTGCAAATGGTAATCTAACTTTAAAACGTTATGTATTGCAAAAATTGCAACAGTGACAATGCAACACTAACAATGCACAACCCCTCATATACTGGGATTAGTTAATAAAAGAACAATTGACAGGATGAAACGTCGAAACGGGCATTTTTATAAAATTTAAAAGAATTCGATAACATTGATGTATGCTCCGGGGTTAAAAATGTTTGCATAAAGAGAAAGAACCACCTCTGTTTTTGCCAGCGATACAAAAATTGTATATCAATTACATACCAGTGTACATCTTACATACATAAACCTTCAGCAAATCACTCTCCTTGATATTACATACCAATGGAACTCTTTTACAAATCACTCAGAATTGTGCAATACATACCCATGTACAGCTTATACAAATCACTCTATAATGTGACAACATTAATTGAATTGAATTGGGTTTAAGAGTGCATCAACACAAGAAAGGTTATATGGCGCCAAACAGGGTTGAACATGCATGGCTCATCCTCCATTTACATCTAGATAAAATATGGAGAATGGGCCTAGAACCTTCTAACCTGCAGAGTTGTTGCAAATTCTATAGTAGACACTCCATTGATACAAATCACTCTATATTGTGGCAACATCAGTAACATACCCATGTACTGATTATACAAATTATATATTTGTGGCAACATCAGTCACATACTCATGTACTGCTTATACTAATCACTCTATAGTGGCAACATCAGTCACATACTCATGTACTGCTTATACTAATCACTCTATAGTGGCAACATCAGTCACATACTCATGTACTGCTTATACTAATCACTCTATTGTGGCAACATCAGTCACATACTCATGTACTGCTTATAATAATCACTCTATAGTGGCAACATCAGTCACATACTCATGTACTGCTTATACTAATCACTCTATAGTGGCAACATCAGTCACATACTCATGTACTGCTTATACTAATCACTATATTGTGGCAACATCAGTCACATACTCATGTACTGCTTATACTAATCACTCTATTGTGGCAAGATCAGTCACATACTCATGTACTGCTTATACTAATCACTCTATAGTGGCAACATCAGTCACATACTCATGTACTGCTTATACTAATCACTCTGTTGTGGCAAATTCAGTCACATACTCATATAATGCTTATATTAATCACTCTATTGTGGCAACATCAGTCACATACTCATGTACTGCTTATACTAATCACTCTGTTGTGGCAAATTCAGTCAGATACTCATATAATGCTTATATTAATCACTCTATTGTGGCAACATCAGTCACATACTCATATAATGCTTATACTAATCACTCTATTGTGGCAACATCAGTCACATGATACACGTATGCTGTGCTTATACAATTCACTCTATATTGTGGCCACAACAATAACATACCATCTGTAGTTCATACAAATCACTCAATAATCTGAGAAAGTATCGTTTCTTACAGTTAATTGATATACTGGTTGTGTACCAGTTATCGTCATTCACCAGATTTCGTCATTATCAATAAAACGCTCGATGTTGTAATTATTTTTCGACCCCACTTTACAAATCACTACATACTATCATCAGACGATTGGAGAGGAAAACTAGTTTAGAAATGTTAACATACACTCTCAAACCAACTCGTTTACCTATATAAATACCGTTATAAACAAAACACAATCGGGGGAATCACACGCTAATGCGCATGCGCAGGAAAATTTCCTTTTAAAATAGCTGACCTTTTACGACGAACCATTGAATCAAGTTGATATGCCCAAAAAACTAAAAGCATGTGATAAAAAAATGTCAGCCAAGGGAGACAAATAGTTCACGTCAATCAATCAGTTATTTCCCTTTAAATTAGTGAAGTAAATTACATCCGATACCTACAGTTGAAAAACCATTTTAAATTGTAGATATAGTTTTTTTCTAGATATGTTTTTTGTGTATTCATATGCAGTGGTATATTTATGTTTCAATTAATAACTACACACGTTTTCATCATCCCAAACATGGATTATTCGGTATTAAACTGAAAATGACGATAACTATTACATTCAGTTCAAACGACAGTTCAGGCCCAGTTCAGTCTATATTTAGTCAAAGTCACGTGACACTTGTTACTGAAAATAGGAACAATGTAAACACAGAATATTTACGGCAAAAGGGTAAGCTTCTCTACCGGCAAAAATATTTATGAGATGACTAGTTTTGATTTAGATATATTAAAGAAACAACATAAAAATGACGATATCTGGTATACAGCCAGTATAGCCTAAAATGTACTGAAAATGACATAAAACATCATTCAACCAACCAAATAACCAATCTATAATCTGACAACATCATTTACTTTTGGAGGGAACACAAGAAATCAACGACAGAACCAATGATTTTCTGTGATTTAGTAACACGCACAGTTTTGTTGGAATATTTTTCAGAAAAGAGATTGTCTATTCCAGTATAACCTTGCCTCGTGTATGCTAACACTAGATGCTGTAGTGAAAGACCACTGCCAGCAATCTTCCTTGCCATTCCTAAGCTAAGAACTTTAGAATGAACACACTTTTGTAATGAAGGCAAATTTGTGTTTACAATTTGATGATATATGTGCATATTGACAGAGTACATTACACTAAAAGATGCAGATAACTTCTGTTCCTTTGTGAACTCTATGTGATTAATTAATCGTTGAAGGGCAGTTACATCATCCAAAGCATTGTGGGCATTATAGTCTTCCTTTAAAAGGTTCTTTATCAAACCCTGCTGAGAATGCGGCTTGACATCTGGATGAGTTTTCATGAAAAGTTTTCTGGTATCAATGAAGCCGGAACAATGAGCCTTAATCATATCAACTTTTCCACATGAATATAAAGCATTCATCAAGACTGGGCAGTCAAATGTTTGTATGTTATGCCCAATTAAAACATTCTCATCTGATTCACTTAAAAACGTGATGAAGTTGTCTAATGCTGTATTGATGTCAACTGATGGCACTAAAACGTTACGACAGTACACATGCTTGCCTACTACATGAATATTTGTGACTTCACTGGCTTTTGGCGTCATTTGTTTCTTAGGAACAATGTACAACTCTAACACATCATCTCCCCTTCTTGCTGCTAACTGCACAATGTGAGCTGTCCGGCCTGTAAAAAGGTAACAATAATAATGGTCAAAATTATGAAGTGTTTTACGTCTAAGTTTGTTTATGTTACTAAAACATATCGAGACACCTGAGTGACATTATATTTGAATAATTCCAACTCATAATGCAAAGCTGATTTTTTTTATATAAAAACCACTGTAACTTTATTGCCTCTCACAGCTAAGGGTGCGAATCCCACTGGGAGCTCAACTTGTCAAGTGAGAAATGGTTGATTCTTAAACAAATGAAATGATACTATGGATGGTTCTACCCAGGAAATATGGGGTGGTACCACAATTTTTTTTTGATAATATGAAGAAAATCTCAGATAAGCCCATAAAGTGTATATATATACATATATATAGGTTATAGGGTTTGGATCTCACTGTAAGTCTTTCTGAAATATAAGGAGACACCCAAGTGAAATTACAACAAAAATATGAATAGAATAAACTGTTTATTGTATTTCCTCGTTATTTCCAACTTTTTTTTCTCTGTACTGTTTTACTGTAAACCAAATCACTGCTTTTCCAACAGACTATAAAGCAGTTTCACTTCGGTCACTTGGTAAATGTGTTTGCATCCAGATCAGGAGAACAAATAATGAGTGAAATTATCATGCATATTATTTACACTACTTTGACAAAATATTCAAATTCTAAAACTAAACTTCATGTTACTTGAAGAAACAACATCCTAGGCTTTATTCAGGGAAAAGAATAATAAGTTTACCAAGTCCTGTTGTTTCTAGGTCAAAGTATATCTCTGTGGGATTTTTGGTTTCTATCACCACGCTGATTTGTTTTTGACTTGCAGCTGGTAATTCAGAAACAGGTATGTCCCCACAGTGTTCTAGTTCAAGATTTGACTGGTAGGTGGGTCCCTCTCTCGTTTCGACTGACACCCTTTTCTGAGACCTAAAAATACAAAACATATATAAAGAAAATAATTTTTAAAGTAACTCAAATACCCAAATAGAATTTTAGAGACCTAAGTAAAACCAACATACTTCTGTTAGTAACTGGCAAACATTCTCACATACAATAATTTTCCCATGGACATAAATATTCTAACTGTAAACTGATTTCAACCAAGCAGACACCACCGGATGTAAGCACTTCTGGTGCTTGATCACTAACACACTCACATACTTAATCAGCATGCCATATAATAAAACAGTCCATCAAATAATGATTTAAAGAGACACATGGCAATCTTAAGATGCAAATGAGGACCGAATCACTGTGTTTGTTTACAGTAAAACATTTAATCCCAATTGTTTGCATGGTATAATTCAGACACCTTAATTATTTATAATTATTTGAAATTTTACTTCATGAAATGAATGTTAGTAACATTAAATTTGGTTTAAGGTGTCGCATTATTTGTAGCGCGAACGCATTTACAGCGACGTAACGTCACTGCGACGTAACGTAGTGACGTCATGATTTGTCTTACAAATTGCCGCCGTATATAAGGAAAATTGACAACATTAAAGCGAAACTATCACGTCGTAGGCGTGTTATGTGATAAACAGAATCTTAAATTCGTGACTGTGTATTATTGACTTTAATAAACTCGTTGGATAAAAAGATCGGATACTCGGCAAGAGCCTCGTATCCTATCATTTTATCAAACTCGTTTATTAAAATCAATAATACACAGTTACTCATGTAAGATCCTCTATATAATTAATTTAATTCAATATTAATTGTTATATTTATGAAACAAATATGATACCTATCTGTACCAACAAGGAAAAAAGAGTATAGATCACAATTATAAACATGACCTTTTGACCATGAACTTATCAACTTACCCGGATATGGTCTCAAATTGTTATGCAGAATCTGTGCTATGAATCGGCCTTTAATATGCACATTTTAAGATGTATTTTGTACATGTTATAGCTTGACTTTGCACTGATCTTTCTTGTTTCAATTTAATTCTTCTTTGTTTTGCCTTCCTGGTTGTAGAAATTGCTTTTCTTTTCCTACTTTGTATGTCTCTCAGGGTGGCAAGTTTTGACGTGTACACACCGGGCGAGATCCCCAATTTCTTGTGCACCTACAAAATATATATAGTACACTTAATACAATAGTGAATAATTAATAATATAAGTGCATGATATTTACTTGCCTATCACTTGAAAATTATCATACCTTTGAACAAAATTGTTTTATGTACACAAATAGACAAAACTTTATTATAAATTAAATATATAATATTCATTAATACCTTATTGTCAGACAAGTGTTTTTCATTTCATATGCCAAACCGTTTTTCTATTTTAGTAACACTGACCTTGACCTTGAAATGCAATCCCAAGCTTCTTTTCCATATCAGCCTTCATTGATCATAAAAGCCTTTTTTTTCTCCGAGGAACTCCTATAGTGAAAACGGGGGGGATGACTAAAAACACACAATCATGCACTTTCAACAATGTTTGGGGTGTCGGGTCATTTTTTTAGCGAAACAGATCGATCAATTCATGTTTAGTATACCAAGTTGCAATGGTAAAACTTCACCTTTAACGATTGTAGTGACATAATAAAAACTTATGTATTGGAGTACACATTTGTTTACTATATCCGCCATATTGTCATTTTGCATATTAATTAAATTCCCTTGACGATCTCGAGCGACGTGAAGGCATTCACATTACCGTCATCAAATAACTCTACTATCAACTGACAACATCGAGGGATTTTTGGAGTGGAATGAACTCTTCTCGGAGCACAATTAGGGTCTAAAATTTAAAGAAAAACAATTGGATATTGCAAGTTTCATCGCAATACCTCATTCCTAACAAAAATTATCGAGCCGAAACGAATAGTTTGACACTGCACGCACGCCCGCCAAACGACATACCCCAATCCAAACCTGGTTAAAAACCAAGATGAGACAAGCTTCAGATTTGCTCATTCCTTGTCCAAGATAGTATTGGTATAAAGCACCAAATTTGGTGAAAAATGAAAGAAATTGCCAACAAACAGACAGATGGATCCGCGGAACTCGTGTGTCCCCTGTCAGCGCTTTGTCAGCATAACAAGGGTTTTAGGACCCAGATAAATGACCTTGAAAAACTGGCCTGAATAAGTTTTCGCGAAGAAAAAAATGAGTATTTTAACCTATATAACAGTCTTTGAATTAAAATGTTCATGTCATTAGCCCGAATTATTATATACTCAATGAAAACCCATACATTTTTGTTTAGCCCGACTATATAAATTTAAAAATCAGTATCTATCTTTCTCTATATACTGCTTCACACTCTCACGGGTAAGTTTGAGAAAATGACCAAATGACCTTCAATGTGACCTTGACCTTTATATTTAGTATGTATATGTCGATGTTGTCATGATGAGTATATATTGAAATTTTGAAGAAGAAATATCAAGAAATGAGAGTTATATCAACGTTAAGTTTTGTGAAGAAAAAACTGAGTATTTAACCCACATAATGACCTTCAGTGTGACCTTGACCTTTATATTTTAGTATGGTCATGTTGAAAGTTTGATGAAAAAATATGAAGAAATGAGAAAGTTATAGCCAAAGTTAAGTTTTCGTGAAGGACTGACTGACGGACAAACGACAAAGTGATCCCTATGTATCGTATTTGTCTTCGACAAGGCGACACAAAAACAGGCAGGAAATAAAACAACAACTAGAAGTCCACCGCCTACATGTCAAGCCCTATTGCGAAGTAGTCCAGTTTTTTTACTTGACCACCACCAATGTCAATCCCTTGAGATATTCGTTCCTTACATGATTACTATTTCATTATATATTGTCGAATGTAGGTCACAGCGACCCAACGTTTTGCAAATTATGTTAGATGCTCAGAAGCAACTTTCTGGTGAAGTTTGGTAACAATCCTGCGAGGAAGAAATAATATATGTGACCTTATTTCGACAAAGTAGGTCACAGCTGCACGAAATTCTGCACATAATGTTAGATGCATATATATGTGCAAGGAACATTCTGATGAAGTTTGGTGAAAATCCAGCAAGAAAGAAGCAAGTTACGCATGTTGTAGTAGACATGTTGTAGCGGAGGCAGGATGTGACCTATCTTTCGTCAGAATTGTGTAAGTGATGTTGTATCTATATAAGGAACATTCTGGTGCAGTTTGGTGAAAATCATGCAGGTAACGAGGAAGATATTAATAAATGAAAATGGGACACAGAGACTGACAGACTAAGAAATTGACATACACCCGGACGACATTGTGATCGCCAAGTCGAGATCCGTAAACTGGCTCGACAATAAGTGAACTTATAACATTCAAACAATAACGCCTTACTGTAAGCAAATATCTTTGTCCCATGTTTTTTTGTGCAACACTGGCAGACACTCTGAAATTCAAACTAGCAGAGCCAGAAAAGTGCTGTGACTTTGGAGCTTTTGATGAAATGGTTCTGTTTAAACTCTCATTACCTTGAGTACTTCCCAGTTTACTAAGCTTCACAGAGTGTTTCAGATAGCTTCTGAAAAGCTCTTCAAGTGCATGCTTTAAGTTACCATCTTTAAGTGGCTTTCCATAAGGTAAAGTGGAGTATCTAGCATTGTTGTCTCCCTTCATCCTGCACCATGAGTCTTGACAGTTTGAATGGTCACCAAAAGGGTGCTTACATACAGCTTGCAGCCCTTCACATATACCATCTGGATTTCCAACATTTTGCGCCAGCATGTAATTAAAACACTTTACTATATACTTTATGACCCTTGTGGTAAGGGCTGCATGGTGCTTTTGTAGAACATATAAAGCATTGCTAAGGGTTTTTCGGACATGGTTTTTGTCTGATCTTTTGGAGATATTATAATCAACAGTAGATCGGAGTCTTGCTATCGTGGAAGAATCATCATCACCAATAATTGCACGAGTTGTGATACCTTTATTTTTTATGGTTTGAACCATTTCAGCAACCATATCTGCCTCCATAGCTTTAGCCGAGCCGTCCCAATTTTTTCTGCAGTCATGCTCTGCTGGAGCTAGAAGGTTTTTCACACCACTTTCACACACCCTGCATTGCTTGGACCTCACAGCATAGCCAACAACTTTCCCTGTTTGACAACCTATCATTGTGCAGTGTCCTGCAACGAAAATCACATTAATGCTGCTGATACCATCAATGTTTTTATAATACGAAAACTCTGAATTAATGTTATAAGATGGTAACCACTAGGATAGATATGTTTGATTGATGTGCATGTACAATCAATAACAGTTTAAAGATGGCAGATATTTTACAGATCATATTCAGTGGGTTTTTTATGCCTAATTTGGGGCCGTTATTCGGCCCCATTCACAATGCCAAAAAGTATACTTTTTTCACAATTATATCCAAAACATTCACAATCTGAAAAAAACAACAAAAAAACAGGCAGTAAGGATACTAGTCTTAATATAAGCTGGTGTCAAAACTAGTCTGTATTTACCAAAAACAAAACTTAAAACCAAGGGATATTAAACTGTGAAAATAAAAGTGAAAAAGTTTCTTTTTCTTCTGTTATAATAACGTATTGTTTCTAATTAGCGCTCCCCCTCTAATTAGCGCCCCAACCTAACTTTAAAAAAAGAATCTTACCTTGGGTGTAAAAGTGGTTAATATCCAAGAAAAGTGGTTAAAATCTAAGAAACAGTATACACACACTTATGAATTTAATTCCATATTTCAGTAACACAACATTTTTTAGCATTACATAAGGAAATTAAAATGTGTACTGGCTTACGAAAAGCGTTCTAATAAGCGCCCCCTTTCAGAGAATGTAACGCCCCCCGGAGGCGCTAATTAGAAACAATACGGTATTTCACAATTTCTAGAAAAATGCCGCTATTTTTCACAATGGCACAGTCACAGGCTGCATTCACAAAACACATAAAAAAAACACTGATATTACCAGATACTTCAGAAAGGCATGAAGAGTAAACTGTTTTAATAAGGTTAAATGACATCACTAGTTGGATAAAAAGATAGGATACTCGGTAAGAAAATTGATAGAAATTATGGATGCTCCCCGAAATGTATCCTCAAATTAACATATCGCCTTGTATCACCCAGCAGTTTTCAATTTGCAGTCCCATAAGTAGTTTTGAAGTTATGCTCCAAACAAGAATTCCAAGTATAAAAATACAAAGGGCAATTACTCTAATTTGAATGAAGATAAGAGTTACGGTTCTTGCACTCTGCACTTCCTGTAATTGCCTTGTATCACCGTGTGAAGTTTCATTGTATTCCCATCAGTAGTTTTGAAGTTATGCTCCAGACAAAATGACTTAAGTATAAAATACAAAGGGCAATAACTCTAATTTGAATGGTGACAGAGTTACGGTTCTTGCACTTTGCACTTCCTCTCATTTCCCTCTATCATTGTGTAAAGTTTCATTGTATTCCCATCAGTAGCTTTGAAGTTATGCTCCGGACAAAAATTCTAAGTATAAAATTACAAAGGGCAATAACTATGATTTGAATGAGGACTGAGTTATGGTTCTTGCACTCTACACTTCCTCTCATTGCCCTCTACCAAAGTTTAATTTGCTATCCTTCAATACTTTTTGAGTTATGCTCCGGACGGATGGAAGGACGGACAAAGCGGCGATATGCTCCCCTGAAAATCATGTAAGGTCTTCTATATCCTATTGACGTGTATGAATAACGTGTGGATTTGCGATGGTACGCCATTGAATTAGTTCTAGTTCAGATTGAATTTCTATTATATCTTTCTTTGGGATATAACTTTTATTTTAGACGTACCTGAAAGACTGTCATATGACCTTCCACACCCTCTTTTCTGCCACCCTGCATCCACGCTCGCCTCTATCTCATTGCTGGCTCTGCAATAACAAGTATATAAAAAAAAGGCATTAAATAGATTTAATACTGATCAAATTTAAAAAACCTGTTCAAAACTAGAACTACCACTGAAGGTAGCCGTTGAGGATGGACAAAATTAAAAAAAACAAAAAAAACTTAGCATGCGACTACAATAGCCTTTTCGTCCATTGTAAACCCAGATCAGCCTGCAAGATTACAATGTCTGGCTGCTCATCAGTCATTTAACCAAAACACAATTTTTAAAATAAATGGTATGGTCTAAATATAAAGAAAGGACAGTCCATTATACATTCATAGCGGGCTAAGTGTTAAATATCTGTTAATTTTTTAATGTGAACAAAATTCTAAGTAAAACAAAGGTCCATAATTCTGTAAAATATTTTTGAAGAATCGAAAAACCGTTGATGCAGAGATACATCTTATCATCGACTGTGAACTGTATGTTAAGTGTAATAACAATCCATGAAAAGTTTTAAAGTGAAAGCCACATGAAGTTCAATATTGAGTGGAACATTCTAAGTGATAGAAAGGGCCATAATTCTGAAATAAATGAAACAATCAATGAATCAGTTGGTATGTGTACATGACGGTTATGGCAAGCCAATTGTCCAATAATTACGTGAACGGTCTAAAAACTAGGATTAACGATCGATAAACTAGGTTTTTCGAACGTAAAACCAGGTTTATCGAATACTAACTTACATTTTCGAGCGAAAACATAGGATAACGGGCGTAAACCATAGTTTACGCTCTCGTGAACCCATGTTTACGTTCGATAAACTAGGTTTCTCGATTGAACTAAGAATTTCGGTCGTTATCCTAAGTTCACGAGCGTGAACCTATGTTTCGGGCGTGAACCTAGGTTCACGAACGTGAACCATAGTTTACGAACGTGAACCTATGTTTACGAACGTGAACCTATGTTTACGACCGTGAACATGGGTTTACGACCGTAAATATGGGTTTACGACCGTGAACATAGGTTCACGCTCGTGAACATAGGATGACGACCGAAAATCATAGATTTGTTCGAGAAACCTAGTTTATCGAACGTAAACCTAGGTTCACGTTCGTAAACTATGGTTCACGCTTGTAAACCCAAGTTCACAGTCGTAAACATAGGTTCATGTTCGTAAACTATGGTTCACGGTCGTAAACATAGGTTCACGTCCGTAAACTATAGTTCGCGGTCGTAAACCTAGGTTCATGTCCGTAAACTATGGTTCACGATCGTAAACCTAGGTTCACGCTCGTAAACTATAGTTCACGTTCGTAAACTATAGTTCACGTTCGTAAACTATGGTTCACGGTCGTGATTGTCTATGCTCGTAAATCACAGATACCGGTCCGAAAGCATAGTTACAAGTCGATAAACCCGGTTTTACGAACGTGAACCTATGTTTACGAGCGTGAACCTATGTTTACGAGCGTAAACCATAGTTTATGAGCGTAAACTATAGTTCACGGTTGTAAACATAGGTTTACGTCCGTAAACCGTGGTTCACGCTCATAAACATAGGTTCACGTTCGTAAACTATGGTTCACGGCCGTAAACTATGGTTCACGGTCGTAAACTATAGTTCACGGTCGTAAACATAGGTTCACGGTCGTAAACATATGTTCACGATCGTGAACCCATGTTCACGCCCGAAATTCATAATTGTTTTGATAATCCTAGTATATCGACCGTAAACCATGGTTTACGTTTGATAAACTAGGTTTCTCGATTGAACTATGAATTTCGGTCGTTATCCTATGTTTATGAGCGTAAACCGGAGTTCACGAGCGTGAACCAAGGTTCACGAGCGTGAACCATAGTTTACGAATGTAAACCTATGTTTACGACCGTGAACTTGGGTTTACGAGCGTAAACCTACGTTTACGAGCGTGAACTATGGTTTACGGACGTTATCCTATCTTTTCGCTCGAAAGTATAGGTTAACATGCTTTTACGTTCGAAAAACCTAGTTTATCGATGGTTAATCCTAGTTTTTCGACCGTAAACCTGGGTTCACGTAATTATTGGACAATTGGCTTGCCATAGACGGTTTTGAACAATCAATTAGAAAATGTGTGAGAAAGAATGTGATTATACAATATTAGAGAGTCAAACAAAGGGCCTTAATTCTGTAATAAATTAGGCTAATAAATTAGGCAATCAATCATGGGTGATGTAAAGGGATATAAGGTCATCAGCTGTTATGTGTACATGAAGTTTGGGAACAATCAATTTGAAAATGTTTGAGAAAAACTGTGTTAACAGATCATTATACAATATTAGAGTTTATACAACATTAGAGTGGAAAATTTTAAGTCAAACAAAGGGCAATAATTCTAATAAATTATATGTTTGTGTTTAGACCTTAAACATAGTCACAACGACCAAAACTCGTACCCTTCAAGGGAAACTTCTTCTTGTAAACACAGTTCTATGGACTCCTTTGCAACTTCTTCTATTGCTTGACCAGTTTCTCTTAATCTGAAATGATAAAATGTAGGCAAAATGAACAATATATATACAGTCAAACTTGCCGATGTGACCACGTGTATTAACAGGCTGAGAAGTGAAATTTTAACAATTAAGAAACCCCGGTCAGTCGCTGCGCTCCTTCCCTTAGGGTTTTTTAATAGTTAAAATTTCACTTCATAGCCTCTAATACTTAGTGGAGACCAGGTGTGACCTATATTTTGTTGAAATTTACTCATTGACATTCATTTTGAATCTGATTTATCTACAGCTTCATATGAAGGCGTCAAGTAATTGATCAGATCATGTGCTAAAATTGGTTTGTCAAATTAAAGCTGTTAGCATCATGACAGGTTGGTTTCATGTGTCATGAAATTCTCCAAAAATCTGAATTGATGAAATAACTGGAGATAGGTTCCATTAAGGAGTATGAATTTACCGTAACAATAGAACAATGGCATTAAACTGAGTTTCTTTCCTGTAGAGATCCTTAAAAGAAAAAAAATGTATCTTGAAATTTATATTAACTATAATCTCACCTTGCATCAAGCATATCATGACTAACTGGGGGGATATTCAAACATGCCAAAACACCGTTGATCTGTGTCACGCCCTGTCCACTATGCACAGTTGCTAAAAAAACAAATATCTGACACTGTAATTCATGTAACATTTGTGTCTGTTTTAAGAACAATGTAATTAATTTGCCGGTAGAAAAATGAAAATTATATGAAGTGCTTTAGCAACTTTGCGCTTATGGTAAAACCGCATACCGGTATTAAAATACAGAAAAAATGGAAGAATTGATTCACATGTGTTCTCTATTTATGCGGTTTTAAGTGCCATTAGTACATGTAAATGGAAAATTTACCATAAGTACCATAAGTGCTAAGCCGCTAAGACCAAATAAAAGATATGTGTGTTTCATGCTACATGGAAACCAAAAATAGGGTAGGTAGGTAGGGAAAATGCGAAATTATTTTTAATTTTACAGCCTGTATAGAACAGGAATCTCAGACTTATGAATTCAAATATGTTCAGGGTACAGAAAAAAAAAATGGGGTATGTAGGGTATCCTGAAACACGTGTTATTTTTTTTTGGCAAAATGCACTTCATGAAATTTGATAAATTACTATCAGCACAAATCCGTAAAAAAAAACTTGAATCAATTCTTGAATAAATATCTTTCAAATAGACATAACCTATATGTTTATTGCTGTATCTAAAACATAGCCAGCTCTTACTTTTTACCAAGGCAGAGCTCAAATATATAGCTAAAAGATCTACCAAGTTGCCGTACATGTAGTTACGGCCATGATACTGGTTAGTCAGACTCCGACTTTGCACAAAGGATGGAATCTGTGTACGTTTTATACCCTGGGATTGAAATGCTTCCCAGGATTTCTAATGTCAGAGAAGCACTGCTGGTATTTATACCAGAATGTTCCTGGACTAGCTCAAAATTGAAACAGGGGTGAAACTATTGTGGCTCAATATTGACTATAATCCTGGGTCTTAAATGATATTTAACTAATGCACTCTAACAACAGACCTATCAACCAAATTATCACAGCTAAACACCAGGCAACCACTCCTTTAAAACTTCTCTTGAGTCTGATAAGTCGTAAGAAACCAACGGTTAACCGTTTATAAGATGGCTTCGATGCCAGTATGAACAGTATGAAGTTGAGCAAGGATGAACATTTTAAATCATAAATGTTTAACTTAACTCTGAATAACGTGAAAATGTGACACAATACCGCATGTTCGCATGTAAACGAAGCTTACTGAATTAAGCGTTTATTACTTAGGAGGAAATAATATTGTCTAATAAATAAACGAAGAAGTTTATTGTTGTCGTCTCATTGACACCGTATATCAAAAACTGTCTCGCCATTCGTAGACATTTATTTTATGCACTAATTTTCTAATAACCAACAAAATGATCAATATTTACCTGTTGCTAGTTTGGTGTTCATGTCAAAAGTTTTCCCATGTTTTTTCCCCGTTGAGATTTTGTTGAGTGCCTGGCAGTTAAAGTTGTAGCACTTCACGGACAGCACGGCCGCCAGACCGAATGTCTGTATACCTATGCAATGGTGTAGATGAAGAGGACCACCACACGAAATACATGCCTTTAATCCGTCTGCTAAAATATCTAACTCTACCACTCGTCTGCCAAGTGTCCATTGTTCATGTGTATCGTCAGTTTTTACGAATTCCTCATGACCCAGAATTGAGATATCCGGCAAATTACTTGTTGATGAAGTCGAAGAAAAATATGAATGGTCGTCCAGCGATTTCTGTAAATTCCATTTCTGTTTCAAAGTATCAGATGCTTGTTTAATCTTATTTGAAGCTGATGTGCTAACGAATCTTCCTTTTAACCTATGATGCGGCATTGTATAATAATTTAAAACGGCAAACGTATCACGGTATGAAAATATGTAAAAAAATAATACCGGCCGAAAAATATCAAAACATTTTTTTAATATGGCGCCATCTGTTAGACGACGTCCGATTGTCGTAATATTGAAATATAAAATACGTTATCAAGCATAGTTTCCAGATTATTTGTATATAAAATGAATTATATTAACATCAGTTCATTAAAATTTCTATAATAAACCAATATATTGTGATTTGTGGGCGAAACAGTTTACGACATTACCTAACGTATTACGTCATACGGCGCATGCGTATATTGACCAGCCAACCTCCTTAAGCGCTTATTTGTTTTGCAACTCATATTATTATGTTGATAAATACTACTCTAGAAGCAAAGTACATGAACAAAAAAGAATATTGACAAAAATGGTCGGTTGGTGATACAAAGGCATTGGAGAGAGAGCGTTAACCCAGGTTCTATGATACACTAAACCACAGTCGAACCAAGACAATTAAATGGGACAGTGTAAATAAGGAAATCTCCACGAGGCTGAATCTAATAGAAACTAGGTAGTTTTAACAGACTATATGAAACATAGAGGTGTTCCATTTACAAATGAATAAACAAATATAAGGCCTAGAAAAGCCAGAAGTTAACATGGTTAACATCAATAACTTCAGCTAGAGCAACACGAAATTAAAATTATTTAAGACAGTGTGGTGAACCGAGTGGTCATCACATAGAATATAATAAATACAGAGATAATAATAATAGGTCTTACATGTTTGGAGTCGGTCGTTGAAGTGTCGTGTCAGTATGTCCGTGTAGTCGATGTCCCGGAACACCCGTTTAGTCCGTGGAGTCCGTGGATCTAGAACTGAATCGGCTATGTTGTGAGGCTAACAGCCCACCGTATGTAGATTCACCACACTCCACCCACTTATGAATGAAGGAGGAAGGCGTAGGCTCCTTTTGATATGGGATTGTAGACGGATGATGCAGGCATCGTTAACAGACATACATGTACACAGCAAGGAATGATGTTGTAGATCCATATAGTTGTTAATTAGTTTGTGAGAATACCAGTGATTATTGTTACGCAATTAGTAAACTGTGTTTTTAACTGTTGAATATCCTGTTCGTTGATGTATCATGCAGTGTTCGCCTAAGTTTAGACGATGTAGTTGGAGTAATAAGGGTTCTTATATGCGAAATATGAAATGACGAGTCGAGTGCTTAATGGGACATGTAAAGGATGGTCAGATGCAGAGTTACTGAAATATTAGTCGAGAAGAAAGGTTATAGGCCACATGTTTACGTGGTTATTTGTAGTTATGTTTGTCAAATTAGCGGAACTACTCCGACAGAAGTAGCTTCACCATATACGACATAATGTGAAATATATTGAAGACTTATGATGGTGACTTACAAAGGAAATCAGGAGTATTGACAACTGCTATAATGAATGCGATTTATATACAGGATGAGTGACATTAGTTATGTTAGCATTATTATGAATGAAATGAGTGAAAGAAGGCGACAGTTGAATATAAGTGTATACATGCAGAGATAAATATGTCATTGGTCTGTACTAGAAAGCCAGTACAACGACCGTCTAAGCTAGCAAAGAACAACAACTTAAATTTGCATTAAAGCAATCCAATCGATATAATTTAGAAACGTCTGTATTGATTAACAGATAGAAAGTCAGTTCAACGACCGTCTAACTAAATGACAACAATACAGAGTATGACCTAAACTGACTCAACTGGCCGACTGTAAAAGTAATTCAAGTAATCAACCACCCACTCCACCAACACATGGCAACTAAAACTACGAACATGTTTATAATGGACCACAAATGTGATGGAAAGGTGACAATATGAGGAAAACTATGAAAACAATAATGCTTGAACTATTTACAAATCACTCGAGTAATGCTGAATGCAGATTAACCAACTTCTACTTCTCCTCCCCCTTTATCTGAATCTCGTAACCTCCACAGAGAAAACAGGTCCTGAGTGGCCAACTGTGACATAGCCCATGCCATAGTCCAGAGTACATAACATGCTCTACAATTTAACCATCTTTGGACTGCATCACAGAAAGCAAGATCATCTTTACCGCGAGAATAACCAGTTTGGAGAGTAGAACTAACGCATCCAAAAACTACAGCGTGCCAGATGGTGACCCCATTTAAGTTGCGAGAGAATCCACAATAGTCAACCCGATTTCTGTAACCGGAAACAGCCGATTTACAATGTGTATCAAGCGGTGTTCCCGTTGGAGCGCCAATTGGGATGCATTCTGTTTTGAAACTATCGTAACTGTCAGTTTCATTGAACAAAGTGAGGTGGCGGCGGACACAATAATATGCAATGCATGAATCTCCTCCCCCTTGTGAGTCTGGACGATGCAACTGTACATCAGCTTTGAAGCGGTAACTGTCAAAAGATACAGCACTTACTGGCACTCTATGATATATGACGGGGCGCTGTTCTAAATCCATTGATTTTTGGATTTCATGGCAAACACTCTCTGACAAACGATGGTGTATGTCAGGGTGGTTGATTTTGGAGCTCTGTACAGCAATGTTCGTTTCAACTGGTGTATTAGCAACTGTGCAACTTACATCTGATGAATATGTACCTGTGATAGGGGTGTACTTTATTATTGGATTACTTGCAACTGTTGCACGAGTACCTGATGCTGGCATGTAGTTGACTATTTGCGAGGTACCTACAGTTAGTGGTTCAGGTGTGTAGGTACCTGGGTTGGATATGTTGCATGTCATACACACTGAAACACTGCTGGTGTCAATTGCAGAGGAATTTGTAGGTGTTTGACTTGATCATAAGGTTAGTGGGTGAATGCATTGAGAAGTTGTGACCTTGGTATGGAAACCCACTTGATTGGGGTGTTACATGAATGATGTCAACGGGGACTGTTGGGTGGCGTTTAAAACCTGGTGGTGGCAACACAGTGTGCGCTGGTTTAAAACCTGGTGGCGGCAACACAGTATGCGCTGGTTTAAAGCCTGGTGGCGGCAACACAGTGTGTGCTGGCGCCGGTTGTGGTACATCTAGAGATTTTGTGACCTCAACGAGTTTAGTGGTGACCTCACCGAGTTTGGTGGAGCCATAAGTTTGTTTATAACCAGGTCAGATTGGTGTTACACTAGGGTAGGTTGGGTGCGATACACTAAATTGTGAAGACTTTAACGGGGGGAAACCTTCTCCTATGGGCCGTGACTTATTTATTGTGACTGCCAAGTCAGCAACTGCTGCTATGAGGCGTTCAGCACATTGTGGGGGATTGAGTGTTTCCTCTTTTTGACCTTTCCCTGGTGGGGTAAGCAAACGATCCCCATCGTCTTCAACTTTGTCTGAATCAGACATTATGTCCAATTGATTGAGACAAGATATACAAAAAAAAAAAAGATATGAATATAAGAAACGAGAAATTAAATATTTCTCGAACACGCGCTTCGCACACGTGGACGTGGGCGAAAAAATTCTAAGGCGTAAAAAATTCTAAGTCAAAAAACCTTAAAATTTCAATGTAAATAACGTCGAAATACAACGTCGAAATACAACGTCGAAATATATCGTGAATGCGACTAATACGCAGGCACAATTGCCGTTTACTGAAGGCAAAAGCAAATGACGAAATACGAAACACGCATGTGTCCCATAAAATAGCATGAAAATATCCGATAAATACAAATTAAAAGATTTTCAACATAATTAAATGTTGAACGCAATGAGTGAGTTCGAAGACTATCCTCGTCGCCAGTGTGGTGAACCGAGTGGTCATCACTTAGAATATAAGAAATACAGAGATAATAATAATAGGTCTTACATGTTTGGAGTCGGTCGTTGAAGTGTCGTGTCAGTATGTCCGTGTAGTCGATGTCCCGGAACACCCGTTTAGTCCGTGGAGTCCGTGGATCTAGAACTGAATCGGCTATGTTGTTAGGCTAACAGCCCACCGTATGTAGATTCACCACAACATTAACTGTTACATTCTTTTTCGGATTATACTTTTTAGACACTACTATAGAGTCAACAATAAGTCGGGTAACAATCAATAAAAGAAGACAACATAGTGGAGAACTGTAAATGGGTCGCCGACTAAACATGCAGTGCGTTGCAAGATGAAATTGTAATTAGATCTTTATCTAAAGTTCCTAACCAGTTTGGTAAATAATGTATGCAAATGAGCATGACCAAGAAAAATTGTTTAATCAAAAAGCAATTGCTTGTGCAATAATATTGTCTGACGCAATTACGTGCTTAATTGAAATACATTAATACGCTTAAAACAAGTTGCGATAGTATTTATTTATCTATCGGTTATAGAAAACTCTAATAATTTAACGACGGGAACGATTTAATCTGTTCATTAATTAGGTGATAAAGAAACCTGCATATTACATTCCTTCTAGCTTTTAAACAACCAGATCCTGGTAATAAATATGACGTGCTGTTTCAATTGTATCCTTTATAAATATAAATAATTTCAAACAACATGCTTTTCAAACAATTGATTTAAACTAGTAATTTCTGTGTAAATATTTACCCATTTTAAACAAGACTTAAATGTTGCATTGAGGTGCTGTTGCTTAAATAGGAGCATTTTTCTCATTTTTACTTCAAAAAGGAGTTTGCAATAGCGCATTCTGATATGAAACAAACATACATAGTTAACCCTTAACTCGCTAAACACGACTACAATAGGCTTTGCGTCCACTGTAAACCCAGTTCAAACGGTTTACAATGTCCGGCTGCGGATCAGTCATTTCCCCAAAACACACTTTTGTATCATAAATGGAATGGTCTTAATTCAAAGAAAGAACAGTCCATTATATTTATGTAGCGCGTTAAGGGTTAACTATTTGGCTATCTACACATTTTACATATCTGGTCCAATCGTCCACATGAAAGGTACACTGATAAGCGAGTACGAGGGGCCAGTCAGAAATGTTTGAGACAAATGCGCTTTCGTAGAAAATACACCTGTAAGATGCAAATGGAGTATGTACATGTTAACACCCCTTCGTGCAGGATAGGGCATACACGTTATACTCATTCATATTTATTGTAAGGTGAGCAATTACCAGAATGTATACCCTGCTTTGCACCGTTAACGGTCAAACACATCTTGTTGGAATGTGTAGACTTTGATCCTATGCGTCAAAGGTATTACAATGTTAATACTATGACCGAGTTAGGTTATTTAATAGATTTTAGTCTTGATTTAGATTTCCTGAAGGAAGTCAGACTACATGTATATAAATCATTATAATATGTTCTTGTATATATTTACTTCTTTATATACCCGTTTTCGGGCATTTGTTGATTGACATATATAGTTTATATTACTACCATATCATCCCTCATTCTTTATATTTTTACATTAATTTTTAATTAATCCTTCATTTCTTCGTCTTTCATCAGTTTTTGCGCACAGAATGACCTATTTATGAGTCGACGTGTCGTAAAACACCATTCATTCATTCATTCATTCAACACCCCTTCGTTATTTAATAATGCACGAACATTTGGTGCAAATCGAGACTGTAATACCGAAGTTATATTCATTTGAAAATAAGTTATACATAGGTATGAGAAACGCTTGGAAGTCTGAAATACGGATTTATATTAAAACCGGTAGCATATAAATATTCCTTACAGAGATGTTTTTTCGGAACTGTGTAATATTTATGGATCTAAGAAGGTGTCTAGGGCCACAGTTTAAAGGTGATATACAAAATTTAATAATGGAAAATTAGACATAAACGATTAACGTCATACTGGTCGGCCTAGGGCTGCAACCACTGCTGAAAGCTGAAAATTTCTCTGCTGAACAAACTTGCATCAAAGAAGATGCAAGATATAATTTGAAAGATATAGCTAGTAAAGTTTGTATTTCATCGGCATCAGTTCATGAAATTTTTACCGAGCATTTAAAGTTGAAGAAGAGTTGTACAAAATGGGTCCAACATCTTTTGACTGAAGTCAAAAGGCAGCTAGAGTAAAAATGGCCAGAATCTTTTTCTGAAAATTTAAAATAATTTCTGACTTACTCACAGGTGATGAGACATGGGTATTTTATTTTGAGCCCCAGCGTCGAGCCAATAAAAACAGTAACTAAAGAAATGTCAAGAAGTACCAGTCATAGACAAGCGTTCACAGAGAGCTAAACAGGTTTTATTTTATTTTGAGCCGCAGAGTCGAGCCAATATAAACAGTAACTAAAGAAATGTCAAGAAAGACCAGTCATAGCCAAGCGTTCACAGAGAGCTAAACAGATTCTGTATTCAATATGTGTTAACTCTAGACATGCTAAAGGTCCCTTTGTTCAAATTCCTGCTCCCAGTAGTGGATCTATCACTGGACACTTTAACAAAAATGATGTATTAAAAATGTTAAAACATTCTATTAAAAAAACGACTTGCGACAGGATTGCGAGGTATCTGTCTTTTACATGACAATGCAGCACAAATGTACAGCAATATCTACCAGAGGAAAAGTGGTAATGTTGGACCAACCAGACTTGATCCCATGCGACTTTTTTCTCTTTCCAAGACTGAACAAAATGCTTTCAGGTCATCGATTTGCGACCAAAAATTCTATTGGTTCTGCCATTTTCCAGTGTCGTCATAAGGGTACTTAAGTTGTAGATTATGCTGAAGCCATTCGATAATGGATATCACGGTTTCAAAAATGTGTATCGGTCAAGGGAGAATACTTTGAAGTACTGCACTAAACAAGTTTTAGATCTGAATAAAGTTTTTCGAATTATTAGTTGCGTCTCAAAGTATTTTGATTGGCCCTCGTATTAGTCAAACACTACATTGTCCAAAAGTATCCCCAAAACGGTCTCTATTGTTTAATATCGCTTTAACACTAAATAACTAGTGTTAAACTCGATAACGGTTTATAGTAACATACGGGATGTAATTCATCTGGAGTTCATTGCGGATGAAAAGGAAATAACGAGAAATGTGAGCATTGCCGTGATTTAACCAAGAGGTTCATTGCAGTTGTATTATTTATCAAATCGGCGGTTTCATATATCGGAAATGATAAACAAAATAATATTATTGAAACAAAGGATGGCAATTCCGTATTGATCAATTAATGAAATAGGCAGAAAATGTGAACTAAACTAGGTTTGCCATTACGGTTTAGCTGTGTAATTAAGTTACGATCAAACTGCATCCATTGCCTTTAAACTAAATGATTTACATACTATATATACTATTCTTGGTGTAAAATAGACAACTACAATGATTTTGAAAACTCTTTTAACGCTTATAGCAAGGAATGTATCCAAAGAAATAATCGAAGTGTTATTATTTAATGATCATTTGGGATCACCAAGTCTAATCGCTGTGCCTTTTAAGTAGAATACTGCTTAAGCGGGTGCTAGGGGGCGTGATAGATGTTGCACATTATATTAATAAATACTGAAAAGTGGTTCCCAGGGAAGCAACAAACACAAACAAAAGATAAAAGTAACAAACTCGGCTTTAAGACGTCTGTTCATGAGGGGTAATACAGAGTGCAACACCTCTCACGACTCCTAGAAACAGCTTAAGCGATATTCTGCTATAAAACCATAAAGATTGGGTTTGGTGATGATCCCAAAGGACGAGTAAGTAATAACACTACTGATTTGTAGTCGGGGCGACTTTTTACGGCTGCCACACAGCCCTAAACAAACGCTAGTGTGAACTCATGAACAGACTCAATAAAATTGAGACTGCTATCTTTTAATCTTGTTTGTGTTTTTTGCTTCCAGGGGATCCCATTTTCAGCATTTAGAAGTGTCAGTAGAACATACCAACAGTTAAGCTAAATTCCTGTTACTCTCAGTGCACAAATGGACAAGACAAGTTTGCAATTTAGATAAATAAATTAGTATTGTTGCAGTAAAATATTTTGTTTACAATACTACACTGGTCAAAATTGCTAACCGGTCATTTTATTATTTGGAATATTATATCAAATATTGTATATTTTGAGTTGATATTTCATACAAATAAATATGAGCAGCAAACAAAACAATCAATACACTTTGTAACTTCAAAACCCGCACTTCCGGTCTCGTGGCTTATTTTGGCGCGAAATCGCATTATTCGCCCGTGCTGCACGAGGCAAGATTTGAACATGTGTTTATGTTCTCGGAATTGTTTATCGTTTCAATCCCAAACAAAAACTTACTAAAAATTAAATAATAAATGCGTCGGATGACAACGGAAGAGCTAGGACGGGCCGTCGGTATGATTATTGCTGGTACTTCGATTCGGCAGGTAAAGGACATTGCGTAATTTGTTCATTTTTATTAATTTATTTAATAGATTTTCAACGTTTTATTTTCTCTTTTTCAAGTCCAGTATTGTGTATTATAATATTCCTCATCCTTCCGGCAGGTTATTCATAAGTTTACTTGTCTGTCCGTCCGTCCGTTCGTCCGTCAATTCGTTTGTTCGTTCGTACATGATTCTGTCTATCCATGTTCATTATTTCTGAAAAAGTCGCAAGAATGAGTTGTTTTATATTTATAGGTAGCCAGAACAGTCAACAGAAGTTTTTCAACAATTCACGACCTTTGGCTCAAGTACAATCGCACCGGACGTGTTGGTGACCTTCACCGAAGGCCAAAACGACGTGTGACAACGCAGCGTCAAGATCGCTACATCCTTGTAACACACCTTCGTAATAGAAGAATAACAGCGACAGATACTGGCAGACGTTTAATAGGCGTCCATAATAGAAACGTGAGTGATCAAACAGTACGAAATCGACTACGGATCATGGGATTGAGAGCGAGAAGACCTTTTGTGGGATTAGTATTGACTGGAAGACACCGGCGAATTCGGCTTCAGTGGGCCAGAAGGCATTTGAGGTTCATCAGAGCAGACTGGGCAAATGTCGCCTTTACAGATGAGTCCAGATTTAATCTTCAGAAGTCCGACGGCAGAGAGCGAATTTATCGACGACTTGGGGAACGATATTCGGATAATTGCGTCAACGAAAGAACTCATTTTGGAGGAGGGTCAGTGATGGTTTGGGGAGGTATTAGTTTGCACACTAAAACTGATATGGTGGTTGTTCGAGGAAACCTGAACGCAGACCAATACCAGCAACAAATACTTCGACCAACGCTTATTCCCCATATTCGCGCTAACCGTGGGATGACATTCATGCAAGACAATGCACCTTGCCATACTGCAACAACTACCCGTCAGCTACTTCAGGGCAACAACATTCGAACAATGGAGTGGCCGCCATATAGTCCGGATTTAAATCCAATCGAACATGTGTGGGACGAAATCGACCGTCGTGTGCGACAGTTACCAAGGCAACAAAATATTGCTGACCTCACAAGGGACACAGTCAATGTTTGGAATAACATACCTCAGCGTTTTCTACATAACTACATAAATTCCATGCGACAACGCTGTTTAGCTGTTGTACGCGCAAACGGCGGTCATACGCGATATTGATTTTTGTAAATTTTGAAATTACTGGTATCTATGAATTTCGATAAAATAAAAATCTTTGAAATTCATAAAATACTTTGCTTTACTGATGTGATTACTTATAGAACATTTTTCAATACATTTATTTCCAATTTCACATATATTTATTTTTCTGAGACAAATAAATAAGAAAATAACAAGTGATCGGTTAGCAATTTTGACTAGTGTAGATAAGTAAACTAGTTGTTTAACTTACAAGGTTCGTTCTCATTTACTATAACAGCACCTGAAACTATCTGTCAAGTAAGGTTTATGCATATCCAATTATCAGTTTACAGTGAGACGTCTATGTTAACAAAGAAGGTTTTTGCAATTGTATCGATATGAAGTTTATAGCAACTACTTGTAATGCCGATAGCGTTAACGAAAACCGGCAATATTAATGCAATGAATGCAATAAATGTGACAAATTGCCGATAAACGTATTAATATGTTTCATTGTAAGAAAAGAAAGTACTCCACCGTTATGCGTTCTAAAACACATACATATGATGTGTGGCAATCTTTATTTATGTAACGGTTAAATGCGTTGTACGATAACCAAACAGTTTCATTTTGTAATTATTTAAATGACGTACAACATCTGTAAAGCGTAATATATCTCACTGAACAAATGTGGTTTCATTATATATTTTATCACATAACATGGCTTCCGGGAGTGTAATAAAGCCATGACTTATTTCTCGTAATACACTTGACTTTTTTGTATGGTATATCATACGATACGTTTAGACACCTGAACTATTTAGCCTTTTTTGAAATCTTAGTTTATAAAATACATGTTAGTAACGTTAAAGAAATATAAAAAGATCGGACAGGGAAAGTAGCATTCAAGGAGGACAGTCAACCACAAAACACAAAAACAAACAGGCGAACAGACAAACAAGAAGGCAAAAGTAACAAAACATGCATACGACATCACAAACACAAAAGGGTTGACAATAGGGCTACCGCCTTGGAACGGTCAGTGGCAAAGTAGGCCACTGAGGGTTTAAACCGGTTCTAGTGGACCAAACCTCACACTTACCCTACTGTCATCCCAATAAAACAGGACAGTGTAAATAAAGAAATCACCGCCATGATCTAATCTCTAACCAACAAGACAGCACTAATCAGCTAATAGGCAAAATAAGTAAAACACAAAGATGCTCGTGTATATATAAATACAAAAGTCAATAGCCTAGAAAGCCACAAAAAATGTAGAGCAAACAAGAGAATAAACCATTGAGGGCACGACAAGACAAGATTGTACACAAACATCAGACGACACCGTCCTTTTGAGCTTTAGGTAGGCGTAATCATAGGGTCTATATCCTGTCCGATCATCGCACAATTAAAGAGGAAAGCATAGTGGCGAACTGTAAATGGGTCCACCACGAAGCATGCAGTGCGTTGCAAAATGATAGGGTCATAACCTCTTTTGATAAGCCTATTTACAAGTTTAACAAAGACAGTATGAAAGTGATCATGACCAAGGATCTTACGAAGTTTGTAAATCACGTTACCATAGACGTCAGGTTGTGATAGTCCTTGTCGCAGAATAGTTCTTAAATTACGTTTATATTTAGAAAGAAGATCAGGGTTACGATAATAAACTTTTGCAAAGGTTTTACGAAGTTTATGGTAACGGTAGCCCTGATGGAGTAGCGTTTTAGTATACAAAGATTACGATTATTAAAGTCCTCAACTTGAGTACAAGCCCTAGAAAAACGAATAAGTTGATACACATAGACCCCATAAGAAGTTGCTCGGGGAACATATCCATCTAAATGGTGATAATTAACAATATCAAAATTAAAATCATCTCTGTTGTGATAGATTTTGCTAATTATTTCACCATTTTCAATAGAGAGATGTAAGTCGAGAAAAGAAGCGTTAGTATCAGAAATATTATCTTTGTTAAGTTGAAGTTCTTTAGGATATATATTATTAACCTGACGAAAATATTATCTAATAGAAAGTAAGTAATTCACAAACTTCATGGCAATATGGATTAAAAACTCGAGCAGGAAAAGTAGCATTCCAAGACGACAGTAAACCACAAACACACACAGAAACAAATAACAACATTACAAAAGAATACAACATTACAAATGAATAAAAGGTCAAATACGACATCACAAACACAAAAACAGGGTTGACAATAGGGCTACCGCCTTGGAACGGTTAGTGGCGAAAATGGCAACTGGGGGGTTTAAACCAGGTTCTAGGGTGCACCAAACCTCACACTTACCCTACTGTCATCCAATTAAACGGGACAGTGTAAATAAAGAAATCCCCGCCATGAAATACTCTCTAACCAACAAGGCAACATTAACAGGCAATATAAGTAAAACACATAGATGCTCGTGTATATATAAATACAAAAAAAAAGCCTAAAAAGCCACAATGAAGGTACTCGATGACTTGGCAGAAGCCAGAGCAACAAGAGAATAAACCATTGAGGGCACGACAATACAAGACCGCAGACAAACAACAAACGCCACCATCCCATAGGGCTTTAGGTAGGCGTCATCATAGGGTCCACAGCCTGTCCGGTCATTGTAAAATTAAAGACGAAAGCGTAGTGGTGATCTGTAAATGGGTCCACCACCAAGCATGCAGTACGTTGCAAAATGAAAGGGTCATAACCTCTTTTGATAAACATTTTAACAAGTTTAACAAAGATAGTATGAAAGTGATCATGACCAAGGATCTTACGAAGTTTGTAAATCACATCACCATAGAAGTCAGGTTGTGATAGTCCTTGTCGCAGAAGAGTCCTTAAATTACCTGACAAGTCCACATAGTGTAATTGTTCAAACTGCTGTTAGTAAAAAAACGCTTTAATATTGTTACAGGCCAAAAATGTAGTATTTTTCCTAGCAAATGTTTTTTGAATGAGAGCAATAATAATATCTTTGATAAGGTGATGTGGTAAAGTTGTATATAAGGTGGAAATATCATAAGTACTTATAGATGAAGCTTGCAAATTTTACCAAGAACGTCGCCTGAATGTTTAATAAACCAAAATAAATTAATCCCAGACTTTCCATAAGCTTTATATTTTCTTCATGATTTGATTCAGGGGAAGAGTAGTTATGGAGCGGACAATTGTTTTCATTATCGAGTTCCGGTGACCTTGACCTTTGACCTACTGACCTCAATATCAATATGGGTCATCCTCTCACCACAGGCAGTTCACCTATAAAGCCGCGTAACGTATATGACGTCAATGAAAACGTCAACACGACGTCATGATTTCTCTTAGAAATTGCCGCGATATACAAGGTAAATTGACAACATTAAAGTGAAACTATCACGTCATAGGTGTGTTATGTGATAAATAGAATCTTACATGCGTGACTGTCTATAATTGACTTACATAAGCTCGTTGGATGAAAAGATAGGATACTCGTCAGAGCCTTGTATACCATCATTATATCTCACTCGTTTATTAAAATCAATAATACACGGACACTCATGTAAGATCCTCGATTTCATATATAACAATAAGTAGAGCGTAATGAAATAATCGGAATTGTTACCCTAAAAATGCAATTACAGAAAATACAAACAATAGCATCGATACAAAAATGGATAAGTATACTCATCACCTTCCTAAAGTTAAATTTAAGACAACAAATGGCACACCGACTTCCAATGAAGTTGGAAAAAAACACATAATTATGATGGAGAATGGTTATGCGGATAGCTAGCGACAAACGACACTCCACTGCTTTCCGTGACTGTGGTTTTGATACACGTAATTCATAATAACCATATATATGATAATCTCCAAATGATTTTCTATTGGCCCAGTAAGTAGTCTAAGGTCTGCCAATATGACAAAGGTTTCAATGAAATGACTTGATTAATGAATATTGTATAAATTAACCATACAATTAATGCATGTCAATAACTGAGAATTGATAGCATAGTCAATATATAGATTTTTAGTAGAAGTCATATGAAAACATGGCTGTGCCTAAAGGAGCTGAACTGGGTCAAAACGAGATTAACTGAGGGGAATTGTTAATTAGCAGACCAAACTCTTCAATATACTCAAAACTAATAAACGAGACCTAATAACTGTTTACCTCAAAACAAAGCCGAGAAAGATGCCTAATACTTCTGCAATTAAATTTAACCTCCTTGCTACACAATGAAGCTCTTATGAGATTCCAAGTTGATGACAACATTGTCAAACTCCTTTGCATGTTCTATCAAAGGATGTATTTTGATATTACAGAAGATAGTATGGGATAAGTCCAGCCAGTCAAGGACACAATTTCACTATGTATTTCTCTCATCACCAAGATGGCCATCCTGATTAATATCTGAGAGAGACAAAACAGAGAAATCAACCCAACGAACGTGAACATAAAGCTGTATTAAAACGAATTTGCGGTATCCGAATGTTGAGTGAAAGGTGTTCGTATAGTTTAAAAATACGCGTTGCCATAGCGTTTATCTTGAATGTTTATTTAGCTGCTACGCAAGAAACATACACATACACATTTATTACAGCTCAACGGTTATGGAGGACCTGTCTCATTGGAATGCTCTTTATGATGGTCTTATTTTAGTTTCAGTGTATTCTTAGTTGATTAAACTTACTTATCTCAACGGGCTCCCCAAATAAACAGTTTGATCAAGTTTAACAGCACTTGAGTGGTACTCGCGATGACTACAAACATAAACTTGAAATAGGTCGACCCATGGAACGGACATATACATTTTAATTACAACATAAACATCCTTAACTTTGGTCAATAGTTAGTGTTTGATCGATAGGTCACACAAAAAAAAACAAATCTGATTGGTCTCTACCTTAGGAATATGGTTTTCATAAACATCTGCCAACATTGTTTTTTAGAAAAATACCATGTTTTTCAAAAAGCATGCACATTAAATGTTATTACAAGCGCGGTTTTGGAGAATATATTTTTTTAAAATGGTCAATATATTTTGAATATCAACAGCCACCTATCTTGGACAGTGGGCGACAACACAAGCCTGAAAGCATATCACTAAAATAGGTCGATAAAAGGAGCTGCTTATGATATTTCGATTGAAATGTATCTTGTTTTGGTCTATAATTTTAGTAATGACTATCGTCGGTAATGACAGGCGAGCAGAACACATCTGTACGGGTACATGTACCAACCAATGAACATTACTGCAAAATTTCATTTAAATTTTCTTTTATTTCAGGGGATGTGCTGTAAATGTAAAATTGCTGACAGATGGACGAAAAACCATCTCATAAGCTCGCCTCATCCCTTGGACAGTAGAGCTTCTCGTAGATCATTTGGTATGTCGTCTTTAGCAATTACCTTAATGTAATTCTACTCAGCCAAAAGCATCTGTTAGTGAGAAAATTGGGATGTTGTTTATTAATTTAACATTATTTTGTCTTCCTCTCTGTGTTTGGTGTGTGTGTGTGTCTTGTTTGTGTGTGTGTGTTGCGGGAGGGGTGGGGGTTGCGTTTACAATTATCAACGACATAGACGATGCTTTCTTTGGTGTTCACCCGAATAACCTAAGCCAGCATTTGTATACGTGTATTGTATGGTTTAGGAGTATCGTTAAATACAATATGTCCAACTAGGAGACATGATAACGAGTAAACAAATCGAAATTAGATTATAAACCTTTGGTATGAGAATAAGATAACAAAAGGTCTTATATACAGTGTATAGCTAGAAAAATCAGTGACACAATAGTTTTTATAGATTGTAACCATGGAAGGATAGTAGCATTACAATTATTATTGATGTTTGAGTGTGTACAGTTATTAACAAAAAAAAAAGTTTCTGAAACCTCTACTGTTTAACACGTTTCAGTTGTTTTTGTAGCATGTAGTTGGGTGCGTGAAGTACATATCGTACTGTATTAAACGTAAGACTAGTTTATTTATCATAGTAATGCTAAAGAGATGGAAAATTAAAACATGTTTCTGTTTTAGAAATGTTATTAATTTATTTATGTTATTTTGTAGATTACATAATATGAACAGGGATATAAGGACAAGATTAGTTCCGGACTATAATAGCTTAACGTCATAAGTGTCAGGTGTATGAGGCTCATAGTGATAGTAATGCAACATATGTATTGTCGACATGTGATACAATACTTACAACTCTACTCCAGCATTCAGATCATGTAACACTACCAACCCAACACAACCACAAACAATGAAGGAGAACCATACGTTTAAAATGAATAACACCGCCTTCAAACGGACGTTGGGTACATATCACAAGGGTTTCGCGTGTCTGTGTCACTTTTATACGAGTATATCAATCTTAATTCATATATACTATCTTCGAACGGAAGTCTCATAATTCATCAGCAATATACAGAGGTGATTATATAAATATATCTAGCAGAGAACACTACCGTCTTCTATCATCTGAAGTGACTAGAGATGCATTGCTAACACATATGTTTGAAGAAAAGAAACGTTAGAGACTTAAGGAGAATGTGTCATATATAGTACCATGTAGACTGTTAGTATAGCACGTTTTATTGGTTCATCAATTTTGTTTTAAACATCCCTTATTCTCAAAGCAAATTTGTATTACAGTTACACGAAATACCTTCGTATAGAAATTCAAATCAGAGTTGTTGAATATAGTAGGTAAGACGTGTAAATTTAGTTATATTTGAATACTTACAATGTTTTTTCGGCCCCACGACAGGTTTGAGACCGAATATGTATAAGTGGGCATTTGCCATATTCTAGTATGTAAAATGTGTCAGATACTATCATTGTTATGTGCACAGAATATACGTAAAGATGATTAATTAATGGTTGTGATGACTTCAATCGGTGGTTCTAAGCATTCTGAGACATATAAAGAATTTTTAAGACAGGTGGTTGATTGAATTGGATTTTATAGTCGCACCAACAGCTAAGGTCATATGGCGACTTTCCAGCTTCCATTGGTGGAGGAAGACCCCAGGTGTCCCTCCGGGCAATTTTCGTGCACGGGCGGGCACCTGGGTAGAACCACCGACATTCCGCAAGCCATCTGGATAGCTTTCTCACATAAAGATTCCTAGGCCCCTGAGGGATCGAACCTACAGCGGTGAGGGGCAAGTGAGTTTAAGTCAGAGACGTTAACCACTTTAAGACAGGTAGACTTAAAAAACTTTTAAATTAATTTAGATTTAGATATGCTTACTTTCAAATAATATCTTCTCCATACACAAGAGTCATACATTTGGATTAAAACTCATTGTTTATAACCATGGAACAATTTTCAGTTCTACGTGATTTTATTATTTGTGTTTGTCTCTTCAACAGGTGATTATGTCGTTAAGACAGTTTCAAGTTACGTGAAACCAAATGGACAAAAAAAGTTAAAAACATAAAAAAAAATTAACTTCTGTCTTTAGTACGAAGCTTTAAACATGTTTCCTGAGATATATGTCGAAGACGTTTCGATTTTACTGAGAATTGCGTTGCTCGAACGCGTATTAAGCGACGCCCATACGTATTATATGGCTAACTTAATAAGTACTTGAAATAAATTATTCTGATGGTTGAATGGCATTTTACGTCATTCTTAGCACATTTTATGACGGTCTATTTTTTGTGGTGGAGGCAGACCACTCCATTTTTTCCTGGATAGAACCAGTACTATATAACTTTCTCACTTACAAGTTGAGCTCCCAGTGGGATTCGAACCCGCAGCGGTGAGCGGCGAGAAGGTTTACAACGCAACGTCGTTAACCCCTCGACCACGGAGGCGATCATAAAGGCTATCAAAGTTGGATATCAATTAATGCAATGGAAGAGAATATCCCTTTCAACAAACCGATTATAGTTATTTTCGAAATGTCCATGGTTTATTATCCATGTAGTCTGGTTGACCTGTATGTGACCGTTTTGCACTAGGTGGCAAACAGAGATTTGGACTTTCATGAATAAAGACACTATTTATATGTATTCTTTAATCGGCTTAAAATGATTTGCATAGGGCGAAAATAATATACTGAATCGTCGAATTCATAAATACCTTTTAATCAACAAAACACAACAAAGTATGTGTATGCATGGTACGGATATATACGTAATACTTGTACAATCTATAACATCATGCATGAATACATGTGTAAGTCTGAAACACACACTAATACATATGATTATTGACAATAGTACTATATAAGGTATTTGAAAGCACGTAAAGCTTCATCTTTAAATGTCATACCTTATTTAGAAAATGCAAGCAAAAGTTAGTTTTACTTATGATTGCATGTATGCCAATGAATCTGGCCTAGCGTTTACACACGTTCATATGACTTTCTGCAGGAATATAAAACCAGAAGAAGGAATATTTTCATTTAAATTCGAATTATATAGGCCAACAAGTATATACTAAACCGATTGCAAACAACTTCAATGATCAGTGTAATTTTGAAACATCCATCAGTCATACAAATAAAGCATATGCAAGTTTAGTAAGTATTGACTCTAAACATAACTGATGCATGTACATATGTATATTCGCGGTGTGAAGTTTTATACTCAACTGCATACTCGCCAGATTTCCAAAATGTCAAACTCTTGTCAACAATGACCCTCTATTTGCAGGGCGTTCGTTTAATTGTACATGCTAATATAAATGTTTGCATCAAAGTCAACAAAAATTTGAAGATCACGTCACCTGGTAAACACTAGCGACGGGGATATATATATTTGACTGTTAAACACCAGGATGTAATTTGAAAGAGCCTATTAAATAATAGAACAAGACAAACCTATAATATCCCCATCAAAACTGTTTAAAATTATTATTTAAAATATTTAACAGGTTCATTTTAAAATGCTAATGCAATTGATGTTTTTCCAATATGATGAAACTGTTTTTTAAAGAAATCACTCTTTCAGAAATCAAAATGGCTCGTAATTATGTATCAGACCGTTGGTTTGGTACTAGCAAGCAGACATAACAGTAAAACTCCGAATTCTACATGACACACTAGATATGTATGCTGTTATATTTAAAACTACTATACCAATATATAAGGCTAATGGGCGTGCATCTAAAGCTTCACGCCTCCAAGCCCCGGCTTAGGTGGTATGCTACCGGTTAATAATCCAATGCAACAGTAATACTTTAGGACTACTTTAATATGTTGTAATTACCAAAACAAGAAACATTGAAAAGCATATGGAAAAATATATACAAGAACGGGAGATATTTATTTTTTTTAGAAAATTTACCTCCTTCGCCCCTAAAGATGAGCATGTCAAATGACACTACAAAATGCTTTGTGGGCTGACAAAATGTATAACCTTAGACTGGTATAATACTATAAATAATAATAATTTCTGTTTAAAAATCGTCAATATATGTTTGGTCAAGTTTCAATGAAATGTAATAATTGTTTAATATATTACTCTATAAAAGTAGATATAAAAGTCGAACAGGAAATGTAGCATTCAAGAACCGCAGTCAACCAAAACAACGCATAGAAACAAACACTTTTATGTTTGTGTTGTTGTGTCTTGCCTTTTAGTCATCTTTAAAATTGTTTGTTTCTTTGTGTGTTTTTGGTTGACTGTGATCCTCTCCAAACCTCACTCTTAACCTACTGTCATCCCAATGAAACAAGACAGTGTCAATAAAGATATCCCCGTCAGGTTATATTCTCTAACAAACAATGCAGCATTAAGATGAAGCTAGTGCTTATTGCTGTACAAGTAGTTCCGTTTGGGGTCGTGTTGAGTTTTAGTTGTTAATTGTTTTTAAGAAGTTTCGCCCCATATGAGGCATTCTCCTCGCGCCACCTAAACTGAAAGAAATACAGTTTGGATGCGTGTTGTGTTTTTGTTGTTAATTGTTTTTAAGAGGTTTCGCCCCTCCCCCCTCCCTCCCCCACCCCACTACCACACACACAAACATCCCTAATCTCAAATCATGTATCCACCCTGTTTTTATAACATTAGATTGGTATAATAATTGTAATACAAATTTCTGTTTGAAAGCTCCATCCTAGTGTTTGTCAAGTTTCAATGAAGTGTAATAATTGTTTAATAGTTTAACCCGTTCTCTGTAGCTGTTGATATTTTACAAATAGTTCAAAACGAATCACTTTGGCATATAAATAATTATTTAGTACAATGCTTCATTAATATAGTAAACAATTCGGTAAGAGCTACAAAAACACTGTAATAGCTTCTATTTCCCCGATATTTGATTATGCTCACGCAACTTCAAATTTAGAAATGATTTGTATGAATAAATAAAGGTTCACGTTTTAGCACGCGATACATATATAAATTGTAGATTGTCATGTGTTCCTTAAAGAAATTATTCTTTTATAGCGCTTAAGCAATATAAAATGGATAAATATTACAATAGTGTGATACAATAATTTAGTTATATTAATTATCTTTATTATCTTTTAAATGACAGGTGCTTTTATCTGTTTTTTTATTTACTATAGTTATAATCTATTTAATTGAAACACGATGCAAAGACTTGAACGACATATACAAATAATGTTGGAAACAATAACACTATAATGCTTAACCTAAGCACGTATATCCTTTGTGTAAAAACAACGCTAACACTACTTTGCGTCAAGTTAGTAAAAAAAAACAAGTCCGCTTCAAATTGTTCACCCTAAAACAGTTTCTGTATTACAGCAAAGGTCAGGGCAGCCAAGGTACAAGCAATAGTCAGTCCATTCGTAGTAGCAGAATTATCAGGATCTGAAACAGAATTATAAAGAATATAAATAATTATTTTTATTCTACAATATGTATACGTGATCCTTCCAGCTATCTACATTTTATATTCACGTAATTCAACACGTCGTTGTTTAATTCTATGACATTTATTTAGACACTAAGAACGAAATGTAGCATAATGGTATGTAAACCTTTTTTAACAAATGAATAATGTATATTTATATGAAAACTCAACATTTTAAATAACATTCAGACTCGATACCTTTAACACATTGCTTCACCTCTGCATGGAAACCTTTTTTGCAGGCACATTTACCACCGACGCATTCCCCATTAGTTATTTCAGCGGGGCAGGCTGCCTTGTCTCCAGACCCAGTGCACGCACCAAGAGAAGCTGCAAGCAAGCAATCACTCATAAATCGTGTTAAAGGATTGGCAATAGTGATGATATATTAGTATTTAAAGTTTTAAATGCATATAGTAGAGACTAAATAAATGCAATTACCCCAAACGAAAATGTACACACATGTTACAATAATCTCTCACGTTACAATATTTCATTATTAACATGATTAACATGCTCTGATCCTCAAAGTTAAAAGTTTGGCTGGTTGCGGCATGAACAGTTCGCCTATTAACAATATTGGTTTATATTCATAAGTAATATTATATTAAATCACATATGACACGTTAATGCACTTTACATTATTCACATCAATTTAATTGACAGTTTATTTTATTTTGCTTTAGGCTAGACACTGTGTCGTTCATTTAAACCATCCATGCACATTTAATCAGTATGTTTTTGATAGCTCTACGATGTTTCAAATGTCAACAACCAACCATACCTCAAAAGCGATATCCCTAATGCAGATAAATTCATGATTGTTTATCATGTTTATTGTTACACGTACATTTGCATCGTAGAACCTGGATTAAACCCTCAACGCTCGATTTTGCAACCGGTAACCTAATTGTCAACCTTCATCTTTGTAATTATTGTTCGTGTCTGTGCATGTTTGTGGTTGACTGTGGTTATTGAGTGCTACATTTCCTGTTCGACATTTATATCTACTTTCAATCCTTTGTGGATGTTTTCCTCTAAACGGTTCACTCTATGTTTCCTCTGACTACGATACGTTTGAGTTCATTGTGTTTATTTTCTACAATGTCTTTGGGGTATTGTATATTAATATGTTACATGGTCGTCCCTGTGTTGTTTTCTTAGCGGTTGACTATTGTTCTTCTGACTTCTGATAAGTCCGAATCCATTTCGATTACTTTCTATTATGTCTTGCATTTTTATATTAACATATACATGATCTTTATATTAACATATACATGATCATCCCTGTAATTTAGTAATATCCCCTATAGATGATGCTAAGATCCTTAAAGGATAACCTAGATGGTACTTTTATTTACAAAGACACATATGTTTTGAAATGCAATACTTAAGGATGAGTTGAGTGACTCTAGGACGGAGCTAAAAAAACAGTGGCCCATGTTGCCACTAAATAATAATTGGCGGTAACTACAATATCAACCATTGTATGTTTGTGATGACTCACACTTTGATTTTCATCAACATTTATAATATAATGGTTTCTTTAATGCGTGTTTGGGAACTTGTGTTCTGCGAGTGCTTCTCTTCCTGTTCGACTTTTGTATCTACATTTCTAATATTTTTGTAAACATGTCATACACATATACGCATGCTGTGTTGTTTAGATGTATTTATATCATTCGCCAATATTCCTTTTGGTTAATTCGTTAATAAAAGAATATTTAATTAAATACAGTCACCGTGGCGTAAATCTGCACTTTTCACCACGCTAAATCAAGTAAATTAAATGAGGAATCCTTTTACATTCACATTTTATGAGAGACGTATCAAGTAAATCAATAACTTTGTAATCCCGATTTAGTATCTATTTTGTATAAGTGTCCCGTCATGCAATTTATATGTACGTTAATGTCGTAATACGCACCTGTTTCACACGTTTGTCCTGTATAGGCAGCCGCACATGTACATACACCGTTTGCTCCGCCTGTGCAAGTACCACCATTCTTACAAACGTCTGCTGTAGCGCAGTTAATAACAGCTGTAATTCATTAAGTTTATAAATCCAGTATTAAATAATAGATCAGTTGACATGATTGATAACACTCACTTCTCTTTTTTCACACTTTAATCAAACGTTTAAGTGGGACGCACACACCTTGTTCAAGTTAACATAATAATTTACAGGATAACATGATTTAAGTAGCATCCATTTTGCGGTATTGACAATCCTAACATAAATGTTTCACGAAGTCGCTATAATGTCGTGTTGTCACTCCGTCATTTAATTATTGCGCTGAGGTGCCATTATTAAAATAGCGCCAAGATCTCAGTTTTGAAAGTTAAGGTACTCACAAGTTGAAAGGTACGCCACACTCCCGTATAAAGGTACTTAAAATACAAAATATGTATCTCTTGCATCTATCTCTTGCTACTCTTGGGTACATATCATATTGTGCCAATATCACCCCCAGCCGAGTAGATTGCGCTCAGTAAAAACGACGATCTATGGCTATGCTACCACTGAAAAATGTTTAATTTTACAGACTCGTGTTTTTAGAACATCTACGAGTCAGACAACTCCACGTCCTCAACATTTGCTGAACTACGTAACATTCGCCAGAAATATATCAATAGAAACACTATAGTGGCACACCTGAACATACACAGCTTAAAGAACAAATTAATGGACATTCATGAACTTTTATCCAATAAAATTGTCTATCTATTATTTATTTCATAAACGAAGTCAGACGCTTTCTATCGGGACTCATTGTTTGAAGTATCTGGATACAAACTCCATAGGCATGACTGAAACCAGTTTGGTGGAGGTATCGCATCTTATATCATGTCGGAAATACCGATATAGAATCAGACAACTTAGAAAGTATTGTTTTTGAAGTAATTTTAGACAAAACAAAATGGTCAAATGATACTATTTTCTTTGATGACCTTGGTAAAATGTTAGATAGATGTATCAATAGATGTATCAATGTGTACGCCCTATATGCTGTGATCGGTGATCTGAATTATTATCTATTATCTGACATTAAGGGAAAGTTACTTGTTGATTTTTGTGAACTTCTTAACATATCAAACATAATTTAAAAAAACACATCTTTTATTAAAACTGTTGTCCATCGCTCTTAGATGTATGTTAACGAACTCAAAGTCTTTGTGTATTAGAACTTCAAATTTTGCAATTGGCATTAAGGATTGTTACAATTTGAAAAGCACAGTTATAAACAACTCCTAATAATGAAAAACACAAATTCTCAGACAGAATTTTTAGAAATTTTGATAGTGAAAAATGTAACACTGACATATCCAAAATAAATTTGTCTGAACTAGACTCAGATAATGCAAAGTCGGTAAATAATGTTTATAATAGTTTTGAAACCGATTTAAACAGGTTCATAGACGAGCACTGTCCACTCAAAGAAGCCTACATACGAAAGATTTCTTACCATACATGAACAAATTCCTTTTGAAAAGCGATCTATAGTAAGAAATGTGTTATAATACTTTTTTGAAAAATGAAAACTCTAACACATGGGAACAATACAGACAGAAATAAAATCTGATTACAAAACTAAAAGATAGATCAATAAAAAATTACTTTCCGGAAAGATGTACTGGTGGATGCAAATCTTCAGATTTCTGGCCAAAAATAAAATAATATTTGTCTAAATATTCACGTGGCACCCAGCCAAAAATAATAGTACATGATCAAGACAAAATCATTTCCAAAGATGATGAAGTTGCAGACATATTCAATGACTTTTTTCGTAAATGTAGCTCAGGAAAATTGAAAGGATTAAACCTTCAATAGCTTTGACCATCCTAGTTTGATGTAAATGTCGTAAGACAAATTATAAAATCATAAATAGTGCAAGAAAGATAAAATATCATTAATTGTATTCAGTTTAGACCACAGAATAGCCATTTTCTATTCAGGCACACCAGATTGAGCAATTAGCTCCATAAACTGAAAAGTATTCGAAATTAGACGCGTATATAATGTTTTCAAAATTGTGCTGATTTATAACTTTCACATGACATCATCAAAATAATTTGACCAATCACTGATCAATAAAATAAAAGACCTCCACATTCTGGTAGGGGGTAAACTCGGTGTTTATCGTTGGTGCTCAGCTGACTTTAGCCCTTTATAAAACTAGCTTGCAAAATTATATTAAAAGCTTTATTTTTGTGTACATCTATGTATCTTCTTTTGGTTTTGTCTGATTTTAAAACACCAATATGGATACATTTAATTTAAATCGTGGTCTAATTTTTCATTTTTCATATAGAGATTGAGGATAAAATCCGAGTAAAACCCTTTATTTTTACCTACTGAATATCTCAACCTACCGGAATTTGACTAGATGTGAAAGTTATGAATAAGCTGCTAAAACGAGGTATCAAGATCCAAATTATATCATTCATCTGCCAGTTACTAGTGATGGGCAATCGGTTGAAACTTACAATGGATAAATGGTTACCATTGATTGGATGTAACAGATCAATCATCCGTTATAATCGGTTAGTCAATATGAAGTATAACATGTGCATTTTAATCCGAGTTTCAGGCCTTGAACTTAGAAAATTTCTATTGAAGTATGTATTCTTTCCTGTCTTGTTTCTTATGGCATTATTATTTTTATTTTAAGCAATAAAATAATTCCAGTTGATATGCGTTTAATTGTGTATATTTATGATATATGTGTATCTGCTCATTTTCACCAGAACTGAATGTTGTTTAACGGCTCATCAACACAGTATAGGTTATATAGAGCCGCCCCAGAGGGAGGGGAAGTATACATAGGAATCCGGGAACCGTGCCCTACTGTTATTATCGAATAGATTCCTATGGTTCTTTAACGTGCTCGGAGGATAGACCGATACACGAGACCGCCCGGTCTACGTCCCCATCCGACGGACGAGTCTAAAGGAAAGTGTCTTGCCAAAGAAAACACCGACGAAACTCAGTGGCACCACGGAGAATTGAACCCGGGGCTTCCGGTTACAAATCCGCCGCGCTACCGGCTGCGCTACGCCAGCCCTCCAATTTCACCAGAGTACAAGTGTATTTTCTGATTTTCGACAGAGTACAAGTGTATTTTCTGACTTGTCTCCTGGCCGGATTATCATGTTTATTTCTATTTTTAACATTAATTTTAACAAGACCTGCGCAGTCTCTCATATAGACAAAGAAGAGAGACCACTGTATGTCATGCTATGATAAAATACAGCTGTTCATTTAATTCCTCGCGTATATTTCATCTGCTGGAAGCGCCACGTTACATGACACCACTTGGTAAATACTGTACATGTGTACGTCACGAAGACAAACTCAAAAGTAATTTTAATGAAATGTTAATTACAACAAACTTGCCATGCTCCCTAACATTTAACACACCCGATATAAACCCATCTGATCATATGCATCAGTACAAACAACATTAATAAGCTTCTTAAACAAGCTAAGAACGTTTGACGTCACACAGCGCAAGCTATATGACGTAAGCAATGACCTAATTGTTTGTCACGTGATACTAGTGTATTTAAGCATATTGAACCGCAGAGAACTTTGCATATGGGGGCGCCCAATGGAAAAGCCTGTAAACATAGCAGCCTGATTACGTTGACATCCGAGATAATATGCAGTGCCCCCACAATAGCGTAAACAATGGGGTTATAGTTGTGTTAGAATCGAATAGAATCGTTCCGATGTGAGTAATTAAATAACTCGTGCTAACGCACTCGTGATTTAAATACTACGCAACCATCCGAACTCCTTCACCGATAAAATACAGGTACGTATTTATTATATTTTATTTCCCCGTAGTGAAAGATCTACTATGTATTCATCAGATAGAGATCAGATTATTTCTTAATTAAAATGATTTTTTTTTGCCACTAGACTGTAACATTTCAGGACACTGTATGTTTGTTTTTTATTTGGGGGGGGGGGGGAGGGGGCGGGGAGACAGGGGGTGGAATGGGAGCCAAAACATTCTCTGCCACCCAGGCCCCTTTTAACATACTCTGATCAATCTCTCTCCCCCCACACAGAGTATTGGGCCCCCACCCCACCCGTTCCTACGCCATACCAGTTTTCAGAATTTAATAAAAAAAAATGAATCTTTAAGCATCGTTCAACATCTTATTTCTAAATAAAAACGCGCACATTACTTGGAAACTTGGCAACAGGACTGCACTTCAGTGGTTAAAATTTCCCCACCCATCGACTTTGGCGTAACATCTATCTATATCACTAAAGTGCGATGCGTTTTCATTTAAACATTGTATTTTAGATTATCGATACTGCAGTAGCTTTTAAAGATTAGGTAGAAATACCGTTTTTGACTCTCAGCTGGTAATAATCACCATTATTTTATAAATTGCCAGACGGTTGTTTACCTAATGACGTCACATTTACAATGAAGTCTGGTAACCGCTTCGCGACGCGAGCGCTGAGCTCGCTATAAAAGGGGCATGTAACCGCTTCGCGACGCGAGCGCTGAGCTCGCTATAAAAGGGGCATTGCATTTTCAAAACTACAAACAATTCGTCTCCTTGCAAAATGACATCGAGTCATCTGATATAATACAATGGATATACAATGGATGGCCGCGAAGACATGCTATATCTTTTACACAGAACATGACTTGCTCTGAAAGCAAGACTTTTACAATATAAAGAAAGTATTTAAATACAACTCTTATACTCATTATCAAGTAGTTTGCTTAATATATATTGTTATTATCCATCAATAGAGATTTCAATGTGATGTGGTTTGTTTTCTTTTAATTATTTGTTTCCATTTATTAAATAGTCATTTGTACCCATCAAACACGCCAAAGGTCTAATCCAGAGTTTAACATATTGGTAAACAAGCAAATATATGACCTGCAGTAAAACCGTCAGTATTTAAAACTCACTCAAAATGTAATTCAAGCAAGATATGCAATACCAAAATGTATTTACATGACGTAAACAGTGTGTGTAATACGTATACGAAGTAGTGTATAAAATACAGATAGTGGCACAATAGGTGATTATACTATATTTATTTTAAAAAATCGAGGTTAATTTAAATAGAAAGTATACATAACACAATGCTTGGACTCGACTTGTCGAAACTAACACAACCCGTCAAATACCGATTTACATTGTCTTGGGTGTTTTATGGGTAGCAATAGAGATTTATTTACTGGTTCTTCCCGGTTTCTTTTTCCGAAAAAGATAATATAAAATACAACCCAATGTATTACTGTTAATCGGACATGAGGTTCTGGCGATTTGATGATTAACCAAACGGTTCTGTATTACTAATTTAGTTTGATTTAAAGTATGTACAAGATCCTAATAGAATAAGAAGGAAACAGTATTTATTCTATACTACAAAAGCATGTATTTTATTGACATTTTAAAAATTAATTAAGTATAAATACCGGTTCCGTCCACGACAGCAGTGCAGCATACTAACAGCGACAGAAGCGCATATCCGAGCTGCAATAAAGAAAAAAGCTATGATAAAAATGTTTTTATATATGCCGACTTTTTATGCTCTTATCAATGATATGAGTCCATAGCATTGTTTTGAATCCATTTCATTATAATATTTTTTCAGTTGTATTATTTGAATACATATTTCTAATAAAGACACATGTTTAATACAATCCGAGGCGACATAAAAATAATATTCATGCTGGGAACTCCCAAACTGATATTAATTAATGAATGGAACTAAATGAAGCGGTGTGATTTCAACCATGCACTTAGCATAAAACAGTAATATTTTAAGGAGATATAACTTCTTAACATTATACAGTTATTTCTATTACCACGCCCCAACCTCCATACCCTCTCGATCTCGATGAGGATCTGTACCAGCCTTGACTGGATCGTAAAATGTCGTACCGGGCTAATACCGTTAACGAATATTGACGAAGGTCGATGTTGGTCGAGGTACGACATGCATCGGAACATTACTGGATTAAAGCTCTAGCAGAAGTAAAAGCTATGTCTGACTAAATGTTTGTTTTACACAGCATTGACATACCATATAATTTTATTTAAAATGCAAGAAAACACTTGTGAAAAATGTAATAATCAGTAGAAAATAAAACAATTGTTTTCAATCCCCCAGAGTGACGCGTACGGATGTATGGTATATAAGCCCTCTAGTCTAAATCCTCTTGCGGATGGAGAAATTTAGTATAAACTTTCATAGTGTTATTGTAGAATAAATAACAATTTCATATAAGCGTACACTTTACGGCAAGCGAATGATTAAACATTAAACACACAACAGAAGTTATGGAACAATGCCATCAAACGTTTTCATTTGTTGTTTTTTCTGAACAGTTTTGTTTATAAATTGCACGAAACACACACAGGGTTCGCTTATCTTTTGTCTATAACATACTATATGTTTGTCATACTGCAAGAATACATTCTTTTCTTGAAAATAGTGACGAATGTGACTATGACTCATTTGATATGTTTACAGATTTGATTATTTAACTGGCATTGACTTACCTAAATAATAATCATGTTTGTTTATATTTTAAACATGTGCACATTTCTAGACGACCACATCAGGCAATATGAGAGCCTATTTCTGCAGTCATCTGTGTTTAACAGAGATAAACATTTATCTTTAACTCAACTTAAGTTGTTATTTAACGTCTTTCTTAAAACCTAAAATTCTAATTCTTAAAATAAAGATATCAAAATAACATATAGTTCTCTTTTTACATTTTATTCCAACATTTCAGTGGGATTTACCCACATCTTACGCAATAATTACCAAATAATCGCCATTATGACTCAGTTGGTCTGCTTTAAGGTTACATCTTAATTGAGAAAAATGGTCTCGTAGAAAACACACCACCCAAACACAATGACACCGTAGGTCCGTACTGTACTACAAACTAAATTAAATAAGCTAATAAAAAAAGTCGAAGAATATAACAATTCACAAAATAAGGAGTGATGAAGACAAGGTTACCGACTTGGAACTGTCATACGTCATATCAGTTGATTTTATCTGTATTTAAATTTGCTATTTTCCTGACTTCATTGCCTAAAAGAATCCGATCAAAAAGAATCACAAACAATAAAGTCAAGATCCAGAGTATTTGGCACAAAAAAATACACTTAATTATTTTGTAAAGTTGTATGAAGTGTAAATAATTAGAAACACCACAGGATGTATCCCGAATTGTACTTAGCAACAACAGTGGTTTCGTCTCTTAGGGACTTTTAACGTCCAACATTGTAGAAGTTTTACGATTATCTAATCGATATGCTTGAGTTTTAAAAGACCGAGTACAAACTATACCCTTAACAAAATCGATAATTTTCATCTAACCATTGTGACTTATTAAAGTATACTGAGAATGAAGAAGAATGTTACAATACAATACACGATTCCTTTTTACGGCATAATTCGTGCAACTAGCAAAAAAATCTCTCTTTGTTAGATGTTACGTCAGGTCAGATCTCACCTCCCATTGTCGAAGAAATCTAATTAAGGACCAAGATTTATATAACAAAAGATACTCCATCGTTACCATAAACTTTTAAAAACCTTTGAACAATTGTATAATTATAACCCTGACCATATTGTAAAATGTACAAGTAATTTAAAAACTCCTCCGCGAAAAGGATTATCGTAATCCTTATTCTTTGGTGACTTGATAATATTTGCCACACTTCTTAAGATCCTCGGTCAGGATCACGTTCATCCAATCTTTACCAAAGTTGTTAGAAATGTATTGAGAAAGGTTATGACCCTATCAACGCAGTGCATATTTAGTGATTGATATATTTATAGTTCGTCGCTATGCTTTCCTCTTTGATTGTGACGACAGAGCCTATGATTACGTATACCTAATTCCTGAAAAGGTAGAAATCCTTATTATGTGTCTTCAATCGTGTCGTTCCTTCAGCGGTTTATTATGTTGTTTCTCTGGCTCTGGATTCTGTCAAGACATTGAGTACTTCCTGTGTGACTATTAAGGCTTTTGTTGTTATTTTCGTCAATGCATGCTCATTTCCATGTTTTACTTATATCATCTATTAAAAAACATTTTCCGTTTTAACTGTCGTTTGTTTTTGTATGCGCCGTTTTGTTTGACTATTCTGCAAATACTACATTTCCTGTTCGGTTTGTATACCTATTTTTATACTTGTATTGCTTATTAAATCTGCCGAGTATGTTAGAGGATATAGCCTAACGAGAACTTCTCTATGTCAGTGTCCCATTTTTTTGATAAGACACTAGGGTTAACGTGAGGTTTAGAGCACCATAAAATAGATAAAAAAAAGTCGAGCAGGAAATGTAGCATTCAACGATCACAGTCAACCAAAAACACACAGAGAAACAAATAATAATTACAAGGATGAAAAAAAAATGACATCACAAACAATAGAGCTACCGCCTTGGAAGGGTCAGTGGCAAAATGGCCGCAGGTATAAACTCCTACTGGTCAATTTGTCGCTGACCGTTCTTAGACGATATTCCTTTTGTCAACAATGTTATGTTTTCGGTGTCGCATAAATCAGTGTAGGCAAAACGGAGTCCAATTTGACAAGACATTGTAAAACTGTACATCCCATCAAAAGGAAATCTCTAATATAAATAAAGATATAAAAATCGAACAGGAAAAGTCAACATCCAGTGTAATTAGCAAAACATACATTTAAATGTTGCTGTAGGTATTTATAAAAAAAATGCATAATTACACTAGACCCACCCACCACAACCCAACCGCCAACCCGCACGCACGCACGCGCGCACGCACACACACACACACACACACACACACACACACACACCAGGATGTATATAAACTTGTACCAAACAACAACCGCAGCAGTCAAGAAGAAAACCAATATAGGGTACGACCGCAAAAACTGGGGAACGAAAGTTCGTGCACTTAGACTGAGCATTATACTACATATAACATACATACAATGAGATAATTTAGTATGTGTATATTATGTCTTCAGTACCCAGCTTAAAGCTGTACAGTCCCTATTTTAACTGGTAATAACTCATGAATATGAATGAGTCACGTGTGAAGTAGTTTCAAATCGACGAACACCCCAAAAGTCGGTATATAAGGAGAAATCGATACGTAAAATTTCACATTTTTATTTAGCCTCCGTACAGGTAACATCAATAAATATACGGCTCCAGAATATATGTGATAAAAAAATAGTTACCCGGAACGGTATTTGAACCACAGTCTTGCACTTGTAAGATTTGAAAGATGTACGCTGAACCTCTAGACCACTGCTATTTATTGGTATTTTGTAGCATTTTTAACACTAAATAGGCATTACGTAATAACAAGAGCGCGCACAAAACTCATCAAGCGCTTATAACAAGTCGATATATGGTTGATTTGAGACGAAGTATTAGTTTCATATTGATAAGATACAGTATTACACCAGGCAATTTTAATTTACACGTGCGACAATATGGACGGCATATTTATTGAACCATCTTCAGTTGCGTTCAAATAATGTTAAGTTATTTTGCCTCATAATATATGGTAGTTAGTATACTATTTTCTCAAATAGCGTTGTAGTTCAGTGGATAGAGCACAGGACTTGAAATCAGAAGGTCGTGTGTTCGAGCCCCGAAAGAAGCTAACTTTTTTTTTCGATCAAAATTACTCTTACTTGTGTATAGATACGATGTGCACTGGTCGATGAATATACAGTAAATGATTTCATGCGCTATATTTGCTCGCTTAAATACCCGATTTCGACATGAGCTGGTGAACATGAAGTTACAAATAAAGACACGCCTACAAAGAAGAAATCGATTGATATAGGGCGTCTGTAGCTTTAAACATACAATTAAGGTGGGTGAATTACCACCAAGATGATGAACTATATAAATTATGATGTAACATAGATTGAGAACAGTATACGGTATCACTAGTCCGTAATTAGTCTAATGGTAACGTTGCATACAAATTTTGCAAATTCATTGTTAATATGTAAACAAACGGTATTTTCATATTACCCTAGTGTTTATATATCGCACCAATAACATAGTTTATCGTACGGTTGAATAACAAAGGCAAAATTGAGAAAAACAAATCAAAATGATACTGCATTAATATAACGAAAATAATGTATGAAAAGAGAAATTTGGAAATCGTCGAACACGATAAATACAAAAAATATTGCAGTCTCGGTTTGTTGAGACTGTTCATGAATGGTAGTGAACAATGCTTGCTACCGTTCACATCCCGAAGATGATATGCATATGACGGTGATCATGGACCCTTCAATGAGGTATGTTCACACCATTCCATGGCCAGCGGTATATGAGACGCTTAAAAACTTCAAGATTGGAATGTGTTCCTTTACAGAATACGATTTTCTTTCTTCTTGTTTTTCGACATTTTAAAATAAAAAATACTCGTAAAATGATATGCAAACTTTATGGTTTATCATATTTTCAAAAACATCAATGTTTTTTATTGACATTTTTAGAACGTCAGATAGAAAATGTTCTCATTCTCTAGCCCTATTTGAATACAAATGTTATCAATTTAAATATTGCTTTATCTATAAAATGCAATTATAAGATGGTGACTAATAAGCCAAGTTAGGCTGGGTATGTCCAATTTTGCTCAATGTTGCCTATATGCTTTATATATGTACATCTTGTGTTACCTTTATGTCCAATTTATTATATGTAATATTTTGTAAAATACGTATTTGTCACTGAAATAAATAAATATACATACATATACTTGCGAAATGCTTATTTATGTATCGTTTTCTTCAATGTTCAAAGAAGTTATTTTTTAAAGCTTATCCGGAATTTCAATAATTTTCTATACAAGAACAGCAAGTATACTTGAATATAAATAATTGCATTTTGTTTTGATTATATATCATCTAAGACATGTGACAAAAACAGTAGTTTGAAGAAACATCTTACCATTTTGCACCTGGTCTTGTAGTCCAATGTATTTCCGAATCTAATTCGTCTGTATTCGAAGCTCGGCGTATATATATATGGGTGTGTTAGACTAAGCCTTATAGTCCTTCGGCCACATTACCACAATAAGACGTTCTTATCTACCATATACAGCCAATGAAACCGAGTTGAGGCACTGAAGGGCATAATTGAATTCAGAGACACAAAACATTAGTTTTCAGACAATTGTTTAACCGTTTACTTTTAAATTAAACAAATAAATCTCCCATCGTGTGCCTTAAAGACAAGGGTTTATATGTGACGATTTTGCTTTTTACATGATCACCTCATGCACAGACTTGAATTTTGTAAACTTGGTATTTATCATGTTTGACACAATCAATTAACCATGAGTCTGCATACATTACGATACAATAAAGTGTTATGTTCCGTATATAAAGGATCTTACATGAGTACTCATTCATTATTGAATTTATTAAACGAGTTGGCAAAAGGATATTATGCGGGGCTCTTGCCGAGCATTATATCATTTTTGCTAACGAGTTTAATAAATTCAACAATGTATGAGAACAAATGTTAGATTTAATTAATTCCATAACTTATAACGTCACATTACGTCAGAAAACGTACATTAACGTGACGTCCATGACGTCATTAACGTTATGTTATACAACTAGTCGAATATCGAAAATATTGAATGGTGTTATTACACTCCCACACCACATGTTATGTGATAAAACAGATTATCAACTTCTAAAAATGAAAAAAAATAATGGAATGTACTTTGCTCGTATCATGGAGTAGCTTCTTGGTTACATAAATATTACGACTCAACTCGACTACAAATTCTCGAGGAAAAATGTATTGATATATTAATATATAATCATTGCACGTTTAGCAGGTTTAGTATTTGGGATATTTTTACCTATTTATATTTCGCCACTATGCTGTCCTCTTTGCTTGTGTGATAACCCGACAGAGTGTGGACCCTATGATGGCGTCTACCTATATTTTGAAAAAGAAGGTAACGTTTAGTGCCTGTCTTTAATATTGTATTGGCATGCCCTTAACTGTCTGTTTTATAGCTGTAGCTTCAGCCATGTCATTAATAATTGCTTTGTGGCTTACTAGACTTGTGTTGTTATATAATCATATATACATGATCATTTTGTGTTGTACTTGTATCGCCCAGTGCTGCTTGAAGCCTGGCGGGAGATTTCCTTATCGACACTATCCCGTTAAACTAGTATATATGCTAAGAGTGAGGTTTTGTACACCCTAGAATCTAGTTGAAACACACAGCAATCTTTCTGTCACTCACCTTTTAAAGGCGCTACCCTGATAACTATGTATCCATGTAATTGTCGTGTATTTTGAATGCATGTTTTGGTTGACTGCGTTCTTCTTAGAATGCTACATTTCGTGCTATGCATGTTAATCTTCCTTTTTAGGTAAAACCTTTTCATAAACAAAACCCGGATCGAACATGGTCATAATGTGGTACACTTGTAGCTCTTGTCTGAATAAGTTTGAAATTAAAGCGCATTGTGGCGGTTCTTTTTATATTTCTTTTAAGTCGATACCCTTTATCTGTAAGATATTCACTCTTACTGTACATTATTGGTTGACCATAACACAGGCCAACAATATGATATTTAAAGAGGTACACGAAAGCACATTATCTGACTGTTAAGAGGGCAAGATGCATTCAAAGATGAAATCCTTATTAAAAACTGTGGAATAATTGTTATTGTTGTATGGAACTATAAATAGATTTTATCTACAGCTCATTTGTTTTGCTAGAGCGTGTAACGATGTTAAAGACTTCGCTAATCGAAATTAATTTATAATTCATAAAAAGATAACTTTCTAATTTCAAACAACATAGACATATTGCACAGTTCTTCCGCAGCGACGAAAACCTTCTCATTAGGTGATTCCGCCTTAATTCCATTAAGTGACGAAAGAGCTTATATTAGCAGGATTTTAAAACGGATATTTCGACAATAAAACACGTTTAGAATACTTTTTTACTGAAAAATGCCATAACCTGTTTACAATTACATATTAAATGTTTTAATTTTACAATATGCAATCTTTTTAAGCCAAAATTAAGGTGTTGTTATCCAAGATGGACGTTCCTGAAGTTAAACTGTTTTACCAAATGTCAAAAACATTACTTGGTCAATATATTAGGCTACATTAGTAAGATGAACATCATAAACACAAAATGGTTGACAATCGTGTTTTCAATAATATAAGTATTTGTAAATAATCGCATGCGGCGTCCATTACGGAAATCCAAAATAGATTAATATTATAAAGGTCGAACTACCTGCCATGCTTATTGCTTTGGTACATAGCCCATGTCAATGATCCTGTCAAGTTGTATCTGTATATACAGTCATTAGATTAGAGTTAGAAGTATATGCAAACAAATACAGGCTTCGAAATTTGGTTCCTATGAAGTTTAATTAGGGTCAACAACTTGAAATAACAAGCCGACCACTTATAAAAAGAATTAAATTAATAATGCAATTACTCGTAAACTCCCCTACTTACAATTGCTGAGATACAGATTAACAATCTAAACTTTACCAAGGTAGGTCATTGCTGTTCGTGGGTATGAACAGAACAGAATAAACGTATATTCGGATTTAAACAATAATATTACTCGCCTACAACAAGTTCACAATATATAAATATTGCCAGAAAAATATTAACAGCGCTTATAATAATACACGAGGCTAGACAAACATGTACGCTATACGCTCAATTTGATGTGTCGGTTGAAGGCGACTTACAAAACACAGCAAAACAAGAAAAAATCAAATTACGTCGATAGAATAATTAGATCGACCAGCGCCAATAGTGCAAACAAAATATATTTTTTGGAAAGTTCAGTTCACAAGGGAGTTATTCCCTTTTTTTTAAACCATGTATTTTGGTAAAAACACATAAAAGCTACAAACATTACCTCAATTTGTCTCTATACGTTGCTTACGAAAAAAATCACAGAAAAACACCACACCGATTGTGTAGGTAGCAGCTTTTGATTATAACAAATCATCCAATTACCTCCGTTTAATGTTTCATAGCATCCATAAAAAAGTATTGCTTGGCAAAATTTTAAACTGTTTAAAGGAATATTTAGTACTCATTGAAGGGTGCTTAAAAGCATCAAACATTGTTTAATTAAAGAAGCGCTGTTCAAGCTGTCCTACGCCCTAAAACAAGCCTATTTGTTTGGGTGTGTATATATTGCATAGTTTAACACATTTATAAGTATATTAATTGAACTCTTTCAAATGTGTTCAATGATATTTTGATGAAATAGTATAACCTATGTTTCGCTTTTTTTATTTTTCATCGACAGATAAACCATTTGGTTTCCATTTCAAAAATAACTTCAGTCATATTCAAATGCGATTATGTTAACTTTATTTATTGGTAATTGTATGTTTCTACAAGCACATACTAGGCGTCTAAAGGTTCTCGTCTCTGATCGCAGTGGGTTCGAATCCCAGTGGAAGCACGACTTGGCTAGTGAGAAAATGTCGATTCTTACGAATGGCGGGAGGTATACATTACTAATTCTATCCAGTTAAACAGGATGAGTTGGTCTGCCTCTACCACAAAAGAAATCGACCGTATGTTAATAGATGTTATACAAAACAGTAAATTAGATGCGTTTTATATTTTTTGAAAACGTCCTTTTGCACTAGATCGACTTATTGAGTGAATAAGTGAACCCTCAGAACTATGAATCGAAATCAGCTACTAGTAACTAGCACCATATACGACACTCCACTATTACCCATGATACGTGCAATTTGTCACAAGGTATCATGTAAATGTGATTACACACTAATTAGATAAATATATCATGAATATAATATGTTTGTATAACCCGAAGCAAAAACTTGATTTTACAAATAAAAGACTATAGTATGAGCAATATGGTTCGATTCATTTAATACTATCTGTTAATAAACTTTTCAATAAAAAAATCTGAAGTGAATGATGTGTCTCTATGTTTGACAAATGTATTCAAACTGTGAGTGGCTAATGCTATTCAAAATAAGAAAAACGAAAACAGTAATACTTAACTGATTTTAATTATTGAAACATTAAAACAAATGAAAAATAAGCTATATAATAATAATATTTAAAATAGCGACTTAATTACTTAATCACTTACTTAGATGTGTTGGTGTTTCCAAGAGTAATGTTGAAAGACGTCGTAAAAAAGGCTTATGCATCCTGTGATATTCAATTAAAAGAAATCCGGGTGGACATGTTTGAAAGGGTTAAGTCAAAGGTTGGCGCGGCAGTGACTGACTTGCAAATGAAAAAACGTATTTAGACACGTAATGGTGAGTCCGTTGTAGACGTTGGCATATGACATCCACACGCTGGTTTAGCAGATGGAAAATGGTGATATTACCTGTCATGATATGAAGGAACTTCTTAGTTCTAGTAGAAAGCAGCCAGCACACTCGGTTCCTTGTTTCAGCTGCTCTACGCCAAGGAGTGACACATATGAAACAACATCTTGTCACAGCTCGAAGTCAGATATCCAGATTCTGCAAGATGTAGTGTCGACTTTGAGGGAATACTATCTAGGCATGAAACAAAAGAACAGCGCGAATGAAGAAGCTGCAAGCAGACCAAATACTAGTGCTTAAGGACACAGTTTTAAAAGTAAGAAGTGATGTCTATCAGTTAGAATGTGACCTTAGACAAATAAAGCTGTGCGTTGAGCGTATGGAATCGGACAAATCTTCTGGTGCTGTGTCTTTAAAAAACGCACTAAAGCAAATAAAAGACTGTGCGTTCATGTGAGGAGAGTATTGATGCTGCTAAATTTCGTGAAAGTGGGCACACTCACGTAATGTCAAACAACGTGTCAACACGGGAGGAGTTAAGCAATACGATTATCAGTGCAGCCTCAGAAATATATTCATGTGTCTCCTATCATTGTTGAATCAGATTTTATAATTACCAATGACTCATTTGACAGTAGTATACACAATGGTAGTGGTGTGCAGCTGGATTCTAACAACAGTATTCCGCTAAATAATGTTAACGTATACGGAACAATGATGATGACAGTGTATTTCGGTCTAAGGATGGAACTGTACGCCACTATATTGATGAGGATGATAGTAGCAAATATAGTTGCAAATAGTAACATACTGACTACACCAAAGTCAGCTGATGAAATCGCTCAGGTAGTCAAACCTTAAAATATTCAAATGCCTATTTCAGTTCTGGGACCGGTAAGGAGTTTTCACAGAAGTTACAGAATGTAAGATAAAACAAATGATTATTTGAGGTTTTGGACGATTTGGGTGATTATGTTAGAAAACGTACTAAGCGTTTTTATATTAGTCGGTTTAAACATTCAATTACCGTGGCAAAACTGGCGGCTTTTGTCGGCAAGAAAGGTCCCAAAGTTACAAAAGTTTCAATTTTCAAAACCAGATTCAGACCGGTCGTTATTAGGCTGAATGCTGAAGACGACGAAAACGCAAACATGCTGTGTGATCTGCATTGTTGGCATAAGGGAGTAACTTGTAGACCATGGGTCACTCAAAATAGTTACAAACACAAGTATGGTAATTTACATAATGACAGGAATGTAGTTCCAGGTAAAGGAATATAACGTAATGTCCGTTAGACAGGACTCAGGGTGAACGTGAAATGAGACCAGATTGTACAGCTGCAAGTAATATGAGCGGTTGGGGCGACAATTATAGAGGTGGTCTTATTACAAGATATGGTTATAAAAATGCAAGAGACTTGAATGAAATGTATGACAGAACCGAGTACCATGCTCGATGTTACAATCCATATATGGAACTGGACAGTGACATTACAGGCTACTAAGTGTTAGGTGTAACACAACTTCTGTTTAATGTCTGATATAAGTAAATTAAATATATTGTCGTGGAATGCAACTGGTCCAGTTGTTCGTATTTGCGTGATGTTCAGGAAAGAAAGTGTGTAGGTATATGTGATATTTCTGAATCATTGGTTGTATGAAAAAGATTAGCATGTTTTGGTAAGAATTGATTCTTCATACAAAAGCCATTCCGTATCGGGTAAAGATTTACTGATCCTATGTAACAGAAGGGTTGACAAAGGTGGAGTGGCTGTCCTATGGAATATCAAACATGACATTTTACCTATAGACGATGAGAGAATTGCAGGTATTCAATATGAAATATGGGTTATGTACGCCTTTTCCAGGTTTACTTGCCTAGTAAAAATGACGGTATTTCAAAGTATAGAGAATACTGTGTAAAATTAGCAAATATGTCTAGTCTGTATGACGAAACGTGTGTTGCAATTATAATGTGGGACATGAATGCGCATTTACAATCTAAGAATTACATTAAATCCAATGATGATAGAGGCGTTTGCTTAAATAGCTTTTTAAACGATATTAATATGACGTCAGATACTATTTTTGACTGGTGTGAGGGCGCGAATAGTACATGTGTATCACCTAACGGTGAAAGTATAATAGATAATATTGTAATACCCAAAGAAAAAGTAGAATGTGTTACTAATTGTGAAGTGTTATATGATCAAGCACTTAATGTTTCTAATCATCGTCCTGTATTTTTTCGATTAGAATTTCAAAATTTAGTTACTTCAAGTATATCACATAATGATACAAATGGCTGGATTAATTGGTCAAATGTATCACCGAATACATTAGACCAATATGAATTGTGTTTAAGAGGGACGCTGTACTTTTGGCAGCTTATAATTATCACTTAGGTTCAAAAGATGACACAGATACTTTATACAAGGAAATGGTTATTTCCATTTTGTCAGTAGCTTCAAAATGCATCCCTAAAAACAAAATTTAGGCATTATCTTAAACCCTATTGTAATAGTGATCTCTTCCTTTCTCATAAAAAAAGGAAAGTTAATAGAAATGTGTGGCTGATTGGCGGCAAGTTACGCATGTCTAATTCTTACACAGAGTACAAAAATGCTAAACGTATGTTAAGGCATATTCATAGAAAAGCAGTCGCTTCTTATTTACTGCGTTTAAATACAGAAATTGATGAAGCAGTTGAAATTGATCAAGATTACTTTTGGTGGCTAGTTAACTCTAGAAGTAATAAATCATGCTCGCGTCCGGGATCTGAAATGACATTCAATGATGTTACTTTTAGGAATCCGTCAGATATAACTAATTCATGCAGTGATAAATTTAATGAATTATATGCGGTTGACGAAAGTCCTAACTTTGATGAAAATGTCAGAGTCTATGTTAACGACTGCGTTAATGATAGACACCGTAAACTATCAGACCCAGCAAGATCGAAAATTGAAATAAAATAAATATAAGTTATATTAGGTTAACAACCTCGGAGGGAGTTGAGATGAAGGGTGAGTTTCCAATCAGACATACATGTACCACCACGGGGAGCAAACTAAGACGCTGTATCTGTCTATGTAACCGGGTACATGTAAATGGCGAATAATCGATACCTAACCATATGTCCTCCAGTGCTCAGTTGGTAGAGCGTTGTATTGTGTATTGAATAAACAAATATATAGAGGATCTTAACATGAGTGCACATTCATTATTGAACTTATTAAACGAGTTGGAAAAATCATATAATGCGAGGCTCTTGCCGAGCATTATATCATTTTTGGTAACGAGTTTAATAAATTCAATAATGAATGAGAACGAATGTTAGATTCTATTTATCATATAACTCATATATCGACTTTTATTGCATTTTGCCTGTCGCTGTAACACGCGAAACCGACATAAACTGTCGGAATTGGATCATGGTCATTATCGATTTTTATTGACAGAGCGTACTAGGCTCATTTGCATACTTATATAACTAGTGGTATATCGAAAATATAGAATGGTGTTATTCCACTCCCACACCGTAAGTTATGTGATAAATTAGTGATATATGCTTAGCGTATGGAAAATAGAATTAAAGTTTAGAAGTAAATTACAATCACTTGGAAAAAAGTTCATCCGAAGTGACAATACAATTTAGTTAGGTTTCTGTGTCAAGTAGATTAAACATGTTAAAGGCAAATGTGTTGTATATACGAATATAGTATAATTAAATCTAAACTTTATAACATTGTCGTTTGCATATTTGTTAATTACTCTCTCGTATGTGACTCTTTAAAAGGATCCCCTTTTCAACATTTAAAACTGTCAGTAGAAAATACCAACAGTTAAGCTAAATTCCTGTATGAATATACAGTCTTTTTTCTACTCTTAGTGCACAAATTGACAAGACAAGTTTGCACTTTTAGATCAATAAATTAGCATTTTTGCAGTACAAGAGCAGTAAAATATTTTGTTTACAATACTAGATAAGTAAACTAGTTGTTTAACTTACAAGGTTCATTCTCATTTACTATAACAGCGCCTGAAACGATCTGTCAAGTAAGGTTTATGCATATCCAATTATAAGTTTACAGTGAGACGTCTATGTTAACAAAGATGGTATTTACAATTGCATCGATATTAAGTTTATTTAGGACCAACTACTTGTAATGCCGATAGCGAAAAACGAAACCCGGCAATATTAATGCAATAAATGCAGTAAATGTGACAAATGGCCGAGATAGTATTAACAAGCTTCATTGTAAGAAAAGAAAGTACTTCACTGTTGTGCGTTCTAAAACACATAAATATGATGCGTGGCAATCTTTATTTATGTAACGGTTAAAGCGTTTTACGATAACCAAACAGTTGCATTTTATAATTATTTAAATGACGTACAACATCAGTAAAGTGCAATATATCTCACTAAACAAATTTGGTATCATCACATGTTATCATATATAACAATAATTAGGACATTATGACATAATCGGATTTGTTACCCTAGAAGTACAATTACTAAATATATATAACAAAACATGTAGCATCGGTACATAAATGGATAATTATGGTTTCAATACGCGTAATATATAATATATGATAATCTTCAAATTATTGTATATTGACCCAGTAAGCAGTCGAAGATATAACAGTATGACGAAGGTTTGAATGAAATCACTTGATTAATGAATATTGTATTAATTGACCATACAATTAATTCTTATCAGTAATTTATAATTAATAACATGGTCAATATGAAGATTGTATTAAAAGTAACATCCTGGTTACGCAATGAAGCTCTTATGAGATTCCAAGTTGATGACAACGTTATCAAACTCATTTTGCATTTTCTCTCAAATGATGTATTTTGATGTAGCAGAAAATAGTATGGAATAAGACCAGCCAGTCAAGAACACAATTTCACTATGTATTCCTCGCATCACCATGATGTCCATCCTGATTAATATCTCAGAGAGACAAAACAGAGAGGTCAATCCAAAGAACGTAAACATAAAACTGTATTAAAACGAATTTCCGGTATCAGAATACTGGGTGAAAAGTGTTCGTATAGTTTAAAAGTGCGTGTTTATCTTGAATGATTAAGTTCAATGCAAGAAACATATACATACATTTATTACTGCACAACGGTTTTGGAGGACCTATCAACAGCCATCTATCTTGGACAGTTTGCGACAAAACAAACATGAAAGCAAATCACTAAAATAGTTCGATAAAAGGAGCTGCTTATGATATTTCGATTGAAATGTATTGTATGTTGGTCTATATCTTTTAGTAATGGCGATCGTCTTGAGCGAACAGAACACATCAGAAAGGGTACATGTACCAACCAATGAACATTATTACAAAGTTTCATTTAAATCTTCAATTATTTTAGGGGATGTGTGGTAAGCGTGTAATTGCTGACGAACGACGTGCAGACAGACGGACGAAAAACCATTTCATAAGCTGCCTTATCTCTTGGACAGTAGAGCTTCTCGTGGATTATTTGGTATATCATCTTGAGGAATGCCCTTAATACAATGTTACTCAGCCAAGAGCATATTTTAGTGGGAAACAAATAGGCTCAAGTTGAACATGTTGAATGTGTTGTTTGTTTAACTTTATATTGTCTTCCTCTGTGTGTGTGTGTGTGCGTGCGTGCGTGTGTGTGGGTGGGCGGGGTGAATTTGCGGGAGAGATGTGTGTGTTGCGTTCACAAATATCAACGAAATAAACGATGTGTTCTTTGGCGATCATCCGAATAATCTAAACCGGCAATTGTATACTTGAATTGTATCGTATAGTAGTATCGTATTTAGCCGGGTGTGAGACGTGATGATTTACACAAAATTATCCATTAACATTGATAAGACTATATATTATGTATTTTCTAAAAACGACAGTACGGTAAATCATTTAAATTCAAACCTCGTATAAGCAAATTAAGACTTTTTGTAGTATGTATTTGGATGCCTGAGTATCAACATCATAAAAAATTAGTTAACATAGTAATATGCTAAAAAGTTAAAATAACGTTGTTGTAATTAAAACTACATTTAAACATGTTTCTTTTGAGACGTGTTACTAATTTGTGTTTGGTTATATTATAGATTACATAATATAAACAGGGATTCAGATGAATCCGGACTATAATAACATACTATCATATCTGTCTGATGTATGAGGCTCTTAGAGATTGAAATGCAGCCTTGTGTTCAATATTATTTCTGGTAAGTTACTTTAGGCAGTATCTCCATAATGCATAGGAGCTTGGATAATTGGAACCATCGCTATTGAAATCACATGTTAATACTTGAAAAGGTAACCTGTGCGACTTCACACCCATATCGTGTGTTATTTATGGAGAGTAACATGTATGTGGTATCATTTGAATGAAAACTGAGGTTTTAAAATAATCATTAGATAATAAATCATAAATGCTTTATTTTATTTCAATGGAATGAATTAAAAGAATAAGGTTAAAAGTGTACGGTGTAATTAGTTATACACTGGGCGAATAACTAGTGTTACAATAGAAGTTAAAGACTGCGTATGATTGAAAACTAGCTTCCAAAAGTAACCCTTTTGTCCTACATAGATATAATATAAAGGAATAACAACAGTACAAACTGTTATAAGTAAAATTCATAACGGATCATTGGAAATAATCGGCTGTTAAAGTCCTGGCGACATATACTACAATACTTACAACAGCAATCTAGCATCCAAAATATGTATACTTCCAACCCGACACAACCACAATAAATGAAAGAGAAACATACATTTAAAGGGAATAATATCGCCTTCCAATGGGTTTTGAGTACATATCACAATGGTTTCTCTTGATTGGGCCACTTTTATACGAATATGAACATATCAATCTTAGTGTATACATACTACCTTCGAATGGAAGTCTCTAAATTCAATAGCAATATACAAAGGTGATTATGTAAATATATCTAACAGAAAACAGTATCATCGTCAATCATCTGAAGTGAATAGAGACGTATTTCGAACAGATACGTTTGGAGAAAATAAACAGATCCTAACAGAATCAATCAAGAAAGGTTAGCGACTTAAGGAGAATGTGTTATATAAGTCCATGTAGTCTGTTAGTTTAACCTGTTTTACCAGTTCAACACTAAACAGAGTTAGTGATACTAGTCTAACAACGCCGAAAGACATAAAACTGTAGATAAAAAAGTCGAACAGGAAATGTAGCATTCAAGGACCAGTCAACCACAAACAAGCACAGAAACAAACAACAACTACTAACAAAATTTTAAGATGAATAAAAAACAAGATATGATATCACAACCATAAAAGGGTATACTGAACATTGACAACCCTTTCTGTCCAACTATGGTTCATAATATTTATCCTAAAGAACTTCGGCTTAATAAAGAAAATATATCTGATAAAAACGCTTCTTTTCTTGATTTAGATCTCTCGACTGAAAATGGTAAAATAATTAGCAAAATCTATGACAAGAGAGATGATTTTAATTTTGACATTGTTAATTATCCCCACTTGGATGGGGATGTTCCCCGAGCAACTTCTTATTGGGTGTATCTGTCTCAACTTATTCGTTTTTCTAGAGCTTGTACTCGAGTTGAAGACTTTAATATTCGTAATCTTTGTATAACTAAAAAGTTACTCAATCAGGGTTACCGTTACCATAAACTTCGTAAAACCTTTGCAAAATTTTATTATCGTAACCTTGATCTTCTTTCCAAATATAAATGTAATTTAAGGACTCTTCTGCGACAAGGACTATCACAACCTGACTTTTATGGTGATGTGATTTATAAACTTCGTAAGATTCTTGGTCATGATCACTTTCATACTATCTTTGTTAAACTTGTTAAAAAGTTTATCAAAAGAGGTTATGACCCTATCATTTTGCAACGTACTGCATGCTTGGTGGTGGACCCTTTTACAGTTCGCCACTATGCTTTTCTCTTTAATTGTTCGATGACCGGACAGGCTGTGGACCCTATGATGCCGCCTACCTAAAGCCCATTGGGACGGTGGCGTTTGATGTTTGTCCATGTTCTTTCTTGTCGTGCCCTTAATGGTGTGTTCTCTTACTGCTCTGGCTTCTGCCAAGTCATTGAGTACCTTCATTGTGGCTTTCTAGGCTATTGTTTTTTTGTATTATATTTACACGAGCATATTTGTGTTTTACTTATATTGCCTATTGATGCTGCCTTGTTGGTTAGAGTTTAGATCATGGCGGGGATTTCTTTATTTACACTGTCCTGTTTTTTTGGGATGACAGTAGGGTAAGTGTGAGGTTTGGTGCACCCTAGAACCGGTTTAAACCCCCAGTAGCCTACTTTGCCACTGACCGTTCCAAGGCGGTAGCCCTATTGTCGACCCTTTTGTGTTTGTGATGTCGTTTGTATTTTTTATTACTTTTGCCTATTCGTTGGTCTGTTTGCGTGTTTGTTTTTGTGTTTTGTGGTTGACTGTCGTCCTTGAATGCTGCTTTTCCTGTCCGATATTTTCACCCTTCTTTGACAATAGGGCCGCCACCTTGGGAACGGTTAGTGGCAAAAAAGGCCGTTCGGATTTTGAACCAGCAACTAGGGTCATCAAACCTCACTCTTACACTATTAGTTTATATTCTCTAACAAACATGGCAGCATTAATAGTCAATAGAACAAATAAATAATCATGTATATATAATACAAAAATACAATTTGTTATATAGAGGATGTTACATGAGTACTCATTCATTATTGAATTTATTAAACGAGTTGGCAAATTCATATAATGCAAGGCTCTTGCCGAGCATTATATCATTTTTGCTAACGAGTTTAATAAATTCAATAATGAATGAGAACGAATGTTAGATTCTATTTATCACATAACTCACATATCGGCTTTTATTGCATTTTGCCTGTCGCTTTAACACGCGAAACCGACATAAACCGTGGGAATTGGATCATAGTCATTATCGATTATTTTTGACAGAGGGTACTAGGCTCATTTGCATACTTATATATCTAGTGGTATATCGAAAATATAGAATGGTGTTATTCCACTCCCACACCGTAAGTTATGTGATAAATTAGTAAATTACATATCTTAGATCGATAAGTACTTAAACTCAATGGTTTTGATTGAAGACTATCGAAGTTGGATATCAATTAATGCAATGGAAGAGCTTAGGCCTTTCAACAAACCGACTCTAGATATTTCCGAAATATACATGGTTTAATATATATGTAGCCTGTTAGCTTAACTGTACTTGGTCGTTTTGCACGGGGTCGTAAACGGAGATTTGGGTTGGGCGCTGAAGACAGGATAATAGCGAGGATTGTGCGCATATAAAATCGATTCAAGCTAACCAGTAGGTCTTATTGCCTACTGACCGTTCCAAGTCGGTAACCCTGTCTTCACCACCCTTTCTGTTGTTTTTTGTCTCTTTCATTGTAGTTTCAAGTCCTTGTTTGCAGTACAGTGTGGACCTACGATGCCATTGCGTTCGGACGCTGTGGTTTCTATAGGACCCTATATATCATTTTCATGAATAAAGACACAATTTGTATTTATTTTTAATCGGTTGATTTCTTTATTTACACTGTCCTGTTTTAATGGGATGACAGTAGGGTAATTGTGCGGTTTGGTGCACCCTATAACCGGTTTAAACCCCCAGTGGCCTACTTTGCCACTGACCGTTCCAAGGCGGTATCCCTATTGTCAACCCTTTTGTGTTTGTGATGTCGTTTGCATTTATTATTACTTTTGCCTTCTTGTTTGTCTGTTTGCGTGTTTGTTTCTGTGTTTTGTGGTTGACTGTCCTCCTTGAATGCTACTTTCCCAGTCCGATGTTCATAGGTTAAAAAGAATAAACTGAATCGTCGAATTCATAAATACCTTTTAATCAGCAAATCACAACAACGTATGTGTATGCATGGTACGGATATATACGTAAGACTTGTACAATCTATAACATCATGCATGAATACGTATGTAAGTCTGAAACACACACTAATACATATGATTATTGACAATAGTACTATAAGGTATTTGAAAACAAGTGAAGTTTCATCTTTAAATGTCATACCTTATTTAGAAAATGCAAGCACAAGTTAGTAGTTATGCTTATGCTTGCATGTATGCCAATTAACCTGGCCTAGCGTTTACACACGTTCATATGACATTCTGCAGGAATATAAAACCAGAAGAAGGAAAACTTTCATTTCAATTTGAATTCTATAGGCCTACAAGTATACACTAAACCGAATACAAACAGCTTCATGTTCAGCAGCTCATGTAATGTAATTTTAAAAAAAGCATCAGTTTACAAATAAAAAATATACAGGTTCAACAAAAATAAATCTAAACATAACTGATGTATGTACAGATGTACGCTCGCGGTGTGAAGTTTTATACTCAACTGCATACTCGCCAGATCCCCAAAATATGGAACTCTTTTCACAAATAGCCCTCTATTTGCAGGGCGTTCGTTTCTTTCTGCATGTTAATGTAAACGTTTGCATCATCTGGAGATCACGTCACATGGTAAACACTAGCGATGGGGATATGTATGTTTGACCGTTAAACACTAGGATGTGATTTGAAAGAGCCAATGAAATTATAGAACATGACAAAGAAAACATATCCCCATCAACATGTATTTGAAAATATGTGTATATTTCCAAATAAAAAGGAACCTGTTGTGTATCCAATATTATGCAACTGACTTATAGTAAGCAATTAAAATGGCTATTTGTAAATCGGTTTCAGATTGATAGTTAAGTTCTAGCAACAAAAATCAGAAAAAATGATCCTATACTACTATTTGAGTTAAATCTGCCTACTTGATACATTATAAATATATCTTGTTTATAAAGGGACACGCGGTAATCTTGATACATAAACACCCCTATGTTTAAATATTCTATTTAATTTAGTAATGGCTACAGTTATACGTGTTTTTGTGTGCATTACGTGGTCCGACTATTAACTTTCATACCCCATCCAACCCCTACTCCAAGAAGCGAAAACGGGGTTGCCTGGGGTATGAAATAAAACCTTAATTTCGGATTTAAAAAGTTTGCATACTGTAAAAGTAAAACATAGAATACGTAATTTTAAACAGATTATCGCATTTTTAAACGTGTTTTATTGTCAAAATATCCGTTATAAAATCCGGCCAAAATAAGTTTTCCAATCGATAAATTGAATTAAAGCGGGACCACGTAATGTTTTCTTTTTTGTTGTTTTTTGTGTTGTGGTTTTGTAAAATGACAGTTTGTATTTTTCCAGCAGATACATATGTTATGCAACTTTACAGTAACAATGACATTCCAAAAAACAAAAAGGTATTCGATGCATATTAAAATATTGATGTGGCTCCCTTCAATAATTCGTTGTAAAACTTTAATATATTATAAAAGTAATTATGCCGAAACAGCTTAGTGATACTTATTAAAATACTATAGAAATATGAGTTCAAACATATTTCAATAAAAAGCGTTGCAGCATACCCATTGCAACACAGGAAGTGTCGGCCTGGGGTAGTCGCTTAATGGCGTCAATAAATAATTCTCATTTCTTTTTGTAAAAAAAGGCATTTTCACTAATTTAAAGTGCTATTTTTGGTTCATATCACATTGTTGATCTATTTGTTACATTTTTCAAGCATTGTCATGTTAAAATTGTAAGTTTTTAATTTATTTTGCTTATATGGAAATGAGTGTATGAATACAATGTTATGGCATCTCAGTGTTTATGTTTTTAAAGTGAGCATTCATTCATGAGACAAGTTCTTTCTTAGAAGATAAATTACCGCAATTTTTCTGTGGATTGTTTGGCAGCGTATGTGTCATTTGCGATGAGAATGTAAGTTATTCATTTTTAATTTGGATCTAGATATGAATGACAACATGGCATTTAAATGTTAATACACACACAACTCAATGCAACAATCAATGGGCGTGTTACACTTTAATAATATGCGTGCTTTTTAATTGATGGCTCGTTCTTTTAGACTAATACCCTGCCGACACAACGTCGACATCGTCGATTAATATTTGAAAAATATGCAGTTCGTCGTGGTTTTATATATTACATCTACATGTATGCATTTACCCACGGTAAACTTCTAAAATCATAATTGTAATGTAACCATTAAATATTCTGTGGAAAAATTAGTTGGCACCACACTTTTTAGTTCTTCGTCGAATTTCAAACCCAAGTTATTTCTTTACTATATTCCTTTGGTATTATTTAAGGTTTGTCTGCTCATACTTTGACTCTAACGAGCGCTCAATACGATGATGCATCTGTTGGTTTGTTGCTAAATAAGTACGCGTATCTGGATATAGACTTTGCCACTGACCGTTCCAAGGCGGTAGCCCTATTGTCAACCCTTTTGTGTTTGTGATGTCGTTTGCATTTTTTATTACTTTTGTCTTTTCGTTTGTCTGTTTGCGTGATTGTTTTTGTGTTTTGTGGTTGACTGTCGTCCTTGAATGCTGCTTTCCCTGTCCGATATTTTTATCCTTCTTTATACAAGCACGTAGAAATATCAACATTCTAGTAAACACACACGTTAATAATTCAATTCAAACAGTTTAAATATAAGATGTGTCTTTAGTCGGTTTTATATGGCCGGGTTTATATATATCATGTACATTTATAACAGTTCTTACCTATTAATACTGAACTATGAAGCAATGATTTAAAGAGAAGAATAGACATGTTTAAAACAACTAAACACAAGTATTTGCTCTCTTAAAACATAGGAGCTTATTTTAGAAGAGATAACGACTAATTTTCTTCAAATGTAAAAGATAAACAGAATGGTAAATCATTTCTGGTTGGTGTAGTTCTTTCATTCTAAAACTGTTTCTGTATAATAACAACGATCAACGAAGCCCACGTGACAGCAGCAGTTAGTGCAGTCATGGCAGCAGAATTATCAGGAGCTGAAAAAAGATTTTTAAAACAATATAAATAACTGGAGTGTTGTATTGCACGTTTTTCAATTAGTTGTCTGCGATTCTTTCAATACGTAACGCCATTGAGTGGGTTACATTAGACAATAGCAGTGTGTAATCATGGGTAATCCTGTTTAACATGCGAATACATTAGACCTCATTAGCATAATTGATTGTCGGACAGAATATGGACCCTATGATGACGTCTACCTAAATTCTAGAAGGATGTTTGTCTTGAAGTGTGTCTTGTCGTACACCATTACGGTTTGTTCTCTTGTTGCTCTGGCTTTTGCATCGTCATTGAGTACTTGGTGTGTGACTTTCTAGGCATTTTTTATATTATATATACCTGATCATTTATGGGTTATACTTATATTGTCTATTAATGCTGCCTTGTTTGTTAGAGAATATAGCATGAGTGGGATATCTTTATTTACACTGTCCAGTTTTGATAAGAGTGAGGTTCGGTGCACCCTATAACTTTGGTTTAAACCCCCAGCAGCGTATTTTGCCACTGACCGTTCCAAGGCGGTAGCCCTATTGACAAAACATTTTATGTTTGTGATGTCGTATCTTGCATTTTCTACATTTGTGAAGTTGTTGTTTAATTCTGTGCCTGTTTGTTGTTGGCAGTTGTCCTTGAATGCTACATGTCCTGTTCGACATTTATATCTACTTTTAACGTTATTTTATTGGATACAATTTAGCATGTGATGTCTCTTTCCTAAACATTACACATGCGATTAACTGTGCTTGGAGAAATACGTTTCTTAAACGATACTCATAATATATACGTAGGATTTGACCTTAACATGTGCCTGATATGTTGGCAAAGTAAACACATGCCTTTACGGCTTAAAACATGTAATCCTATAATGAATGTATTACATAATTATAGTAAACACAACAAATATAATACTAGTTATACAGTCTAACTAAAATATCAGTGTTTTCATTAAAACTGACTAAGCAGACACATTTACTATCAATACTTAAAGGTATGTCATTCTGTCTCATCTCATAATACGAATGATACTTTTTTCCGGAATTGCATTCAATACAAGGTTTACATTTTAATGCAAAAGACAAACATAAATACATTACAATATTATAAGGCATCCAAGCGAACTACTGTTTACTTTCCTTAAGGAGAAACATCACATTAACTACCTAAGGACTCCAACAGTAATCATTTGGTAATTGAACATGTACTATTTAAAGAAAGAAGTGATTATTAAGATGTACGTTACTTATCCCAAATGTACGACGTATGTACTTTCTATGATCGTTTAATAACTTATTAGCAATGCTTTTTAACAGGTCATATTTCGAATGACGTTGGTATTACCGACTTAGCATTATTTGTATAATTTGATCATTGACCCACTTCTTATTTTATAGTTTATACAACATTAAATTGCTGATACCGAATGCAACCTTTATAACTGAAATAAAATAATGTATTATCCATGATTGTCCATAGATTTACCTTTTTCTGCGCATGTTGCACCAGTGTATCCAGCATTACATGTGCATGTGTCAGCTGGAGGGTTGAATAATTGTGTCTACAATGTATGTGCTCCCACAAATGTTTATACCTAGGTTTGACTATAAATTAATATAGCTCTCAAATTGCTTGTCCTTGCTAAATATGTGCATATCATTCCGTATAGCATATCTAGATGGATGCGTAAGTAATTAAGGATAAAATGAATCATGGGTTCTTTTAGAGTTCCAATTAGAATTAGCCTATGAAATTTAAAAAATGATGGTGAAACATCAAAGCTGTGTTTAATAACTTTTTGTTTTGTGATTCGTATCCGTCGAATCAACATTGGGCATGAAATCCACACTTCACTCCCACATTACACATTTTTATAAATGCATATTTCTTGTTGTTTGTTTAGGAACAGTCAAGAACAATTTGGGGATGGGGTTTAGCTCAGTAGGCACAATCAACTACTTTTTTGTGATGCTTGGGTGGGAGCAAGTTCATGGTGCGCATTGTCATTTTAAAAGAATTACACGTTTCACACATGCTGACAATCGTTCATTAGTTCAATGATATTGCAAAATGTCTGCGTTATTCTCACTGCTATGGGCGTAGTACATACCTCATCTCATTTATCAACCCACTTTCCTCAAACCATAGTTATTGGGCCTAGACCGTTTCTTTATTCATATTGTTTAAGATTACAAAGGGCATACCTTTTTCCGCGGCAATCATCACCCTCATCCCTCATCAGCTCCCTTTCTCCCATATTCAATTTCTTAAAATTTGTGAACATGAATCTTTTACGAGATCCCAATTTCGAAAGTTGCCGTAGTGAGTTCAAATTATCTCCCTTTATTATATTTACCTGAATTCACAGTATCCCCAAGATCCGGCACGTTTCATTGTCACTGTCTCAATATAGCTGTGTGTGGTTGAATGCTTAAATATGGCCCACTCATATGAGCTATAATTGTATGTATGTATGCGTCCATATGTATGTTAATTGTGCCTCCAAACGAGCGTGTTATGATGTAGAGATAAGTTAATCAACGTGTGTTGCAGCTATTCTTTATAGGGAGTGAATGCATACGCTTGATTTCTGTGTATCTCGTCATAGCTAGGCGCCCTGCCGTAGTTCGTCCGAAGGTTGTCTGTCCTTGGTAGTTCACAAATATTTCTCCCTATATATAATTCTGCTTTGTGAACATGAATCTCTTACGAGATCCCAATTTTGAAAGTTGCCGTAGTGAGTTCACGGAGTAATAATAAATAAAATTTATGATACGAGAGATGCTATTGATTTCGATATTGTTAATTACCCACATTTGGATGGGGATATGCACAATACTGTTTCTTATGGCGTGTAGTGTATATTTCTCAGTTAATTTGTTTTGCCATAGCTTGTAGCCGTGTTGAGGACATCAACCTTCGTAATCTTAACATTACTGAAAAAAAATCCACTAACAGCGTAACCATAAGTTTCTTAATTGTTTATTCTCTTGTTGCTCTGGCTTCTGCCATGTCAATGAGTACCTTCATTGTGGCCTTCTAGGCTATTGTTTGTTTTGTATTATATTTACACGAGCATATTTGTGCTACGAATCAGTAGTGTTATTTTGTATTGGTCCTTTGGGACCAACGAGCCCAATATTGGTGGCTTTGAAGTAGAATACCGCTTAAGCCGGTGCTAGGGGGCGTGAGAAGTGTTGCTTCTTCCATTACTTCTCATGAACAGACTCAATAAAACCGAGTCTGCAGTTTTATTCTCTTAATTGTTTTTGTTGCTCTCAAAGGATCACCTGAAATTGCCTATTGATGCTGCCTTGTTGGTTAGAGATTGGATCATGGCGGGGATTTCTTTATTTACAGTGTCCTGTTTTAATGGGTTGACAGTAGGGTAAGTGTGAGTTTTGATGCACCCTAGAACCGGTATAAAAACCCCAGTGGCCTTTGTTGCCACTGACCGTATTGTTGCCACTGACCGTAGCCCTATCGTCAACCCTTTTGTGTTTGTGATGTCGACCCTTATATCATGCATACAAATCACCTGCTCCATGGCGGCTACAGTGGGATTGTAAAAACTCGTATTTCTTGAAATATGTTTCAAATTATTGCATAATATTTACTGATATGAAAAATATAAACCTTTATTGCCATATACTTTATTTACTTGATTTATAAAAGTGTAATAACTATTACAAATGTCCACGTAATATTTGAACGGCCCTCATATGTATGCAGTTTGCATGCTTGCGGGTTTGCGTTAACGTCCTTTGAAATGCTTTGATCATTCATTCAGTCATAGCACGGAGCCGTCTGTTTGCAACAATGCTCAACTTTATAGTGCTGCCACACTGGACAGCCACGCCGTCGACACGTGACATGATATCCAACCCAGTCACAATACACTTACACTGGGCCGACTAGTCCTACCCTTTAGTTAATGTGTATCGAGTAAGCTTTATACATATTTTGAACTCAAATATTCCTTACCATGACAACGTGTATATAATTGTACCTGTTCCGCATGTTGCTCCTGTATATCCAGTGGCACATGAGCACGTATTAGTGCCTGAACAGGTTCCACCGTTTGCACATGCTGGAGAACAAGTTACAGCTAAAATGAAACAAAAGGAAAACATTAAAACATATAATGATGATGATATGAAATCACAAACTAGCAAGATTTACAAACTTTAAACGCAAATATAGAATGACAAAATACCAATAGCATCATTAGTTTTAAACGAATAAATAGTATGTTCATGGGTAAATGTACATAGCTACCGTTAAGCGATTATACTGAACCTCATGCAAAACACTGAGCTAAAATAGTCTCTATCCATGAAGTCTAGTGCATAGGTTTAGCTGTTTCGCACGAATCTACTGTCCATCGAGCTGCGCATGTGCACGTACCAGTGCCAGAACAGGTTCAATCGTATGCACATACATGGGAACAAGTAACAGCTAAACCGAAAGAACAACATACATCATGATGAAAATATCACAAACGAGCTAGCAAAATTTTACAACATTTAAAGCTACAAAAAAACAAACATAGTATGACAAAATACCAAGAAATATCTTTATCATATAACATGGCTTCTGGCAGTATAATCAAGCAATGACTTATTTCTCGAAATGCACTTGTGCATTACATATGCAAATGAGGACCCAAATCACTGTTTGTGTACAGTAAAACGTTAAATCCCATTTTTTTGCTTGGTATATCATACGATACGTTCAGGCATATTTATCCTTTTCTGAAATATTACTTTATAAAAATACATCTTAGTAACGTTAAATTTAGTTTAAGATGTCGCATTATTTGTAAGGAGAACGCGTTACAACCGCGTAACGTAGCTGACGTTATGAAAACAACAAAGTGACATCATCATTTACAAACTGCCGCCATATACAAGGTAAATTGAAAACATTATTGTGAAACTATCACGTCGTAGATGTGTTATGTGATAAATATAATCTAACATTCGTGACTGTGTATGACTTTAAGAAACTCGTTGGATAAAAAGATTGGATACTCGGCAGAGCCTCGTATCCTATCATTTTATCCAACTCGTTTTTTAAAATCAATAATACACAGTCACTCATGTAAGATCCTCTATACAAATGTGAGTAATGTTATAATTGTTTGGTACTACACCTTGCAGTTAAATATCTAATCGAATACCATAATCTGTGCAATACCGTGTTTGGTGAAGTACATATGTTCTTTTTAGTTCCTCCATTAGACAGATACGATACACGTAGTAAATATAAGGATACATTGCTGAAACAATGGATGTAACACACACGAACACGTTGCTTACTTCATAATACAATATACTCTAAGATATGTTTATATGACCAGATGACACAATAATAGATTACGGCTTTGTTACCGAATCAACGTAATAGTGGATGCTCACCAGTACACGTTTTGCCATTGCCGGTAAACCCACTGTTACAAGTACACGTGAAGGATCCGGCAGTATTTGCACACGCAGCATGTGTATCACAGGGACTACCAGCAGTACACTCATCTATATCTGAAAATAAAGAATGTTTATTATACTATAATATATAGAATGAAAACAAATTATTTTAAGAATGACTTTTTTTTTGTAAGTTTGATTTGCGTATTTACATGCCAGACTACCAATACTAATGACAACCATAAGCATGGTTAACCACACAATGATTTCAGACTTTGAAATTCGGTTAACTGCAGTGTCTGCAAAACAGTGTTATTGGCAGAACACTCGTCGTTATTACAAATAAATGTTGTTTAGCTTGTGTTGCGTGTTCAACGTAAAACTTGTTGAAAATAATGATTTTATACATTGGTACTCTGTTACCTAATACATCAGAGTACCTAAACGTCAAATGAAAATTTACTTGAGAGTGTAATTGTCACCGTATATAGACATATAAAGTATATTTCTCGCAAAGACAGACAGTCTGACAAAACTGTTCATACTATACTTTTATTTTTGAAAATATAACTGATACCACTGATAGAGCGAAACCGTTTTCAAAAACCGGCACATATGTCCCAATTCTAATTACTGTATCACCCACCCACATTGCTAAGATTATTGCAAATGATAAGTCAAACATGCTACATATACAGAACTCTTCTCTTAAATACTTTAACGGTACGGTAAAAAAAATTAAAACACGTACTTTATGTTCCAAATATCCAGTTTAGAGTATTCAAATGCTAACAATGCAAACGGAATGTAAATGGAACGGAAAAGATGAAACAAAAGCGGAATGCAATATTTTTTTAGTTACTTGAACGGAACTGGGCTTTTACATAAATATTTTATATTTGAATTCCTTATGTGACTTTAAAACACTGTAGATAAGGAATTAACTAAAGGGTTTCTTGCGTAAATAGTAAACTTCATAATATACAAAATGCTTGAAATTACGTATATCAACTTTGACAATAACACAGTGTATTAATGTATTTATACGCACCTGCGTCACACGTTGCTCCGGTATAACCAGGAGTGCATGAACATGTATCCGGCGTTCCACTGGTACAAGTACCACCATGCTTACACACACCAGACGTAGAGCAGTCAATAGCTGTAATTACGTTCACACGGATGTCAAGAGATAGCGGAAATTATGTGTTGGTTCTTTGACAGGGTTTTATTGGATACTTGCATCGATATGTTTTAGTAATGATATTGTTTTAATTATAAATACTGTAATTGTATAGTAATTTAAAACCCACAATATTTGACAAAATATATATTAATAACGGAAACCTTTATCACAGATGTCATTCTCTAAGTGAACACCGTCTGATCAGTCGCATATACTACAATACATACGGGAAGTGATAAATCATCTGCAGTACTTAACCCAATGCGTTAGCAATTGTGTAACTTAAACATATTTATATAAAATATGCAGAAAATGTACAATGGTGTATCAATATCATAAATGTTCCAAATTGTATCTTAATTTATGTTTTGAGTTGAAGATGCATGATTATATGCCATTGCGAAAACAATCTTGCAATTTTAGAGTTTAGTAGTTGTCTGACCAGACTTATACCAGTATGCTGCAGCATTAGTATAAACATTGTAAATAAGTATTATGTAGGAAATAGCCGTAACTTATGTTGTAAGAACTTCTGGCCAGACTCATTTGTATATTTGGCAATAAAATATGTTTAAATCAATTAACAAACCTTATAACAAGGCGCGTTATCAATCTGGATTCTACACGTTTTTACTTCTGCATTGTGAACCCTTCATTGCAATGTTAGGTAGTTGTTGTGAGTTTTACTTTTATTCCATTTAATTAAGGAACTATTTAACTAAATTACATTAAATGTGCGCGTAAATACTTTTGTATCAAGTATATCAAAACTAAAACTGAACATATCATTGAAATGTCTGTTTTACACGTACCCGTACATACACTGATTCCAGCAAATCCAGTTTTGCAAGCGCATTTATCAGTAGCACACTCAGAATTAGTATCAGCGTCACAAGCTGTTGTAGCCACAGCACATTCATCACCAACAGCAGCTGCAGAGATATATGTAATAGTTAATTAAATACGAGGAGATAAGAAAGAAGTGGAATAAACAATACGAAACTAAAAGTAGATATACAAATCGAACAGGAAAAGTAGAATTCAATGACGACAGTCAACCACAAACACACACAGAAACAAAGAACAACTTTAAAGATGAATAAAAGGCCAAATAAGACATCACAAACACAAAAGGGTTGACAATAGGGCTACCGTCTTGGAACGGTCATTGACAAAAAAGGTTTCTGAGAGTTTTAACCAGGTTCTAAGGTGACCAAACCTGATACTTACCCTACTGTCATCCCAATAAAACGGGACAGTGTAAATAAAGAAATCCCCGCCATGAACTATTCTCTAACCAACAAGGCAGCATTAATAGGCAATATACGTAAAACAAAAAGACAAAACAATAGCATAGAAAGCCACAAAGAACGTACTCAATGACTTGGAAGAAGCCAGAGCAACAAGAAAACAAACCTTTGAGGGCACGACAAGACAAGATTGCAGACAAACATCAAACGTCACCGTCCTTTTGGGCTTTAGGTATATGTAATCATAGGGTCCACAGCCTGTTCGGTCATCCCACAATTAAAAAGGAAAGCATAGTGGCGAAGTGTAAATTGGTCCACCACCAAGCATGCAGTTCGTTGCAAAATGATAGGGTCGTAATCTCTTTTGATAAACCTTTTAACACTTTGTATTAATTAAGCTTGATTCTCTGTATTTAGATACATTAACTTTTTTGATTAATTCATACGGGAATTTAAATGTGTAGTTTTATTCATAATGTATCATATTTAAACATTTCAACTCCATACACAATTTTGAATATTGAAAACATTTTATTTGAGTTGTTTTAAACTTATGGTGCCTTACAATCGATCATAATAATCCATCTTGAGTCTCCATGTGAGGTAGGAAAAACAATGAGTAGTTTCACTGAGTGTCATCGTGACGTCTCGTGTAAGCCAGAGTTTTCTGCTATCCACGTTTTACATGAGGGATGGAATATAAAATCGTTCATGGGTATCCGGTGAAGATAGGGAATTCCAACCCGAAGTTTTATCGGAACGGAGGCTGTGCCGGGGTTCCGATTAAAACACTTATACCGAGGGTTGGAATTCCCTATGTGAACCGAATACCCATGATAGATTCTTTTTCTTTCATATCAGAGACATGTTGTGCGTTGACGCCGCCAGCTACCTACTAACGCTTTACTCCATACCGGATGCTAGTGCGCGCGTGAATGTTATCTCGACCCTAGGGTGAGATGGAAATATTTCACATGAGGACCACCTTATATGACTGAAATTGGAGATACAGTTTCTAAAAAAGATAAGTTTTGAATAGTAGAATTTGCTATATGTTTACTAGCAAATTGTGTTTCAACTAATGGACAGGTTTATTTTGATAGGCCCGTTATTTAGACTCTTCTGGTGTTCTTGCTTCCATTATTTAAGTCTTAGTACTATCGCCTATGACTGTGTTTGGCATGGGACAAAAATATGTTCTGCCAAATTGACGATTAAATGTAGGTTGAGTCTGTCGCGGTAACTGACAGGTCTGTGTAGCTGGTGTAATTGATAAGACACACCTCTAATCTCTCCCTACCAGGGAAGGGAAAGGTGCGCCTTTAAGTATTGTTATTTCTTGATAGCAGCGAACACGACCAGTGGAGCGCTGACTAGTGTCTAGTGGTAAAGCGTTGGACCCAGGGTCGAAAGTTGTTGATGTGATACCCGACACGATCATATGTGTTGTGTACCTGAGCAAGACACTTTATCTGCATTTGCCTAGTACTGGTTCTACCCAGGAAGACATCAATAGTGATTAAAATAAGTGCATATAGCTTTCGTTCTGCTCGTAAGCTCCGGTTGTATCATAAACTCTGTACTGAATTGAGACAATTATGTTTACGTAACTTTAAAACATGTTTTTTTCAAAACATGCGTGGACAAATATACCAATGTAAAATAAATAAGTTTAAAGTAAACAAGACTGAAAAATAGCAGTTTCGGTTTTATTGAATCTGTTCATGAGAGATTATATAACGTGCAACACCTCTCACATTCACATGCACATGTTTTATTATATTGTAAAGTCACAAACATATTTAAAACGGTGGAATCGGTGATTTCAAAAGGCAAGTAAGTAATAACACTACTGGTTCGTATAGTTAAAGTTCATGAACGGTCGGACGGTCGAATGAGGACTATCGGGAGGAGGGGGGGGGGGGGGGGGTTTGGAGGTGGGGGATGCTGAATTCAAATGAACTCACGTTAGTTCTTGGTTTATGTTAGCTAATAGGAACCGTATCTGAGCTAGGAAATTCAGTGTTATCAAAACCTGTGTATTGAATTGAGACAAATATTTTAAGTAACTTTAAAATATATTTTTTCAAAACATGCGGGGACAAATATACAGTGAAATCTCTTACCTGATGATATCGTAAACATACTGCAAACACACGAACATACAAAGAGGGTAAATAATAATCTCTCCTGAAATGAAAATTGAACTTGCATTAAACCTCAACAAAACGATTCATGAAATGCATACAGTTTTTAAAGTCATGGGTAAGTAAAATAATATCATCGATCAATGCAAAGGGTTAACATATACAGACAAGAACCATAATCGAACATATCTGTCTAAATAAACTAGTCAAATAGGGGATTCAAAGTCAGAGCACCTTTCTACTGTCTTCAATTTCTGTGTTCGTTTTATCCTAAGGATCGACTTTTCTATATTTTTATCTGAGATCTAACGAATACATCTATATTCAACTAGTCATATTGTCGTATTAGAACCTAGCTATATCGTATATGTATAGTTAGCATTATGTTTTCTTTCGTTAACATATTAAATGAGAAATTGTATTTAATGACAAAACTAGTGTTGCAAATATTGTAGGGTTAATTCCTGCACTGAGATTTTTGCAGGGGACACTTTTGGCATTGCCTTTGTACCTGTACATGATGGGAATATACTGCCTGGCGGGGAACTCCTAATTTATATTTACCGTTAAACTGGGATAACAATAGAATAAGATTGAAGTTGCATGCACATTATAACCTGGTTTTAACCTGGTTTGAACATCCAGGCGGTACCCTGTTATCGACTCTTTTATTTGTGTCCTTTACTTTACTTTTGGATAGTTATTTATCTATGTAATTTATGTCATCTTTGTTCGTCTTTGCTTTGTGGCGTGTGTATTTAAATGTATTAAGAACGTTTTTACCATAAACATTATGGGTACATGTTGTGACTCCAAAATTGTTCCACTAACTAACTTAGATCATATTATGCCAAAGGTCTATGTAAATTTGCATTAAAAAATGCACGCCAAGAACACTCTACGGTCATTTAATCTCTGGACTTCACAACGAAGCAGAAAGCGGGTAATAAACAGCAACAAAAACACATTCCATTATTATTTAAGTGAAGTAACAAAACTACAAACAAAATGACAAAATCATGAATCAATTCAAACATTCATTCAGTTACGTTTTCTACACTTGCATTAGAAGAAACATCATATGTAGAGATTGCAGTTTGCAAATTGTTTGCGTTAACAGTGCACTCGATATTTAATTCGTAAGTGTGGCGGATGTAACTTCATCTCTAACTACAAATGCAGAACATAAAGTTACACTAACTGTTATATTAACTGTTACAAGCGTACAGTTATTAACGCATAATTCAGTCCTCAAACTAATATACTGAAATATAAGTCAAGGATTATTAACACAAGCTTACGTTGCTTTCTCTTATACACTCAAGTGATATGAAAACGCATCACGGGAATTTCCGCTATATATTGTATGTACAATATTCTGCTTTTAATCGAATGGTACATGGCTACGTAAGACCTTTCCTTTTGGAAAAAAATACTAAAAAAACTAATAATACAGCAAATAGTATTCCTTCAATGTTTCATTATTCACAGAGTACGCGTTTGGCTCAATCATGCGAGCAAACTTAGAATGCAACATTTTGCAAACTATTTACGTTAAATACAGTACTACTGGACTAGCTCAATTTTTCAAAGAGCTACTTTAACATTAATGAAGTTCTTGTTACAAAGTGTAGTGTGATTAAAACGTCTACAACATCACAGTTGTGTCCTTTCTCTAGTTAACTGCAACTTTCTTTTTAAAAAACATCTTGGGATTTCTTTGGAATATTAAGTGCAATTAAGTGTGCAGTATATACAATATATAGCGGAAATTCCCGTGTTGCGTTTTCATATCACTTGAGTGTAGTTATGCACAATATAAAATAAAACTGAACGCTACAAAGGACGATGTGACAATAATCCATTAGAAGTAATGGAGAAACAATGTTGGTATCATTACTATTTTTTTAATTTCCCTTTTCAAATACCGAAACTACAAAGCACGGCAAGTTATACAGTTCTATCGTACGGAACAGGCAGTGGATGCCACTAATTATTGAACCAGGTTGTATGATGCATCAAAAGTAACATCTACCCTATTGCCATCTCGAATTAACGGGACATTGTAAATAAATAAATCTCTGCCCGGATATATCCTCTAAAACAAAACTACACAACATTAACATGCAGTATAAGCAAAATAGAAAGCTGATCATGTTTATACGGATATGAAGCAAAGCCACAAATAAAGAACTCATTGACTTGGCTGAAGCCAACTAGAGAGTAAATCGCCAATAGGACAACAAGACCGGATGATTGAAGACACACATTAAACGTTACCATCCCTTTCAAATTTAGGTTTACGTTATCATTGGGTCCACAATATTTTGGGTCATCGAACAATCAAAGAAGAAAGCACCATGGCACAGTGGCAAGCTATAATTGGGCAAACCATTCAACATGCAGTGCGTCGCAAAAATGATGATCTAACCTCTTGTAATTCACCATCTAACACGTTTAATAACGATTGTATGAAGATGATCATAACTAACGGTCTTACGAATGCTTAAAATCACGTCACCGTAGACGCAGGTTGTGATACTGTTTGTTGCAGATGAGTATTTATATTGTTTTAATAGTTTAAAAGTATATGAGGATTAACATAATACTATTTTATTGCACCTCGCACTAAATCCTAGGAATTGCATTGGATTAGAGCGGTCACATGGTGACCCTCTATTATTCTATAGTGGGTCAGTAGATTTCATAGAGGGTCACTAAAACAATATGGACTACAATTTTGATTCAAAGTTTAAATAATTTGCAAATAGATCTTTAAATCGTTAGTAACAAACATAATAAGTAAATTTAATAATGTTTTTAAACTGTACCGGTCGTGACGTCAACGTGACGTCAATGACGTTGACGCTCCATTATAATGGGTTAAATATCGGCGTTTGCCTTAAAAAAGGTGCTCGATGCAATAAATCAGTTATTGGGTTTGTTACTGACCCCCTACAGAAATATGTGGGGTCAGTCAGATGTATAGGGGGACTCGGCTATCGCCTCGCCCCCTATAAATCTAACTGACCCCAAATATTTCTGTAGGGGGTCAGTAACAAACCCAATAACTAATATTGTAAAGGTCGCTGGCTTAAACCTCAGCGGTGATTTGCCAATGACTTTTTTTGATTGTATGAAAATGATCATAACTAACGATCTTACAAATGTTTTAAATCACGTCACCGTAGACGTACGTTGTGTAAGTGTTTGTTGCAGACGACTATTTATATTGCTTTAATAGTTTAAAAGTATATGAGGATTAACATAATAATATTTTGTAAAGGTCGCTGGCTTAACCCTCAGCGGCCTTTTGCCAATGACTGGTCCAAGGCGGTACCACTAGTGTCAACACTTCTTTGTTTGTGGTTTCGCATACTTTGCTATTTCATTGTAATTGTCGTTTGGTTTGGATGCGTATTCTTTGTTGACTGTGTTCTGTGAATGCTACATTTCCTGTTCGATTTTATTGTTGCCACTGACCGTTCCAATGCGCATTACGTGGTCCGGCCTTTTATTCCATTAAGTGATGAGAAATATTATATTAGCAGGATTTTATAACGGATATTGCGACAATAAACACATTTAAAAACAGATTTACCAACAATATGCGATAACCTGTTTATAGCAATATGCAAACATTTTAAGCCAAAATTAAGGTTTTATTAATACGCCCAGCCAACCTCGTTTGGGGTTGGATGTGGTATAAAGGTTAATACTCGGACCGCGTAATGGGTAGCCATATTGTCAACCGTTGTAAGTGATGTAATTTGCCTTGCCTTTTGATTGTCCTTGTGATCGTTGATTATTCTATGCATGTGTTTCTTTGGTTGCCTGTGGTCCTTGAATGATACATATCCGGTTTAAATTTTACACCTACTCTTACACCTACTTTTTTAGAAGTTTATGGTAACGGTAGCTCCGATAAAGTAGCGTGTTTTATTTATAAAAATGTTGAGAATGTTAAATCCTCAACTCGACTACAAGTGTTATTTTTTACTGGTCCTTTGGGACCAACGAGCCCAATTTGGGTGGCTTTGAAGTAGAATACCGCTTAAGCCGGTGCTAGGGGGCGTGAGAAGTGTTGCTTATTTCATTACTTGCCAGATGTATCTGATAGGAACATATAACTGACGATGAATATGCCATAGTACAGTTTAATGCTGCAGTAGCGTTCAAGAAAAAATGGATTAGGCTTAAAGATAAAAGTGTTTGTTTCCGCTAACCCGACCGACCCTATTATTTAGCCGCCGACACTAACTTTTTTTATTGCGTTTTAAAGCAGTATTTACCATAGATAGGTACATACTATCATAAGAGCCACGATTCGCACGTCTAGACTTCTTCCAGACGCATACCCTGAGCTATTAATGAGAACACCAATGAGTCTTGGGCATGAATTCTCAGAAAGTGAACATTGCTATGAAGACAAGTTCGTTCGATGGGGTTTATAACTTTCTTAAGAAGGACATAACCTGGATACGATCTGCTTTTAAAAAAAAAACTCGACACGTTTTTAATGCGGACGAATCTTGTTTCCCGCTGTCAGCAAAGTTTGTAAAGTTTCAGCCTGAGACCATCACTCATCTCGCTGGATGAATTGTGGTGATTGACATACTGTGGGATACTTTAGTGTGCAAATAGACCAGAGTTTTTATTGTTTTAGACTAAAAAGAGAGAGTAATTGTAAAATGAATAAAGATTAAGATAAAATGTATTAATATATAATAAAGAACTTTTTTCTCTGTGCTAACATAGAACAACAATTTTCTTTAACTGATTAGTCAATTTATTTTCAAATTTTTACGAGTTGCTTTTTAATTATAAGCAAAACAGACTGACGCACTGATGAATGATAAGCACTTATAAATAATAAAATAATTGTAACATTACAATAGCTGAATTTCATGATTATATATCTCGGCAGAAAATTTGTTTGCGATTGTGTTGCATGTTAATGTACTATTAAACCTACCTAGATTCAAAATAATCTATTAATATTATTGTTTAAAATCCTCTCCTTGTGATTTTGTTTTAATAAATTATTATGTTCATTATCTCACACCAGTTAATGACTTGTTACTCTTACACACGTTGTCCTTATGCACTTTTGTCTAGGCCGTAATACCAAATATTCAATCTTAACATTACAATGAGCTTTATAATGTAATGTCTTTGACAAGACTTAAACAGGTCGATCCTTAAAAGTTCGATTTCGTGAACACAAATATAATGCGAGTAATCCTAAAAAGTTAAATAATTACTTGTACCAACACTTTCGTCAGTCAGGTCATAATTTTAATAACGTAACTGTTCAACCGGTTGAATATATATTTTTTGAAAATGATGCTACTAAAAGCTTCAAAATAAAAACTAGACATATTGCAGAACTTAAGTGGATGAAAAACTTACAGACACCTTATCCACTCGGCCTTAATGACAATATTTATCAAGAAGGAAATATTTCTAAAGATCCTAATATTGACATTTTTTCTATATTTTCTATTCGAAAGCGTAAATCTAGGTATCATGGTCTTAGGCGTAATAGTAACATCAAACGTAAATCACGTGTAATTATTTCTGTCGCTGATTTACATACTATTTTTAAACAGTCTGGAAAGCACTCTATGCTTTCACGGCTTACCTCTTTGTCCATTTCTTCACTTAAGTTGATCGACGAAGAAGCAGACACAATCTGCATGCGTACAGATCCCTTGTATAACACTGCTTCCATAGTTCAAAGCTACACACAACATGTTCTCCGACCCCATATTGACAAGGAGTCTGATCACGTCAGGCATTTTCTAAAACTACTATATATTAATAAAGGTATTGATTTCATTGACATGCCTAGTACTGTTCGTGATACTCATGTAGTTGATTCTATCCCAAAATATTTCAAAAATTCCGAAAGTCCTGTAATTTGTTATAAATATAACAAACCTATTAGAAATATTATTTTCAACTACAATAAAATAGTTTCTGACCTTGATATAGTACATAATACTCCTAAGGAATGTGAATGCAACACATCAACATTTTGCTATGCTCCAGCAGGTCATGTCATCACTGGTAATTTTGATATTGTTGATAAACGTATTCGGCATTTGTTTTCGAAAGGTCCTAAATATAGATTACCTTCAACTATTGATTTTAATGCCTGTCGTGCCAGATCGCCCACTCCATTGAAGATTTTAGTATAAAATGGTGTCGTAGAGAACATGCGGACCCAAACTCGCTTTCTACTTGGTAAAAGTCAATTCTTAAAATTATAGATACACGTATTAACTTTTATAATGGTAACCCCTCTTTACTTCCTCCGAGACCTAGGTTTTCGTTTCGTAATTTAAAATCGGGAATTCAGGAGTTTCATAATAAAATTGTTTTAGTTCCTGCAGATAAAGCAGCTAATAATGTAATTATTGTTTGACGCCTACATTACGTCAATGTTTTATCTCTAGAACTCGGCAGCACCAAATCGTATACTGCAGTTAATTCTACTGAGGATGATGTTGTGTCCGCACATATCACTCGGTGCACTACTTTCAAGGCTGGTGTAATCGATAAGCAAAATAAACTGCCTACCATGTACTGGATTCCTAAATTACATAAAAATCCGTATAAGGCTCGCTTTATTTCTAATTCCAGTGCCTGCACCACAACAAACATCTCCAAACTTTTAACTTCTTGTCTTATTGCCGTTAAAGATCACGTTAAACTATATTGTGATAAAACTTATGAAAACTCTGGGATTAATTTATTTTGGTTTATAAAAAATTCAGGAGACGTCCTGGATAAAATGTTCAATAAAGGTCAAGTTTCACCAATAAGCACTTATGACTTCTCCACACTATATACAACCTTACCACATCACCTTATTAAAGACAAGCTTATTTCTCTTATTCAAAAAACATTCACTAGAGAAAATACTATATTTTTGGCATGTAATAATATTAAAGCTTTTTTTACTAACGGCAGTTTAGATAATTATACTATGTGGACTTGCTATGAAGTTTGTGAAGCACTCATCTTCCTATAAGATAATATTTTCGTCAGGTATGGTACCACCGTTTATAGACAAATTGTTGGTATCCCTATGGGTACGAACTGTGCACCACTTGTCGCAGATTTGTTTTTATTTTGCTATGAAAGAGATTTCATGTTGAGTCTTTCACCAGATACCCAGGCAGATGTTATTGAATCTTTTAATGGTATCTGGATGACATACTGAACATTGACAACCATTTCTTTCCAACTATGGTTGATAATATTTATCCTAAAGACTTCAGCTTAATAAAGAAAATATATCTGATAATAACGCTTCTTTTCTTGATTTAGATCTCTCGATTGAAAATGGTAAAATAATTAGCAAAATCTATGACAAGAGAGATGATTTTAATTTTGACATTGTTAATTATCCCCACTTGGATGGGGATGTTCCCCGAGCAACTTCTTATGGGGTGTATATGTCACAACTTATTCGTTTTTCTTGAGCTTGTACTCGAGTTGAGGACTTTAATATTCGTAATCTTTGTATCACCAAAAAGTAACTCAATCAGGGTTTCCGTTACCATAAACTTCGTAAAACCTTTGCTAAATTTTATTATCGTAACCCTGATCTTCTTTCCAAATATAAATGTAATTTAAGGACTCTTCTGCGACAAGGACTATCACAATCACAACCTGACTTCTATGGTGATGTGATTTATAAACTTCGTAAGATTCTTGGTCATGATCACTTTCATACTATCTTTTTTAAACTTGTTAAAAAGTTTATCAAAAGAGGTTATGACCCTATCATTTTGCAACGTACTGCATGCTTGGTGGTGGACCCTTTTACAGTTCGCCACTATGCTTTCCTCTTTAATTGTACGATGACCGGACAGGCTGTGGACCCTATGATGACGCCTACCTAAAGCCCATTGGCGTTTGATGTTTGTCCATGATCTTTCTTGTCGTGCCCTTAATGGTTTATTCTCTTACTGCTCTGGCTTCTGCCAAGTCATTGAGTACCTTCATTGTGGCTTTCTAGGCTATTGTTTTTTGTATTATATTTACACGAGCATATTTGTGTTTTACTTATATTGCCTATTTATGCTGCCTTGTTGGTTAGAGATTAGATCATGGCGGGAATTTCTTTATTTACACTGTCCTGTTTTAATGGGATGACAGTAGGGTAAGTGTGAGGTTTGGTGCACCCTAGAACCGGTTTAAACCCCCAGTGGCCTACTTTGCTACTGACCGTTCCAAGGCGGTAGCCCTATTGTCAACCCTTTTGTGTTTGTGATGTCGTTTACTTTTATTATTACTTTTGTCTTCTTGTTTGTCTGTTTCCATGTTTGTTTTCAGGTTTTGTGGTTGACTGTCCTCCTTGAATGCTACTTTCCCTGTCCGATCTTTTTATATTTCTTAGTATCAAAAATAAACCTCATCATGATATTAAATCCAGAGTAACTGAACATTTGGATAAAAAAGTCCAGAGTTCTTTGACTGAGGTTATAAATCTTTTTTTCCTGATCAGTGCTCAACCTTTAAACCTTTGTATGCTTTGAATTCAAATTATTTTATATTTTAATGATCCTAGCAAGCCTTTATATACATCTAAGTCAACACTCTTAAACAATTTTGAGTGATTTTGGTTTTGAGATTTGAGCATGGAGCATATTTAAGAGTCTTATAACCTTGGGCCCAAACCTTTGTATAATACAAACATCATTTTCATTTCATTACCACTATAAATCAGATGAATCTTATTCAATCACAGACAGTACCGAGGATTCGACACTAACGTGTATAAGTAGGAATCCTGCAGGATTTCTTGTTTTTGAAAACTGGTGGTCCTTCTAACAGATAGGTGGTCCTTCTCATGTACAACTATACTTACCGTAACATTACAATAAAAATACACATATACAGTGTTGTTTTGTTCACTGTTTACATTTTTTTTCAACTGCATCTTTTCTTATTTTGGTAGCATAGAGACGTTTTTGAGAATTTTCTACATTTTTAAAGAACGCAAAAACCCGTTACACAAAGTCAATCATGCGACCGATTGACGCTCCTATATGTATAATCCTACTACATGAGATGGATATATATCATGTATATTTTTAATGTTTGTAATTTAAAATAGCAGGCCCGATGGGCCACCAATCTTTAGAAAAGTGGTGGTCCTTCCAAAAAGCAGGTGGCCTCAGGCCAGCGGACCTGTGTTAGTGTCGAACCCTGGTACCAGTATGCAACTTAACCACTTATAGGATATGCTGTCTGCTTTTTAATTTAGTATTTTGACTGTTACTTGTGATATGCAGGCTTCATAACCGCTGCTCCCAACTAAATTCCATTATGTTTATTTCGCTCTTCGGGGCATTTAATTTCATTAGATACTGGGACCATACGCCGTACGACATGGGGAAGAAAGACAATCCATGTCCACCGCCATATGCATACCATCTTCGGGATGGTTAACATTTTGTACCATTAATTTTATTACTATTGAGTTCTGCTGAACACGGGGTTAGAGGGCGTGAGCGGTAGATAGCATATTTCATTACCGCTCATGAACAGTCTCAGTCAAACCGAGACTGCAATATTTCGTATGTTTCGTTTTCGGCCGTTTCCAAAGGTCCATTATCACACTCTTTTTTTAAAATAAGTCTTTTCTCATAAACGGTTGGTTTATTTAGGTAAAATTCTATTACATTATTTTGTAACAGATCATTACTTATCAATCTAGATCAAAATAATGGCTTAAAAAGTAATTTTGGGGCAAATAGACTAGTTGCACGCTAATATAATTTTCAGCATTATCTCCAATTAAGTTGACGTGAAATTAGTCTATTTGACAAAATCTGTAAAGACATTTTCTATAGTTTTTTCTGCATAACAGATTTTCTTTAAACTTTTTGTACAGAAAGTCTGTTATATATATAGACAGAAAAGGTAAAAAGTAAAAATAGTGGTAGGTCACCATGATTGTTAAAATGTTAAGAAATAATTTGTAATGCCATCGTCATGTCATCTGTCGAAAAAGTTAAAGTCCATGAAATAGCTAAATAAGACATTTTTGAAATCTAATCATTTATTCATTGGTCACAATTCTGCTAAAATTGTATTAAAGTAAAGAACATTTAATTACAATAACATTTAAAGCTCATCTTTATGTAAAACCTATATTTTTTTTACAAAATCTGTTGAGACCATTACCACAATTTATGCACAAATTAGCCCATAATGATACAATTTCCTTTTTTTTTGTATGTTCCCAATAATAGAATTTGTTGAAACTTTCTAAGCACATAGTTTAACATATAAAAAAACAAAATGTGCAATAAAAATATTAGGTCCCCATGCTTGTTTAGAAAAATAATTTGAAACCCTACCCCTATGCTCAAAGGTCAAGTTTTGTATGAAATTATATAGAAATGGTATATTTTCCTTTTTTGTAATGTTCCTAATAACAAAATTTGTTCAAACTTCCTAGGCACTTATTTGAACATATATTTAGATAATATATGCAATTAAATTTATAGGTCACCATGCATATTGATATTTAATATTGATTTTTGGAACCGTACCATTATGCTTAATTTTTTTAATTTTGTTGGAATTTTTACAAAATGCTATATTTTTCCTATTGTATGTATCTAATAATAGGCCTTTATTTAAATAAAGACAATAAAAATAAAAAAAGTCGCCCAAAGAAGCTGCGCATGGAAAACTACCGAAAATGCCTTTAAATTATGTTTTTTCTTATCAGATATTTAAGTGATGAATTGATTTGTTTGATGTTAATTATTAATGAAATACCAATCAGATAGAAAATGTTCTCATTCGTTTGCCCTGTTTGAATACACATTTTATCATACATGCTTGTGACAGACATACTTTTCGTTTTTCCTAATTTTCAAAGAAGTTATTTTTTAAAAGCTGACACAGAATTAAATACTTTTTCTATATTATTGTGAAGATCAGCAAGTATATTTAAACATAAATAATTCAATTTTGATTTGATTTTATATCATCTAAAACAAGTAACAAAGAACATTATTTTAAAGAAAAATCTTACCATTTTGCACCAGGTCTTGTTTCAATCCGCCGTATTTCCGAATTTAACTCGTCTGTATTCAAAACTCTGCGTATATATATATATATGCGTGTGTAAGACTAAGCGTTCAAGTCCCTCCGCCACATTACCACAATCAGACTTTCTTATCTACCATATACAGCCAATGAAACCGAGTTGAGGCACTGAAGGGCCTAATTGAATTTAGAGTAACAAAACACTAGTTTTCCGACATAACTCCAAAACATACGAAAGTATTCAAAATTTATACTATACACTTTGAAACAAACACTATTTAGACAAACCGGTCTAATTTGCAATGAATTGTTTGACCGTTAATTTTTAAATTAAACAACAAAAATCTCCCATCCTGTGCCTTAAAGACAAGAGTTTATAAGCGACCGATTTGCTTTTTAGATAAATATACTCATGCACACATTTGCATTTTGTAAACGATGGCTTAGTTCGTTGTTGATTAAAGGATAAGAAGCATAGGGAAATATTTTCCTTATCCTGGTGTATCATTACGTGGTCCGAGTATTAACTTTCATACCCCCATTCAATCCCTTCTCCAAGAAGCGAAAACGGGGCTGGCTGGGGTATGAAATAAAACCTTAATTCTGGCTTAAAATGTTTGCATATTGTAAAATTAAAACATGTAATAGGTAACTTCAAACAGGTTAACGGATTATTTCAGTCAAAAGTTTTTAAAATTATTTTATTGTCGAAATATCCGTTGTTATAAGCTTTCCAATTAAGGTGAGAACACGTAACGTTGTATTTTATCAGTAAGGATGATCAATTGTCGCATTTTATTATACGTGTGTGGGGACGTTAATATTTATTTTCCCAGTGTTTTATTGTCAACTTAAGCTGAAAGGATTGTAATTTTAATACCTTAATCTGACGTATCAAAATCAAGTTAAACACCATTTAAACCACAACAACCAAACATTATTGCAAAAATATATAATAACATCTATAGAGTTTTTTCGTTGCTTTAACTAATGTCCATATGAACTTTTTATTCTTACAAAAGTCTATCTTACTATTAAATATGAATGGCCACCTTTTTTGTCATATTATCAATTAACAAATTTAACTCTTAAACATCATACGAACATTTCTTGATAGATCCGGGGAGAAACATATATTTAAATCCGCTACTAAGCTGTATGTAAAAATAAGTATTATTTGCATGACGTAGATACTACTTTTACCACTGCGTGACTGCACGGGGAAATGAAGTAACTCTGAATTGTACAGCTGCACAACTATTGCCATATACTTGATAAATACATTTACATGTGGATTAATTTACCTGTTCAAAGTTGTCTACGTCATCAAATAAAATCTTATTCTCACTTTTCACCGATATTGCAATATGTGAATTGTAAATATATATTGTTGTGTATTGATTTCGATTTAAATAAACATAAACATGTTCATGAAACAAAACATGGCCGGAAAACTTTAACTAAAGCTCCAACACGTAAAACAGTTGCCATTTTTTGCATTAAGTTTTCAACCCAAAATTCCCCGAAAGTCTTTTATGAAATTAATAACATTTTAAAAAGTTTCACGATACCAGCTAGTCTATGATAAAATAAACTTAGCGTCATCAGCGAAAAATGCCTAATTGCGTTCTTCGTTTGTTTCTTTATTTCTTTGATTGTACGAATACCGGCCATACTGTTGTCACTGTGATGACGTCTTCCTAAATCCTCAAAGGACGGTAGCCGTTTGATGTTTGTCTTAAATCTTGTCTTGTCGTACCCTTAATGGTTTGTACTCTTGTTGTCTAGGCAAAGAAAAAATACCTGCATTCTCATTAGCGTTTAAATACTATTGTACTTTAAAAAAGCATTCTAACATGTTCTCCAACAATTTTTGTATGAGTCCCGTTTGAACTGAACTTAATACGATTCTATTTCGTATCTCTAATAACTATTTATTGGCCCTTATTTCGCTTTTCACAGAATGATATTACTTTCTAAATTACATATATGAGTCTAATTGCTAAAACACTTAGTTGACTGTCGTCCTTGAATGCTTTTCCTGTTGGATTTTTATATCTATATTTAGTCGTATTTTACTGACTAGTCCTTTGGGATCATCAAGCCCACTCTTTGTGGCTTTAAAGTAGAATATTGCTTAAGCCGGTGCTAGGAGGCGTGAGAAGTGTGTTGCACTCGACATTGCCTCTCATGAACAGACTCAATAAAACCGAGTCTGCTACGTGTATCACTTGTTTGTGTTTGTTGCTTCCAAGGGATCCCCTTTTCTGTATTTATAATAGACGGAATAACATTTTAATACGATTTGGTATTGACTACAATTTTATGATTAATATTTAATAATGTTATTGATCGCCAATTTTCTAACTTGGTTAATTCATTATTCTCTTTCTATAAGAACGTTATAGTTCCTTGTCGTTGCTATGTAGTTAGATTTCATGTATCGTATGAAACATTTATTGACTTTAAAAAATATGTTCTAATGTCGTTCCAGACTATTTTGTAGAATTCTGTTGTAATTCCATCAGAGCCTGGACTTTTGTAATTGCTCATTGCCTTAAGAGCTTGAACAATGTCATATTCAGTTTCCTACACAAATATGTCTCTGTTCTTCGTTTAGTTTTTCTACATTTGAATTTGGAAAGTTTTGCATCGAAGTATTATTATAAAAAGTTTTCATAATAATCCTTCGTTTCTGTTACAGTATCATTATAATCTGTTATTTCAGTGTCATTTATAATAAGTCTTGCATTTGTTTTCCTTTTTCTAAATTTGAGAATCAGTTCGTATTTTTCTGCCCCTTCGATTTGTTGTGCCTTACACCTTTTTCTCTGCGTTTTATTTCTTTTTTCAAAACTTATTCATTTCAGTTTAACATTATTTTATAGTTTCGTTTCTAATCTCAGTGCTAGTAATTTAACGTCCCTGATTTTTCTCTATTGTTGACCAAGTTCTCAACAAGGAATGTTTGTGTTCAATTGCGAAAATATCGCATGAATTTTTAATTTTAAGAAGACTTAAGGATGATGTTTATTGTTCATAAAACATGAATTAAGACAACAGTAGGCCAGTTTATTTGTTTCAGTCGATTTTTAGTGTTCATATCCAGCAGGGATTTCTTTATTTACACATTCCAGTTTAATTGGCTGATAGTGCGGTATGAGTGAGGTTTTGTGCACCTTTTAGCCTCGTTTATAACCCCAGTGCCCGTTTTGGCACTGCCCATTCCAGTGCGGTACCCCTTTTGTCACCCCTTTATATTTGAAATGTCGCATATTTTGCTTCTTGTTATCCTTGTAATTCTTCGTTTTTATGTTTTTCACACTTACTCTACTGTCATCCCAATAAACGGGACAGTGTGAACCTATGTTTGCCAGGCTGTCGGATCTTGCACTTACCCTACTTTCATTTACCCTACTGTCACTTATCCTACTGTCATCCCAATAAACGGGACAGTGTGAACCTATGTTTGCCAGGCTGTCGGATCTTGCACTTACCCTACTGTCACTTACCCTACTGTCATCCCAATAAAACGGGGCAGCGTAAACCTATGTTTGCCAGGCTATCGGATCTTGTACTTCGTCAATTAGTAATTTGATCAAATTCAATTGTTGTTCGTCTGTAAATGCCCATATTCAGAACGTACTAGAAAATGCAACATTGCGTCACTGTAGGAAGCTTAAGATTGCATGATGAAATAGTATATAGAACATATCCTGTAAACATAAAACAATATTCCAGCTACGCTTGTCCTTGATAAGTATGCGATTACTTACTAGGAGTGTGTCCGGGTAGCGCAGGGCGTCCGAGTAGCGCAGTCGTAGGGCCTCGCCTCACCAATGCAACCCGTGTTATATGTCGTTGTAAGTGAAAAAGTACGGTGGTCGTCCACTCGGACATGTGGGTTTTCTTTGGGTTCTACGGTTTCCTCCAACATCAAGACCACGCAACGTTGTCACCCGCCTATCGAGAGTGATTTATATAAGCTGTGTTGCTTGTTTCATAATCGATGTAAAATAAGTAGGCCGAAGGTTTACTCTCTTGTTTTTGCTTGTTGCTTCCAATGGATTACTTGTTAAGTATGTATACTAAGAACGTTGCATTTAAAAAAACGCAATGTATCTCTTCGAGTCCGATTGTATTTCTTGGGAGTGGGGTGTGGGTGATAAAGCTTCTGTATGAAGTAAATATGTAAGGCAATCTGACACGATAACGATGACTTCGCGTTACTGATTCAAACATAACACGGTAATAACATGGGGGTATTAGGTATTGATATTAACCTCTACCTTGAGGAATTATATATAAATGTTCTGCCAGGGAGTGGAATTAAACAATCAATTTGTCTATTTCTCTGGGTAAGCCCAGGAACGTATTAGTATGTGCATTACTGTTATAGGAATTAGTTACAGTTGATATATAGTATATAAAACTAAATGTAATAATACAACTGTGGTATAGCTAATTGTACAAAGCTATATTAATTTCTGTTTTGACGTCTCATTCATTCCATTCCATTTGGGAATTGTATCCGCTGTAAAAATGTCCATGTCATAATTAAGAAATAAATAATCATCTGACATTAATTGTAATCAATTTATGTGGTGCTGCTTTTTAATAACACCAGGTCTGTGGTCATACGATGGACTCGCTAAATGTATCCATGGGCCTGACTTGCCCTTTTCTACTTCTTGAACCTAATATTTTTAACTGGGCTAGATTTATATTGGAGTGCTATACGATAGTATGTATTTACATATGGGTTATAGAAAATTATAATCATTAAAGACAGAAATGCATTAATTAGAAATTAGCAGGTAGCTGTAAATTACCTTCGTTCCAGCATTAAAACAACCAGATCCTGGTATGTTTGACTTACTATTAAATGGTTGCTTTTGCAATTATCTCCTGTATAAATAAGAATAATTTCAAACAATATGATGTTCACAGCATTGGCTTGAACTAGTGTGTGTTTTTCGCAAATATTTACACATGTTAAAACAAATAATTTTGAAAAGAGTGCAATGGTTTATAAATGGGCATTCTGATGTACAGAAACAACAATACAAAGTCAGGATATTACTCATTTAAAATGATATCATGACTATTTGACTGTCAATACATGTGTGAGTCTCTGTTACATCTGTTCGCATAAACGGTGCTCTGATAAGCCCGTCTATAAGCTGCCTAGTCGGATATTACATTGTCAAATCTTGCTCCCAAAACAGTCTCAATATTGTTTAATATTGTTTCACAAACGAAATTATAACTGTGTTTTCTCATTAACGATTTATTGTATATTGCGGGATTTCATTGACGATGAAAAACAACACTTAATTACTTGAATTATAGAAGAGCCTGTATCTTAATTATTGATCAAATCAGTGGGTTAGCTAAATGGATTTTATGGGTACACAAACTCGCTATGTTTCTATCGGCAGCGCCCAAATTGACTAATGCAATACTAGATAAGTACACTAGTATGTTTAACTCACACATTTCGTTATCATTTACTATAACATATCACCAGTAATGATTCTGTCAAGTAAGGTTTATATGTATCCACGTATTAGTTTACAGTGAGACGTCTATGTTAACAAACAACTGTGTATTTCAGGGTGCCTGGACGTCGAATAGGAATCGAGATTTGTTTTTATTACTTGCTATATGTTTTCATACCTGATATGGTTAGACAGAATGAATATAGACGCTCCTGGATTGTTTACAATCTTGCCATAGCCATCCATTATGCTTCACAAAGCCTAGAATTCAATTTGACCCCCCTCGTTTACGTTGTAATTATAAAACAACATGGCGACGTTAGTTTTAGAAATTGTTGTCTGCGCATGTCTGTTTCTAGGGTTCGGATGTACTAAATAAAAGGTAGGTTATGCAGGTTGGTGTTGTTCAATGTTCAGCACCTCCAGCAATCGATCATACTTTACTTTTATTTTGGGATGAACATCATTATATTTAGCAAATAAAGGCTAGGTAAATAGTATATTGCATTTATCATGTTTATATTTTGTTATTTACACCACTATTGGTCAACTGATATTTAAGTCACCCTACCCTGGAAAAATGGAATGTTAAGCTGTCGCCACTTTTTGGTTTTCGGCTGTCAGTAAAATTACATATAAACATGGGAGGTCAAAATGAATGTTTGGCTTTGCGAAGCTTAGCGGATGGCTACAGATCCAGGAGCGTCTGTTTTCATACTTTTCAATCATATCAGGTATGATAACATATAGAAAGTAATAAAAAAGCATCGATTCATATTAGACGTCTAGGCAAAGTAAGAAGGTTTTTGTATTGGGAACGATACGAATTTTAATTAGAACCAACTACTTGTAATGCTGATAACGTTAAAGATAAATAGCTGTAATAATGCAATAAATGCAATAAATGCAACACGTTTCAGAGATACAAATCATTTTCGTCTGATAGAAATTACAACACCGCTGTCCGTTGTTATGGTCATAAATATGAAGTTTGACAGCCGCAACTTATGTGACATCTTATACAAACTCAACAGTAGCGTTTTTAATCACAGTATTGACTTAAACATACGTTAGGAGAACTATATCTCGCTGAAAGGTTTTGGGTTATCTCATGCCATCATATATAACAATAAATACAGCGTAATGAAACTATAAATGAAAATGTTTAGATCAATTTTAAAGATATTTCATGACACGAATGCATGTGGTTTTAAAACAAATAAATATGCAATAAGTCATAGCAGATAGCTAGTGAAAAGCTTTCCATGAATTGTCATGCGCGTAATTTATAGTATATTTGATTGATCAATGGATTTAATATTGGCCCAGTTATTAATTCATGCTCTGTCAATATGACAGATCAAACATGACAAGGGGTAAATGAACAAATATTTCTTCAGTTATATCTGCACCCGGGACATTTGAATTTCTTCACCGCAGCACAGTACCTACACTGCAGCATAATGTACATGTACTTAGCCTTGTAGATGGCAGGAGCAGGCTTATAAACAGGTAATAATTCATTATTTCCATCCGAGTTTGATCCATGTGAATCAAGGCAAAGATATTGTAATGTCTTTCAATCATGTCACTGATATTTTAACATTCTGTTTTACGTCAAACTCTTGCTTTTGTAGTTTTTTTTCATAACAGCATTGATTGACGATAGTTTTTAACTACTTTTAATCATATTTTAAATTTAATGTGTGGTGATCATACTTTTTAATCAAAGGAAACTAAATAGCAACACATATTGTCAATAAAAATAACGGAATATGGTAGCTACAGCAGTTTATTGGAGGTCGGTGCAGAAAATTTCGGGTACAGCTGACGATCAGCATGGGTACTATATACCGCTTTTTTGTATCAAGGAAAGGTACTTACACCGCAAGCTATGTATTACACAGCAGCTATCTATACATTCGTTACAAGTAATAAAATATTTCTTTTCTTTCAGGAAAATGTCGATGTTTGACTGACAGTGCTATTGCTGCACTTGTAGATGTGCTATCTTGACCAATATAGTTGGGCATTGTACAGAAGAACACGACCGGGTTCTTAAATACCGTGAACATGTTTTTAAAGCAAAACCGGTTCGTTTGGAGTACAAATACATAAAAATATTGTTCCAGGCGAATTAATTGAATTGAATTGGGGTTTTAAGTCGCACCAACACATGAAAGGTTATATGGCGCTTAGCATAAATGAACATGCCAGGCTCATCCGCCATGTACATCGAGATAAAATATGGAGAACGGGCATAGAACCTTCTCACCCTGAACTGCAGAGTTGCTGCAAATTCTATTGTAGACACTCCATTTACGCTGGAGCCACGTTATAGTTTTTTCTGCCACTGCTCTAGTGATATGAGCGAGATGGCACCTGAAACAATGCAGGGGTCATGATGAAGATCTTTAATGAGCATAAACAAAACATTATAAAATGAACATGAATTGTGAGGGGGGGGGGGAGGGGGCGGCGGGAGTGTTCTACGCCTCTGCCTTTCCCTCCAACGGGATCTGCAGTGGCCCTATTCTTTGCCCCGTAACCAAACGGGGCCCCCGGAATCACACAGGGCTTCAAGCGAATTAGAAGCATTGTGTTGATGAAAACATAGTTTATATATGAGACGATAAATCAGAGAAAAAAAGACTGTCCACTCCTGTCAAAATTTCCTCTACATGTAAACAACGAACAGATGTTAATTATTATACGTGTTCGTACTGTAACTTTGCAATAAGTACTTTAACTGGAATAGTTCAACACTGTATAGAGAAGGATGAACACAATATCTTAAAGTACAAACTGTACGCATTAAATCAGGAGACTGGTAAATTTGGGTTTCAAACTAAAATTTAGGATGGAATTATCCCATTGTTCATTCAAAATAATAAGAAGAAAATTAGTGTAATAGACAACGAAGTGAAAGTTTTAAATGTGACACGGATCATGATTCCAGCAAGAATGCAGCATCCACAAAACGACTTTTGTTTACTAATAGTAATGAATATGAATTCACTGCTGAAAACATTACTGATAACACTCCCGTTGATGAATCTACAAGTACAGTATACACAAAAAGTGACCGTATCTCGTTCGAAGAAGGGCTTTATGAAATGGAAGAGTTACTTCCAGCTGTACTAAGTACATTAAGTGAAAACGAACTAACTGAACCATACATTAAATTCAATAGATTGTTGAGTGTAAATAAACTACCCTTAGATAACATCTGTTTTCTGTTGTTTCTTGATGTTGTGAACTTGTTTTCTGGTGGAACAACAACACAAATGAGATACCGAAAAGAAACTGTGCAGTTTTGACAGATTGGGTATCGATTGTTTCATGGCAAATTTTTGCGTTTTATGTAAAAATCCAAAAGCGAAAGTAGAAATTCTATTTAGAAAGGCTACTTCAACACGGTCGCGATAGTATAGCCCTGCTATTTATAGAAGGCAAAATTTCTCCGGTTTCGTTCGACTTTTAACAGCAAAATCGCCAAATCCAAATATTGGATCTTCCAAAAGGATGTTAAAAATAAAATAGGGAGACCTTTTATAATGTTCTTAATACTTCTTGATAATATTACACACGGAGACTTTAAATTAACAACAACATATTGAATATAACTTAAAATCGGTAATACATTGTAGGTGAATGATTTAATAATAAATATTCATTGGGCGATGTCAATTACCAGTAAAAATAAAACATCACTTCGTATAGTGTAATACATAACATCTGAAAAAGACCAGTATTCATGTTGTGTATGGTTGTTTCCATTATTTATAGATGTGGTGTATACATGTACAAATTAACCAGAAAGAGTTACAGATTTAATACTGTTGATAAACGCCGACAAATCCCACACGAACACAACGTTCATTTGTAATAATTTTCATTTATCAGACACGTACCGACTATGTATTGCCTCCAGGTCATAGAACGATTGATGTAATTTATTTCTTAGTGTTCAAGTCCTCAATATTCATATTGATACTATTCAAAAACAAAAGAGTATAAGTCACTTTAAAATGCTTCTATATAACGTGCGGTGTAAGTACCATTGCATGACGGTATGAGTACCCGTGATTGTTTTGCACTGTCGTCAGCAGTACCAAATAAGCCCTCAGTGTACTGTGTAAAACGTAAAATTACACATCATGAATATATTGCCAGTTAATCAAACTTCTATTTTAGGGTCATATATAACCATGTCTCTTGTGGACAGTGTCCTAGTTATTAAAACCTATATCTTTAGAACGGTAACTCCAGCAAATTCTGTCAAACTGTATCAATCTCTGCACTTTTCCGTAAAATAAATGCTCAAAACGTTACATTTAGTAGCCAATATATGCACTGATTTGATATAAGTCCAAACAAGCAGAAATGATAACGTTAACACAAGAAGAAATGATAACGTTAAAACAAGCAGAAATGATAACGTTAAAACAAACAGAAAGGATAACATTAACACAAGCAGAAATGATAACGTTAACACAAGCAGAAATGATAACGTTAAAACAAGCAGAAATGATAACGTTAAAACAAGCAGAAATGATTACGTTAAAACAAGCAGAAATGATAACGTTAAAAAGAAGTATAGCATGTACCATCACAAACACAACCGGGTAGACAACATGGCTACAACTTTGGATAGGTCAGTGGCAAAAACCAATACAAATTTAACAGGATCAAAACTGTTATACATCATATTGGCCCTCTTCAAATATCATAAATAATTGCAAACCTCTTAAATAATTACCTATAAACTGTATTCAAAAGTCGGTATAAAAGTTGAACAGGTTATATAGCTTTCACAGAACACGGTCAACCAAAAACTCGTATTAAAACAAGCAGAAATGATAACGTTAAAGAGAAGTATTGCATGTAATATCACGAAAATAGACGGGTAGACAACATGGTTACAACTTTGGATAGGTCAGTGGCAAAAAGGTCACTGGGGGCCTAAAGCAAGTTTAGGGAGAACCCTTGTGTCATCCCGATAAAACAGAACAGTGTAATTCCCGCCAGGTTATACTCTCTAATAAACAAGGCAGCATTATTAAGCAATACCAGTATAACACTCAGATGATCATGTATATATGAATATAAAAAGAAAAGCCTAGAACGCCATAATGCAACAAGATAACAAACCAGTAAGGGTACGAAAGACAAGGTTTAAGACAAGCATCACACTCTACCGTCCGTTGATGATTTAGGTAGACGTCATCATAGGTTCCACGCACTATCCGGTAATAGCACAATCAAAGAGGAAGTCATAGTGGGCGATTATAAATGGATCAACGTATAAACATGCAGTGCGTTGCCAAAATGATAGTGTCATAACCTCTTATGATAAACCGAATATTTCATATCAACACTTTTCGTTCAATATAAAGCGATGTAAAACAGCTTGAAGTGTCTCTGCCGTTGACATATTTCTATCACACTTGCTTATAGCAGAATCCAACGTTATATATCGGGATTCTTCAAATGTTCAGTCAATCGTCCGTCAGATGGGGAAGTAAACAGGGTGGTCCCGTGTATTGGAGTTTACCTTAGAGCATGTTTTTTATGAATCTACTCGTTAGTAAGAGAGAAAACGTTCCCATATTCCTCTGTATCCTTATCCATCCCTTTGGCTTAAAAGAGTATCCATTGGAAGCAACAAACACAAACACGGGAGACAAGTAGCACACTCTGTTGTTGCTTTAGTATGTTCATGAGAGGTAATACATGGTGTAACACCTATCACGCCCGTGCCCTAGCACCGACCTAGCTTCCAAATTCGGTACTTTTAAAATAGTATGGCGTAAGACACAATTGTTCAGTCAATTAGTAATATGTGCCCGAGTGTGTGTGCAGTCCATTCGCCACTGTGATCAATTGCAAAACTACATAGAATTGACGCACCTCATATCGTTTTGGCTCATTAGAAATTCATATGACATAACAATGATGAGCTCTTTCTATTGAGAATGGAATCGTATTCTGTTTGTTTTTTCTGTTACAGTAAGTGAATGCTTAACAATGTGACGATGGTCAGTTATTTCGTGAGTGTTCACCGCCAGGTATCGGGTGAGACAAGTCTCTGTTTAATTTGTTATAGTGGGTAACAGTTGTGAATTAACACATGTTTATGTATGCTTAACAAAGTTTCGTTCGTAACTCACCTATGATTTGACCTTAATGGTGACGATATCCTGTCGCCCTTCGTTTGTCACCCTAACGAATCATGAGGACTTTTCCAACACCAAAAAGCGCGTTTCCTCGCAAAACGGGTAACTTCTAATCTCGCTATAAGTGCTACACTTTTCCCCCACATAAGCGTGTATTGTTTATACTTGTTATAATGACCGCATTTAAAGAGAATCTATTTAAGTAATCGATCTATAATTAATGTTAAGTTGGATCATCTTTGCCAATGTAAATCTAACTAACTTGAACTAATCACCATATGCCTGTAATTTATATCTTTTCCTAATTGAATTGATTTACCATGACGTTAAGGTCTGCTCTAACATATGTACTGCGCATATACACACTAATGTATTGCTGGGTTTAATCCAAGGTGGTGTCTCTCAAGAAAAACACATTATTTTCTGGATAGAAACCAAACAAGAAACATTGTGAGACATTTTCATTTAAATTCTTAAAGAGTTTTCAGAAGCGATTACTCGTATTGCCTACTGAACATTCCAAGTCAGTAACCCTGTCTTCACCACCTTTTCAGTTGTATTTTGTCGTTTTCATTGTATAATTAATTAAATATTGCTCCTTGTTTGCAGTACAGTGCGTTCGGAAGCTGTGATTTCTATAGGACCCTATATCTCATTTGTATAAGCCGGATTTGAAACAAACGGGCCAAAATGGCCCTGAATCGTCCTTGCAAAGAAGAAATTGTCAAACAAGCTTATCAGCACCATAATACAAGGCGAAAGGAAAATGAAATAAAACATCATTGCAAATTCGCCAAACATCGGCCGTTTGGGGTGAAGATGGACACCATGGCCGATGCTCGTTTGATGCCATTGTATTTATCTTTCATTGCCAGTAAGTGTATAATTGTGGTTTTAGAGAAGAAAATCATTTATAGTTTTTCCCTATATAAGTCTATTTAAAACTTTGACCCCCGGGGCGGGGCCAGATTTGACTCTAGAGTCACCATTTAAACAAATTTGATAGAGGACTATAAGATGAAGCTTCAAGTGATATATGAGAGCTTTGTGCCTTGCGGGTTTAGAGAAAAATATATTTTAAGATTTTCCATTATATAAGTCTATTCAAATCTTGAAAAATGAAAAAAACGTGGAAGACCGGGAGGCAGCCGTTTTTGTTCCGAGATATTTTATTTGTACAGTTTTTGTAGTCCAGGGGTTGGCGATCATTAATACAGAAAATTGCCGAAATCCCGTTCGGTAGTTCTTGAGATTGAAGAAGATTTTCTATTTTTTTGATTATATTTGGTAATGGTGGCCATCTTGGATGTCGCATTCATGACCTAATTTGTACAAATTTGAAAGACATTGATCTCCTAATCATCCATGTGAAAAACTGCCAAAACGATTTCTGAGGAGATATGTGAATATGGAACCTCTGACGAGTCTATGTCAATAGGTCAAAGGTCAAGGTATATGATACCTTTAATTTGAAATTTGCTTTTGATTACTAAAAAAGAAGATACTATGTATTGTCTTTGTAAATGCTATATCCTTTTTATTATGGTGTTTAACAGTCTTAAGGGCAGTGTCAACGTTATATTGTATAAAAAAAATGGTTTCCTCTCATTTGAAAAATAACTTCAGCATGGATAAAATACCTAAACTTGGCTCTATATCACCCCCGTAATTAAAAATTGACCAACGAAACAGCATGCTAATAACGGCACATTAGTACGAACATGATGATTAAATCCTGCCCAACAAAAAGAGGCCCGTATCCAAAGTATTTTGTGTTTGTGATGTCGTTTGTATTTATTATTACTTTTGCCTTCTTGTTTGTTTGTTTGCGTGTTGTTTCTGTGTTTTGTGGTTGACTGACCTCCTTGAATGCTACTTTCCCTGTCCGATCTTTTTATATTTCTTTTTATTGAATCTCGTATTTTTATATTAATTTGATTTTCTATACGGGCACTAAACATTGACAGTGCCGGAGTAGAGACTGGGACAAAAGAAAGAAGAGGGTGAGTTCAACTCTTTTTTTTTCCATTATATCATAAATTCAACGATTTCAGAAATCTATTAATGGTATAAAATAAAAAAAATAAAAAAATTGGAATACCATTTTTAATTTGTGCAATACATTGTTGGATTTATGATATAATGAAAAATATAGAGCTGAGCTCACCCGCTGTTGTTGTTGTTTTGTCCTCAGAAGTGCCATTTTCTCTCGTTCCCATATATCTCCAAAAAGAGCTAGAGTCAATGTTTAATACTCATGTTCTACAGCCGTTTGACACATGTTATTGTTAAAAGAATTGTCTCATAGAACAATGATTTAAGGACGCATGGTAGATATAAAAGAAAATCCGTTTAATGCTTAACTATGTAACATGAACTAACAGACTCAGCAACTATCAAGACAATTTAGATTACAAATTGATATACTTTATACACACGGAAAATATTGAATGACGGTATCTGTCCAAATGGCGGGACATACATGCATTCATTGTCGGATACTCACGGATGACATTATGTTATACAATATTCATCAATATAGTATAACGTAATGCCATGCGTGAGTATATCCGTTAATGCCCGTAACTTTTACGAAACCTTTAAATTTGGTGGTTTATTAAAAAAGTTATATTGTTCATACAATACTCATAAACACATAAACAATTTCAGTCTAACTGTTTCCAAGACATTTGGCGGGAGAATATGAATGCCCAGAATGCTTTTGTTCACCATGCGTAGAAAATGAAAAGTTCAGGCAGCTCTGGTGGCCAGATACTTGCTAAGTCCCCAACTCATCTGATGCAAGTTCGCGTAAAATATTATACCATCAAGTTTTGGCTATGCTGTAGGAAAGTTCTCAAATACTTAACAAGGATTCAGCGGCATCAAGAAAAGGCATCACAACCTGGCATTGAAGAGAACTCATGCCTTATATTAATGCGTACATGGGAAATAAACTGAAATAAGTAAAACAAAATGCCATGTCAACAAACAACGATTTGTGTCGCATATTTAATAAATAAAATACTAATACTGACCTCGTTTCGTATTGTCTGTTAGATTGATTGATTGAATTGGATTTTATAGTCACACCAACAGCTAAGGTCATATGGCGACTTTCCAGCTTTCATCGGTGGAGGAAGACCCCAGGTGCCCCTCCGGGCAATTTTCGTGCTCGGGCGGGCACCTGGGTAGAACCACCGACGTTCCGCAAGCCAGCTGGATAGCTTCCTCACATAAAGATTCCTATTCCCCTGAGGGATCGAACCTACAGCGGTGAGGGGCAAGTGATTTCAAGTCAGAGACGTTAACCACTCGGCCACGGACGCCCCCGTATTTTATTGTCTGTTAGAGCCTCTATATTCACTCCGTAAACGTATTGAAAAAATCGTGAACTGACCTTATGCTGTGGCTACTTCATGTTTTTTAACATGTAACGGCAGTGTCAAAGTATCGTAACATGTAACGGCAGTGTCAAAGTATCGTAACATGTAACGGCAGTGGCAAAGTATCGTAACATGTAACGGCAGTGGCAAAGTATCGTAACATGTAACGGCAGTGTCAAAGTATCGTAACATGTAACGGCAGTGGCAAAGTATCGTAACATGTAACGGCAGTGGCAAAGTATCGTTATGTTTAGGTCTTTTAGTTCATATTGTTGTGAAGCCAAGTTGACACTCTTGTGTGAAATTGAGAACTGACGATGGGCGATCAAAGGAGACGGAAGAAATACCATCGTATAACTACTCCTGGAGTAAGGTCAATACCTAGGATTTAAGACCTGAATTCTCCTGTAGTCTTTATCATTGCCTTTAATACAATACGTACTTTCCGTATAAGTATTAAGGTTACATCTGATTAATTCTGTGTTTTCTAAATATAAATATAGTAGAGATTAGCATTACTTGCATGTATTCAGCTTGTTAATTTAATAGTTTATTATGAGTGAATTACATACATTCCTAATATATTGTCGAGAGTGCGCGTGTGTGTGTGCGTGCGTGTATGCGTGCGTGTTCGTGTGTGCCTGTGTGCCTGCGTACTCGATTACGTGTGCGTGTATGTGCTTATCCCTGTAAGCTAAACCAGCCATTTTATATTACTATCCATTTGAATGTACTTAAATACAATAGCTTACCAGATGGAGAAATAAATGCAGTATTCAAACATATACTGATGGAAAATGTAGTGTCATGATCATGTAGGCATATTGTCATAAAAAAAAGAAAATAAAACCTCTGAAATGGTTAGCTCATAACGTTACCGGCGTTCACACTTCAACGTTCACAAAAAAACACAAAAAACAACTGTTAAGCGTATCGATGTTTGTGATATTTTGTGACCTCTATGTCAGATAAAGTGATTTGATAAAATGTGTTTCAAATTAAATCTAACGATAAGATAGATAACGAGTTTACTGTTTTTTATTTAGTAAAATGTTTGATTTTTTGCACAATATAAAATAGTGACTATTGTAAACTGTTTTTCATCTGTACATTTGTGTTCTAAATAAAAATATAACTAGTGTTAAATACGTAATTACAGACAGTAGGATTACATTAAAAGAATCGTTCATGGGTATCCGGCGAAGATATGGAATTCATACCCGAGGTATAAGTGTTTTTATCGGAACCGAGGCTGTGCCGAGGTTCCGATTAAACCACTTATACCGAGGTTTGGAATTCCCTATCTGAACCGAATATCAATGATTTTTTTCTTGCATATCTATGGAAAGCCATAGCTGTCTGTTAATAGTATTTTTCAATTCGTTATGTAGCTACATAAGTCAATTTGTTATGTAGATATAAGTCAATTCGTTAAGTAGATAAGTTACTTCGTTATTTAGTCCAGTCAATTCGTTATGTACAATTGTTATCTCGTTATGTCAATTCTTTATGTAGATAGGTCAATTCGTTATGTAGATATGTACAATTGTTAATTTACGTAACGAATTAACAGTTGTATATAACGAATTGACTGGACTACATAACGAATTGACTTATCTACATAACGAATTGACTTAACTACATAACGAATTAACTTATACTAATAGCAGACATCTATGGCTTTCCATTCATATCAGAGACATGTTGTTGCATTGACGTCTCCAGCTAATAACGTTCTGCATATGTTCCTGCATACCGGATGTTGGTGAGCACGTGACTTTTATCTCGCTCCTAGGGTGAGATGGAAATATCTCGCCCGGGTAAAATGACAGATTTCCTTGTCCCGTGTGCAAGAAACCCTTGTTCCAGTTGTGCAAACCACCAACTCAACAGTTAATAGATGGGTGTTTAAACGTAGTTAACATGTTTGCTATAATATGTAGGAACTATCATTGTTTTGTTTATCATGATGTACTTTTCTCTATATCTGGTGACGTATAGGCCCATACGGTCGGTTGTTACATATTATTTGTATATTATATAAATACGCATATGATTACTTGATTATGCACATGTCACAATAATAAAATATGTACTTACTTTATTTACTTATATCGTATAAATATTGCATTTGTATATGCATGACTTTACAATGGGCCCCAACGGAGATTAATGTTGGCATATTGTGTCACTCTCAATAAATAAAGACAACCATTCATTTATAATGTAGGGGAGATAACTAGCGTAACAGCAGTTACTACAGATCGTTTAGTTATAGATCGTAAACATAAAGTAGGGTGTATAACTTCTGTTTTAACATATATACATCACTTATAATGAGGATATGACAGTGATCATTTAACGTACACATCAATCGGTGTATATGCTTGGTATTATCTTTTAGCGTTTATATACCCGATATATATCACTTTTTTATTATGATTGTCTCCGATTATCGCAGTAGTAACTCCTGGCTTATATGTATCAGCAAATTTGAACCAAAACACGTATCTGAAACGATGTATATTTGCCCAATCAAGCAATACATAAGACTTATTTTAAGGCAAGACGTATTTGCATATTATATAATAGGTGTTACCAACTTGCCAATCAAAAAACTACAAGTCGCAGTACACCACACGTTATTACGTTACTGGTGCGCATGTCACTTTATTACTCACTTTGTATTTGAATAGTACAGCAGCCAATGTTATTACATATTGGTTGTAATAGTTTATGTTGTTAATATGTTAAACCTAACTGTCACAACTCTGTAGACAACAAAGTGTTTAATTACAATAAGTATCATTTCATTGAAGGCAGTATATGGAATGGAAAATTAAAAAAGGTAACAGAATAGTCTCACATTTGTTTTTATTAAATAAAACACTCTTAGGCAAACATAATATATAATTGAATGTATGTGAGAGATGTATTCAATAGATGCTCAATCTAAATTGTCAACAACTGTAAAAACACAGTACGGTACAGTACGATACTGATAGGTATGTGTATGATAGTATATTCATTGACAACGATCAGCATGTTTAAAAGACATTAGAACCAATCCATGCGCTTTCTTTTATTTCTATGTATGCAAAAAAAAAGAACCATTATTTGAACTTGAGCATTTATTTAATACACGTCTCATCACCTGGCCTAGCATTTACCATGTTCATATGACTTTCTGCAGAATATAAAACCAACAGAAGGAAGGTTTTAAATTCGGAGAAATTGGAGATGAACTGAAATAGGACAGCTTCGGTGAACAGTGTAGTTCTCGGGTAAATTGTGTTACTAATTATCGATACACATGCATCAGATGTAAAAAATATACGTACGTAAAAGTGTTTAGCTATAAAATCTAATCATAACTGGTGCACGGTGACTAAGGTGAAGTTTTATACCCTACCGCATAATCGCCAGATCTCCATAACATCAGAGACTGCAGCAAGTGGTTACTACTTTAAGAGGGTTTTGTTTCTTAATGTGCACATACTCACAAATATATACAAGCCAATAATCATCTGGAGATCACGTCACATGGTAAACACTAGCGATGGGGATATATGTGTTTGAAATTTGAATACCAATATATGTGATTTAAAAGAGCCAATGACATTATAGAACATGTCAAACAACATATATCCCCGTCAAATTTATTTGAAAACAACATGTATTTTTGAAGAAATGAATATTGATCGATTTCTTTACTCGATATGATAAAACCGCTTTTATATGTATTTATTTGTCGAAAACCAATATGGCTCTTGTTTATTCTGTAATTAATCATTGTTCTTGTACAAACAAGGAAATTAGCAATGACGCAAAAACGGTAAACTCAAAAATGAACATTATTGCTACAATATAATATATTGCGTTTTTTGTTGCATATATTGTTAAACAATTTGATTACACTTAAGGAATTAGTTCAAGGACAGCTCAATGATATTAGCCAAAGTGAACACAATGTAAGATATGGCATATTCAATAAATAGCAGAATACAATTATGTGTTCAACAAATTAAACATTTTATCCTGAAATAGATGTAATATCAAGATTGATAGTTTTTCAATATTGATATAATAATTAACATCTATTTCAAGGTTAAACGGACACATGGTAATCTTGATTTTGTTAAAACGCACGTAGTTTCTCTACGCAGCTCCATATTAATAAGTATTAAAATAATACAACTAAATTGCTATTGCATATAACTAAGTCTTGATATTTTTCACCAATAATATTTTTTTATTAAAAACCTGTGGTGGAATATTTGAGTCAAAATGATACTGGATTTAAAAACCGGTGTGTTTATATTAATTAAGTTTGATAACTACTTCATGGATGCCGTGTGTCCATTTAAAAGCACTGGATTACGCAAACCACAACTTACTAATTTAAACAAATAGTATTGCTTTTATTTTAGATACTAGCAAAAGGGTTGGACCACAACTTCTTCGAATATTATTAAAGGACCATCCCATCACTATTATAATTAAACATTTACAAGTTGGTAATGTAACTAAAATACAAATATTCAATTATCTTCATTTTGGTGGAAACACAAAAGAAGTGAGGAGAACATAAAATGATGTTCTAGCAAAAATAATACAATAAAGAACAAACAAGGAATCATTGTTAATATGGTTGTGGAATTCTGCTTTGAGCAGGTGTCATAATAAAATACATGATCGTATGACAAAATAAATAGTGACCCTATCATTTTGCAACGTACTGCATGCTTGGTGGTGGACCCTTTTACAGTTCGCCACTATGCTTTCCTCTTTAATTGTACGATGACCGGACAGGCTGTGGACCCTGTGATGACGCCTACCTAAAGCCCATTGGGACGGTGGCGTTTGATGTTTGTCCATGATCTTTCTTGTCGTGCCCTTAATGGTTTATTCTCTTACTGCTCTGGCTTCTACAAAGTCATTGAGTACCTTCATTGTGGCTTTCTATGCTATTGTTTTTTTGTATTATATTTACACGAGCATATTTGTGTTTTACTTATATTGCCTATTGATGCTGCCTTGTTGGTTAGAGATTAGATCATGGCGGGGATTTCTTTATTTACACTGTCCTGTTTTAATGGGATGACAGTAGGGTAAGTGTGAGGTTTGGTGCACCCTAGAACCGGTTTAAACCCCCATAGGCCTACTTTGCCACTGACCGTTCCAAGGCGGTAGCCCTATTGTCAACCCTTTTGTGTTTGTGATTTCGTTTGCATTTTTTATTACTTTTGTCTTTTCGTTTGTCTGTTTGCGTGTTTGTTTTTGTGTTTTGTGGTTGACTGTCGTCCTTGAATGCTGCTTTCCCTGTCCGATATTTTTATCCTTTTGTATATAGTTCTTCTGAAACACGCTTCGAAAATAAAACCTAAAACCTCTACAGAAAGCAAACAAACTGTGCCACTTCTATTTTCAAAACACACATTTTACTATTACCAGTCAAAGGATAAACACTTAAGAGTGTCGTCCCAGAAGTAGTTTGACGCCTGGTCCTATTACGTGAAAACTGTTGAATCCTCATGTTATGTACAAGTTATATAGTTTTTATAAAATGTGACTGTAATCCATATTTAAATCGTCTTATTACATACCTTACTATAAATAGTAACACATTTCAGTAGAAAAACAATGATTATCAGTCCTTTTTCGAAATCCATAATCGGCACACTGTGCCATTATGGATTATTGAAAATCGGCACAGTAGCAACAGACTGTCCGCACGCGATGACGTCGACGTCATCGAGCAACATGACTTCAACGTCATCAAGCACTCACACCACTATTATCTCCCTTGAATACGCGTGCCCTACAGATGAAGGAGGTAGATAAAAACACAAGTTCGCTTTTATACATGTTACAAAATACATTGATTTATCTTTACAAGGTTCTAAATCTACAGCATTTTAGGAAGAGATCAAAGAAAAATGCATGCTTTTATAAGATTTCTAGCTAATTCTGCCTCATTTTACACATCATGGGTCTAATCACCACGGGGTTGTATTTATGTCTAAATTTTGATAGGCAAACATGAAATTAAAAAAAGTTAAATGTGTTTTAAATTGCAGATATTGGATCAATGAAGAATTTAAGCATAAATACATGTTGCAAAATCTGTTTTATCTCTATGCCACGAACAAAAACATTACAATGGGACCCTATGGAAAATTAATTGTGGTGTGAGACGTCAAGCACCAAAAACGTCATAGGGGAGAGCTATAGAGCGCAGGAGTGGACGTTGAAATCTCGACTGCAGTTTCCGTTGAAACGTCGAAATAAATCATTATAGATCTAGTGACAGACGTGGTTTTTAAAAACAGGCAAGGCAGAAAACTGATTTTAAAGTATATTAATTTAACATACGAAATTTATTTATTTGCAAAACAATTGTTTTCATCTTAAGATTACTTATATGCTTAAATCGTACCGTTTTGTTCTTGTTTTTCTTCTCCATTTATAGTAAGGTATGTAATAAAAAGGCAAATATACGGCCGTGGTCTGCCTTTTGTCGATAATGGCACACCTAGTACATGGCCATCGGGCTAAAGCCCTCGGGATATTAAGGCACTAGGTGTGCCATTATCGACAAAAGGCACACCACGGCCGTATATTAACTTCTAAATAACGTTTTTCTCGACAATAAAGTCGTGTTTTTTACGCCTCTCCTTGGATTGTCAAATAGATATATTTATATGTTAGGGTTATTATGTTTGTTCTTTATGTCTAAAGTAGCGTGGCCATAGAGCATTTAAGGGCACTTATACTCCTGCTTGGCTATGTGGCTGCAACGTTTTTATAACAGTTAATTTAAAGTTTAAAAGCTACCGCTTAAATAGTGTTTCAGTTAATATAACATTCACGTTACGTCTGGAATGGGTCCCGCGTATACAAAGGATACAATTATAACTTGCTTTAAACAATATGTAACCTTTAACAGTTAGACGTTGACTGCTCATGCTTTACAAATTACTTTACAATTAAAGTTTCATTTGTTTTAAAAATGTTTCTGCAAGAAGATGACTATCAGAGTAACGAGTATGACGTTTACACTAAGTCCAGTCTTGCCAGCAGAGTTTTCAGGAACTGAAAAATAGTAATGTAGAAAATAAGTTGTGTAAACTGAGCATATTTTCTCAAAATTTGTTCCAGTTACGTTTGGAGTCATACAGGTATTTGTTGTTAGATTGAAACATGAGCCTAATGAGAGCCGTCATCCTATATGCAGTTCTGGCAATACATACATAGTGTAACATCAATTATTATTATTATTATTATTATTATTGCACATGTATATAATTGATGATTCATTAATGAATGTATAAATATGTTTGGCTATTGCCGCTTCTTTAAGAAAAAGCCAGCTTTATTTTCATGTACGGTCGCTGTAGCTGTAATGCTTGGGGTCGAACTAATGTAGTACAAACAATAAAAAATATTCGAGAAAGCATGCAAGAAAGGTATACTTCCGTTTCCTGTATCGACAAAAGTTACTTTATATTATTGGTTAATATCACTGTTCCTGCCGAACATATTGGATTAAATTATTGTATTTACTAGCTGTTTTTCCATTGACGTTTTAAGTTCAGTAACACTTAAGTCTTTTAAATTGATTTTGGCATCTTGTGATAAGTAAAACCCCGATAACAACTTTAGCCAGGTGGTGTCTAAATCTCCATACATTTCCTTCCACCCTATTCTTATCCATAAATAAGTGAAATGAGAATATATTTGTAGTTACATATCCGTGTGACCAGGATTGTCTATGTTAAAGAGGAAGGTATTTAAAATATGTTATACAACAATATACTTTTCTAAACTGTCGAGGTGTCTAAAATGTTACACATTTTATAAAAGAAATTCTGATAAGTTTACTTTCATTGTCATTAATTTCTAAGTTCAAGGGACACGTTTCCATCATATATTTGAACATATGATTAACCTTGAGGGTTAGACCATGTAGACCATTCAATGAGTTAAGATCCTACCAAATATGACCAAAATACAAAATCGATGCTAGAGTAATTGCATTTATCCGCATTTCAATTTATTTTCTTACAGTTCACGGAGATTTCTATCATTTAAAAATGATAAGAATGTGTTTATTTTGTATTTATTGACATTGTATCGTATGAAATATGATTGGAATCAGAACATATTAGCTAAAGTAATACCGGTCATGGACATGTTTCATTTAAATGCTACGTTCGTAAATATGTTACTGTTACGTTATTTTTAACGTGTTCAACTTTGGCGGAAATTGTCAATAAATACGCCGAGGATTTATGTTACGCTTGCTGGTGAACATATAAACACAATTTGGTGGGGTTATGCCATGAAATGTTGACAAGTAAGGGACACATGAAACAAACGTAAACATACCAAGTACAAAAAGGTCCAATATTCTGACATATAGTGTAGAATAAAGGTCAACAATAAATGCACATCTACATGTATGCTTGCTGCTGTGCATGTCCACAGAGTTTGAATAGGTTAGAAATTGTAGATTTGGAAAATGAGAAACATATAAAAATGTAAAACTATTAACAGACGTTATAAGCACACGAACAGAACAAATAATATCGCCCCCACACACACAACCCTCCATACTCCACTACCCCACCTCCTAAACACACACAAACACACACACACACACAAACACATACCACACCATTGTGAGAGCTGCTGTTCAGGTTTATTTAAAGAACATTGTTTTGGCTAGCACTATCTATCTTGAAGAAATTCAACTCAACAAAGCTAACCTTTATGATATCACTTATTTTCTCGATTAACTTCTCTCTTTTGAAAATGGAAAACTAATTTGCAAAATGTATGACAAAAGAGATGCTTTCAATTTTGATATGGTTAATTATATCCACTTAGATGGGGATGTCTCCCTAACAACTTCTTATGGGGATTATTTTTCTCAACTGATTCTTTTTCTACATGTTCTAGACATTGTAGTCGTGTTGGGGATTTAGTATTCGTAATCTTTGTATAACTTTGAAGCTACTCAATCAAGGCTAAAGTTACCATAAACCTAAAAAAAATTCGCAACATTGTATTATTATAACACTGAGCTACTTTAAAAATATAAAAAAAAAAATTAAAATATATTCTGCTACAACGGCTATCACAACCTGATTCTATAGTGACGTGATTTACAAACTTCGTTAGGTGATGGTCATACTCACATAATCTTTATTAAACTGCTTAAAAAGTATGTATGAAAGTCAAACAGAAACACTATCTTTCACAGAGCATAGTCAATCAAAAAAACACACTAAAACAAACAAGAATAAGAAGCAAGACATGTGGCATCGCAGACACACACAGGTTGACCTCTTTGAAACGACCAAAGGCAAAAAGGTCGCTGTGAGTTTAAACCAGGTTCTAGAACTTATCAAAATATATTAGGACCCTATCATTTTGCAACGCACTGCATGTTTAACGGTTGACACATTTCGCTACGCTTTTCTCTTTGATTCTGCAATGAACGGACAGATTGTGGACCCTATGTTGACGTTTGCCTTATTCTTTGATTTTTGTCTTAAATCTTGTCTTGTCGTACTCGTTATGGTTTGTTCTTTTGTTGCTCTGGTTTCTTACGGTCATTGAGTACTTGCTGTGTTGCTTTCTAGGCTTTTTTATATTCAAGTATACATGATCAGCCATGTATTATTTATTAATGTGTTTTGCTTTTGCTGCCTTATTTGTTAGACAATATTTAGCCTGTTGGAGATTTCTTTATTTACACAGTCCCCTTTTATTGGGATGAAAATATCATGAGGGTGAGGTTTGGTGCACCCTGGAATCTGCTTTAAATCTCCAGCGGCCTTTTTTTTGCCACTAACCATCCCAATCGGTAGCTCTATTTCAACCTGTCTGGTATGTCACTTACCTTGCTTCTTATTAACATTGTATTTTTTTTTAAAATAATGCGTGTTTTTAGTTGATTGTGTTCTGTGAAAGCTACATTTTCTGCTCGACTTTTGTACCTGCTTTTATTGATTTATTAAAAATTAAAGAAGGTAGTTTTTTAGTTTGTTTTCTGTTAACATTTAGCACTCGAATAGGTTTTTAATATTAATTTTAACACATGAGTGTTTCAATAAAAGAAGGTAAAAATCCCTGAATATTTTTGACATTAATTTTGTTTGTATCTGTAGTTTTGACATGTCATAACATCAGTGTTGCATATTTAGCATGAACAAGCTCATAAATAAGTTAATTTCATGAAGAAAACTTAAATTATATTAAAGCAATAACGAAGGCGGCATGGTAGATTTTACGAAAGTTGATGTTGCATATGAGAGGTAAATACATAAAAATGGATCTCTTGGAAGCAAAAACACTAACAAGAGCGAAAAGTAGCAGGCTTGGTCTTATGGGATGACGAGTTGTCTGTCGTGCGTCAGTCCGTCCGTCGTTCGTCCGTCCGTCTGTCTGATAATCTTTGTCTTGTCAACACGATAGGGCCTTCATTATTATAATTGGGGGCTTTATATAGTGAAAGCCAAATCGGATAAGTAACACCAGAATTATGGCCGTTGTTTTGCTAATTTTTGCCATATTCAGCTTGTAAACTCTCTAGCACCTTCATTTTGTATTAGATCTTTACCAAACTTGGCAAGGTTGTATATATTAATTAATGCTCGGATGTCTTTGAAAGTTATTCAGATCTAATTAGTAACACCATAGTTATGACCCTTGATTTAACGACAAAAATCCCATATTTAGCATTGAGAACATTCTGGCATCTTAATTTGTATTTGACCATTACTATATTCACCAGATGTTTGATATTAATGAAACCTCAACAAGTTTGAAAATCAGCTGTATGAGATAATACCATCACAGTTATGGCACCTTGATTTATTGGGAAATGCCATATTCAACCGTTTGAACAGTCTAGCACCTTTATTTTGTATTTGATTGTTACCAAAATTCACTAGAGTGTTGATATTAATGAAACTAGGGACATCTCAGGGTAGCATAGATTATCAGATATTATCATGTTTATGCGCGGTAAGTTTCTCAATTAAATAAATAAACATGAAATACCATAAGTATAACCTTAGGTAACCTTATAGTGTTGATATTAATGAAACTTGGGACAACTCTGGGTAGTATAGATTATCAGATATTATCATGATAATACGCGGTAAGTTTCTCAATTAAATAAATAAACATGAAATACCATAATTATAACCTTATGTAACCTTAGTTGCCTTCATACTATAAAAATAGAAAATTTGAAATAAGTACATTTGATACATTAAAAATTTCGTGCTGTTGATGAGTTGTGAATTTAAGCTGACTTTCAGAGAGATTTCAATTTAATAAATATCCCCAGCCGTTGTTACTTATATCAATGTTTTACCTAGTTCGTAAAACATATTTATGTGAGAAAATAATTTTAGATTAGGTATGTGTTTGTTAAAACCTCTTATCCATATACATAGTTTACCTGAGCATGTGTTTCCGCTATATCCAGTACCTGTACACACACACATACGTCTTTGATGCAGAGCCCTTTGTTTTCACATACAGGATCACAAACATTAGCTAAATAAAAAAGATCACAAACATTAGCTAAATAAAAAAGATAGCTAAAATGTTGAAATTTATTCAAATTAATAATAAAAACAACTATTTATAAAAAATGACGACTTTTAAAATGTAGGTGTTGCGTGTGAGATGTGAGGCTACTTGCAAGACGTATATTATAAACGAGTACCGTTAGTTCAGAAAATATACTGGGTATCCTAAATACTGAGTATTTCAAACGTGTGATCTCCATTAAATAAAAGTATATCTATATAAATATGTAAAACGTAATGCACTTTATACTCTGCTAATACATTTTGCATCAGTTAATGCAGTTTTTAATGCGGTACATGTTATTTATCAGGCCAAAATATAATTATAATACAATTGCCCTGGTATCGGACCATTGGAAGATAAATGTCGACTGACTGTGTTCTTTATATCCATAACATATAGGACAACAATACCCACTTGAATTGTACAAAGTATGCATACTTATTTACTTGACAGGGATTTGAGATAAAAATCGATGAGCGTGTGCGATGCGTGCGTGCGTTTGAGCGTGGATGCGTGCTGTGTGAGTAACTATTTAAATATATATTGTTCCAAAATACCCCATAAAATAAAATCCCATAAAATGGAGTATAAATCCAGTTATAATGTTCAATTGGTCTGGCTTGTCCATAAACATTTGCCCGAATACCATAGCATGTATGTCTTGATAAATGTAGCAAAATACTTGATAAATTAATGAAATAAAATGAATCAAATAATTAAATAATATTTATCCCCACGCTCCCCCTCCACCACAACCCCTTAACATGCAACTAACTCAAGAAGCACATATTAGCCTGCATATGACCCTCTGGTGTACCACATGTTATATCAAGGTTGTGTTCGACTTAATATCGTTTCAACATTAAACCGATATGTTTACGAGGCATTTGCCAAGCAAAAAAAAAGTCTGCCACAGGGAAAATAACGATTCCCCATTAGCAAAACACCTTACAGCAAAACATAACAATGCGTATTGATAACGCATATCATTTATGTTTACATACGTTAACCCTGCATTACATGTACCTTCACAAGTGTTCCCAGTTCCTTTAGAATAGCCATCTGAGCAGATGCATTTACCACCAGTAGTACACTGTCCATGTTCTATACCATTGGGACATGCTGGTGTTCCACCAGAGACTCTACAAATACATTTTTTTATAGATATAAAGAATACATGGAATAACAGAAACAATGTTCGTCTCTATCCAAAGTTGTTTCATGGTGGTTAAATCGATTGACCAGTGTCAGAATAATGTGACTGGGTGGGTGGGGGTATCATGTCTACTACGGCGTGGTATTCCAGTGTGGCAGCACTATAAAGAAACCATTGAGTTCGCTGCTTCAAGTAGACATATCATCACATCACACAACAACACACAGATAAAAGTCCAGACATTGTGCCTATAATCGTAGGGTAGGACGCCTGTCGTAGGTGGAGGGACTATAATCCTTAGAAATACACACACACACACACAATACACACATTATCTTAATAATGACAAAAGCTGAGTATTGATGAAATTAAACAGTATTCCAGTTTACTGTTCAAGGATAGATACAAATTATATTAACTATGACATATTAAATTAAAAGATTGGAATAACAATAGGGCAAGAGTGAGGTTTGGTGCACCCTAGAATCTTGGTTAAAACCCAGCGGCATTTCTTGCCACTGACCGTTCCAAGGCGGTAGCCCTATTGTCAACCCATGTGCGTTTGTGATGTCTTATCTTGCCTTTTATTCATCTCTATATAAAGTTGTTCTTTGTTTATGTGCGTGTTTGTGGTTGACTGTCATCCTGGAATGCTACTTTTTCTCTTCGATTTTTATATCTACATTTGCATGAGCAGATTTAAGGGTATGTTTGAGTTTTTTCAATCTGTTGTGTATGAAATTTCAAAGGATGGCACAATCAAACATAAGGGTATATCATTCTCATAATGCTTATTTCAAACTCAGAATTTCATCAAACAGTTTCAATACAGAAGTTAGAGAAACTGTGTATGGTATACATGTGTATGAGAAAGTAGTCGATGTAAATAGTTATAGTGTTCGTCTTATAAACACCCGATATGTACTTAATCAGTAAATGTTAGTTTGAATATTAAAATACTGGTTAAAATGTATTATCCGTCTCATTGTTAATTCAACTATATTACATGTACCTTCACACGTGTTCCCATTTCCTTTTGCATAGCCACTTGAGCAGATGCATTGACCACCAGTAGTGCACTGTCCATTTACTATACCACTGGTGCATGCTGGTGTTCCACCAGTGGTGCAGGTGCCCAGAGACTCTACAAATAGAAGTATGTATATATATATATTAATTTATTTTTGAGAGAATTAAATTCAGAATAACGAACATTCTGTAACGTAGGATCTATAAGATACAAGTACTTATAAAGAATAAATAGAAGTATAACAGAAAATGTAAGGACTATTTGTCCGTCATCTTTTAAGTTTAATCGAAATGTGAATGACACGCTAACATGGCTTATTTTATTTAGAAATGATGTCTCATCTGCTCTAGTTGGATAAATGGACCTTTCTTTGGAAGAACTAATTTCACGCAATAAGAAAAAGAATGGGTACTAAGCTTTTCGGATATAAAGGGCGCAATTTATGCCATAATACCAATAATGTGTACTTCTACCACAAAAATATAGCCTTAAAATCTCACATACATTACTGTTAATGATTTTTGTTTTTCAACAAAACTATCCGAGTCGTCTAATTTTCTTGACCATTCTGTTTCAGTAACAGTACACATGTAGGATATATTGAAATAACAAATGGTATGTCGATGTTAAAAGGTAAAGACAGAGTATGTGCTTTAATGCTCTAAATCCCATACATTTTCAGAAAGTGCAGGCTTAAAATTGCCCTTTACTCAAAAACAAGTACCGTTTCTTATTTGTTTTTCTAGAGCTTGTAGTCGAATGGGTGAAATTTACTCCTTAACTTTGCATAACTAAAACTAACGTTATCATTACTTCGAAAACTATTGCACAATTTTATTATCGTAATCCTGATCTACTTTTTCAATTTAAAAGTAATTTCAGAACGCTTCTGTGACAAGGACTGTCAACGCCTGACTTCCGTGGTGACATAATCTACAAACTTCGTAAGGTCCTTGATAATGATCACTTTCTTGAAATATGTATCAAACTTGTCAGAACATTTTGAAAAATGGTTATGTCCATATCATTTTGCAACGCATCGCATGTTCAGTGGTTAACATGTGTAGTTCGCTAATAAACTTTCCTCTTTGATTATGCCATGACCTGAGAGGTTGTGAACCCTATGATGAGTCTACCTACATCTTTAAAAGGAAGGTAACATTTAACGTTCGTCTTAGTACAAATGTACTAGTGGAAAAGACAACACCAACCTTAAAACACTTCTGCGACTAGACACTATCACAACCTTCATTTTATGGAGATGTGGTCTATAAACTTCGAAAGTTAAAGTGGTCTCACGGGTTTTCTGACCGCTTTACAAATTTAATCAGGAAGTTCGTCAGAAAAGGATATAACCCTTTGGTTTTACAGCGCACTGCATGTTTAGTGATTGACCCCTCTACAGTCAGTCATCACGCTTCACTTTTCACTTGTGCGATGACTGGACTACCTCTTGGGACTCTATGATTGTACCTACTGAAACCCCTACTGAGGGAGGAGGGTGCATGAGCTTTCGACCCTTGGGTTTTCTGGTTGTACCCTAGATTGGTTTTCTCTTTAGCTGCATCTACTATGGTTGTTCAGTATGATTCTGGATACATCCTCGGATGTTTATTATTTTGTTTGTGTTTCTTTAGTTAGTTTCTCTGGATGTGGAATTTATTGTTAGAGAATTCCTTTTGATGGGATGTAGTTTTGTTTACACTGTCTTGTCTATTTGGGCGCTGAAGACAGGATAATAGCGAGGATGTGCGCATATAAAATCGATTCAAGCTAACCAGTAAGCCTTATTGCCTACTGACCATTCCAAGTCGGTAAACCCGTCTTTACCACCCTTTCTGTTGTTTTTTGTCTCTTTCATTGTACTATCAAGTCCTTGTTTGCAGTACAGTGCGGACCTACGATGCCATTGCGTTCGGACGCTGTGGTTTCTATAGGACTCTATATATATTTTAGCCCCATAAATCATGTAAATGGTTTATTCTCTTGTTGCTCTGACTTCTGCCAAGTCACTGGGTACTTACTTTTTTGATTTTTTAGGCTTTTTTTTTTTATATTCATATATACAAATACATCTATGTTTACATATATTACCTATTAATTAGTTAGATAAACTAATTAATAGGTAATATATGTAAACATAGATTGTTTCGGTGTAAATTGCACTCAAATCACAATTTGCGAAAATAAGAAGTTCAAAGTCATTCATTAAATATGTTTCGACAAAAGGTTCAGTAATATAAATAAACGGAATTATGACTGAATTAAACATGTAATTTATATACTGATTTCATTTGTCCTCTACTTGCAGTACGATAGGAACGCTACATTACCTACGCAGTTGGTTCCGTCGTGAGTATAATTAGGCTTGCACGTGCATTTGAGTGTACCATTTGCACATACTTGATTTCCACCTGCGTCATCACAGTCGGCGGTAACAGTACATGTAGCGTCATGTGCTAAGAAATAGAAAAGGTAAAAATAAGTAACTATAAAAGTACTATTTCATTTTCTATTAAAATTACACAAGTTATATTTTGCAAAATAATTTTATATTTGGCGCGACAACCGCCTTTATTTTTGACAGAGCCAATCGGTATGGTCTAGCACTTTTAAACAACAATGCTGACATCTGATTATTTCTAACTTAGTAAATACTGAAAGGGGATCAACAAGTGAATGTAATGATTATTACATTATTAGATTAGAACATTATTTCCTGATGTGTTTATAACATTGCAGCCTATTGAGGTCGAATAGATAACATAAAAGCTAAGTACTACACGGATAAAGGTTTAATTAAATTAATATTATTTTATGATCTATATTATTCAACACAAATGGAATTGTATTTTATTGAATTGGTTTCATAGTCAAACCAACAGATAAGGTAACATGACGACTTTCCAGCTGCAACTCCCTTTTGTGTTTGTGATGTCTTAGTTGGCCTTTTATTCATCTTTAAATTTGTTCTTTGTTTCTGTGTGTGTTTGTGGTTGACTGTCTTCCTTGAATGCTGCTATTCCTGTTCGATTTGTATATCTATATTCAGTTGGTTGTTGAAGACCCCACTCCATTATTGATCATCGGACAATCAATTAGTTACAGTACCAAGCAAACTAACCAACAGGGGCCACACATGTAGCTGGAGTTATATATACAATATGCATTGCATGCAGACAGGTCATTCTTAATCTTGTCCCTGTTTAGTACAGATGTCTTCATTAAACTGGTAGTGTTCCAGAACTGAGTCTTGTTTATTAATATTGTCACACATTCAGTTAACAATATAACAGCAGGAACCTGGTAAGACAACAAAATATAGCCATATATTCATTTAAACCTAAAGAATTATTTCGAATTGAATATAATAACAACTGCGTAATTTAACCACATTGTGCTCAAGAGTCATATTTGACATACTAGGTATGTAGATTGTAGCTGTTTGTAAAAGTCTGTTTTTTACCATTTTACTTTGTAAGGTTTATTTGGGATGGTTTGGACCCTAACAGACCTTTCACGAGATTAATAAATGTTTTTCTTCTTGCCAAATTTGTACATGTGAACAAATTTGTACATGATGAACACTTACACTTGAAAGAAAAATGTGTTACATGTGATTTGTTTTGCTCTTAACAAAGTGAATCGTTTCTGATATAGAGAATAGGTACTGATTGCTATCTTTAAGTATGGTAATACATTTAATAAATTCCAAGTAGGTTTCGTAGCTTTTCTTGCATACCGGATAAGGCTATCCATGTTTTACATGGGGGATGGAAGTTCTGTCTGTATGGGTAAAGATAAAAGTCACGCACGCACCAACATCCGGTATGCAGGAAAACATGCAACATGGCGGCGTCAACGCACAACATGTCTCTGATATGGAAGAAAAATAATTTATCATGGGTATTCGGTTCAGATAGGGAATTCCAACCCTCGGTTTAAGTGTTTTAACACCCTTTCTGTTGTTTGTGTCTCTTTCATTGTATTATTAAGTCCTTGTTTGCAGTACAGTGCGGACCTACGATGTCATTGCGTTCGGACTCTGTGGTTTCTATAGGACCCTATATCTCATTTTTTAATCACCGGATACCCATGAAAGATTCTTATAATCTTTCTTGTGAAGTTATTTCATTTAGTTTGCTATATGTTTCAAATATCGCAAAAAGAATATAATAACATGTACCTGCTCCTTCAGAGATTGATGTGTAAGTTAGCAAACTACCCAACAGAGCCACCAAAGTCAGTCGAAGCTGCAATTAAACGTTTTCATTAAATGTATTAAAATTTCTTTCAATTTTTCAAAAACTGGTAACTACGTTTCTTATCCTAAACACAGTCCTATAACACTAAAGATGCATTGCGATTTCTGGGGAAACAGTATACATTCTTCTTCAAAGCATTTGTTCATGTGGTATATTCGCGTATTATAATATTATATGTTGGTAACATTACCTTTTTAGTTTGTATTTATTTATGAAAGCAGTATTCCCAAGTTTGTGAGGTCGTCGCGTCGTAAAAGCTGTCTCATAACTACTTGAATGTCAGTTTGTCGATAATTTAAGCAAATATTATTGGTGAAACAAGAACATAAATAGAGATAAGTTATTCAAAATGCCATATATAGAAAGAACATCAAGAATTTGAAAGAGAATTGAATTGGTGTGTAATGGATCCCAATGCATTATGCAATGTTAATTCGTGCCGCCTCTGAGGGAATATGGTTCTTCAATACACACACGACGCAACCATCCGGCGGACGAAATGGAATGGAATTGTACGTCCAGCTGACATATCATATTAGGTAATTTCGAGAAAACAACCTCAGAGGTAAATGATATGAAATAATACATTTTCCATCAAACATGCCTCTGATGTAACGGCTACGGATGAGAAAAAAAGTCGATATCCAAATAATCCGGCAAGTATTCACTTGTATTATGGGTTAATATTATACTTTTTTGACGAAGGAGAGCGGTAGTATGGTTGTATTACATGTGGTTAGGGCATTACCAGTTATGAGAAGCACGTATAATGCGCAATTAAGGGTTTTCCCAAGAAATATCATTTATATGTGCCATACATGAAACAAAATTTCAATATATGTTTAACAACAGCTGGTATCATGAAGCTTCGTTCCATTTAAGTTATTTTTTCGATGTAAGCGTCAAACCCGTTCAACTCCTACTCATATCAGTGTGTCTCATTGTTGGATTTCCGTGTGGTCTTTGAGATATTTGTTTATGTGTGGTAGAAGTCCAGCACGAGGCGACCGAGTAGCAAAAATAAAAAAGTACCAACTGTTAATGCTTGTATTTCCATAGGTCAGTGTTTGAGTGAATATAAAAGCTTCAACAGAGTTGTAATGAAACTGTTTTAGATGTTTGCAAGCACACTTAATTCAGAACAAAATATTCATTTAAACAGTTTTAAAAGACAACGTAAAATAAGAGAGTTTATTGGCTCTAAAATATTCAAAACGCAAAAATAAGTATTTTATTTTTAAATTATTTATTTTTTATTTGTAAAGGAAATGCGATCATATTCTATCGTCAAAAGATATTCTTATTTGTCTTATTTATCTAAAAGATTTAACCAGGTCTCATATAGAGACATTTTGGTAACGTTGTCATTTATTATAGATTTTAGACCTTTTAGGGCACATGTTAGATCCTAAACATAGAGCAGAGCAGTTTTTTGCCTGGTGATGCGTCCCTTTATAATTGTGGATTATCAACAGCTGCTAATACAGAGGATGTATTATGTTATGTTTTGGTGATTTTGGGGGTAAGGAACCTATAAAATACATAGTCGTCGACACATTAAGGTTATTTTTCATAGAGTTGATGTGCCTGTCAAATATTTGCCGGATTTTTCCTAACAAATTAAAGGACCTTAGCAATTTTTGAAATATTTTGGAATAGAAACAACAACACGATTATCTCGAAAGTTACTTCGTATCTAAATAAAAATCAATACCCTTACTAAATGTGTAGTTTTTTTTTAAAAATGGCTGACGTGATCAATATGGGGTCGAATAAAATGTTGTGTGTACCTTTAAATTATGGAAGCCTTACGGTTCAAACTAGAAAGTAGAAGCATCAGAGACGGCGGGTGTTGGATAATACAAATGTCATGACAGGAAACTTCGTGAAGTCTTAAACAGCGAATACTCGTATTACGATATTCAAACGTTATGTTTTACAATTTTGATAAATGACAATTGTTTAAAGACTCTTTGAAGAGAACGAATGTACTCATTATGTTGCCAAGTTTGAGTAAAGATTGTGTCAAATACTTGTTAAAGGACTCTTATCTTTTACCCAATATGCAGAAAAAAATATTTTTTAAATGTTTATAAAGAATTGCAATACGGGTTTTAAGTGGTTTGAAAGAAATGTGCAACTTTATATTTAACAAAATAGCAAGTATACTTAAATATTAATAATCACATTTTTTCATTGAAACAATTTGTAATGAGATACATTTTGAATAAATTCTTACCATTTTTACTCCGGTCTTGTTCCAATCGCATGTAACTATGAAATGTTATCGTCTGTATTTGGCAGAGGTAGTTTATGCGTATCATTTATATTCAGGTTATTTGACGTAAGGCACACGAAGGTTATTGCATTTAAAAAAAAAAGAGTTTTTCGAAATAAAATAAATTAAAAACAATATACAAATGGTATGTTTTATGTATAATTTTGTACCAAACACTTTAACAGAAATACTTGAATCGCAATAAAAGGATCAACATAAATCTTCCATCATGTGCCTTAAAATAGAATTGATCCGATACTTTGTGTATTTAGATAATATACGAATTGTAAGGTGTTTGTTAAGACAATCACGCTCATGCTCAAACTTGAATATCGTAAACGACCCTATGATGACGTCTACCTAAATCCTCAAAGGACGGTAGCGTTTGACGTTTGTCGTTTGTCATTAATCTTGTCTTGTCGTACCTTTAATGTTTGTGTTCCTGTTGCTCTGGCTTCCCTCTGCCAAGTCACTGAGTTCTTGCCTTGTGGCTCTTTAGGCTTTTTTTTATATACATGATTATCTATGTCATATTTATAATGCAACTTTATTGGGATGACTATACGATAAGAGTAAGGTTTGGTGCACCTTAGAATTTGGTTAAACTCCCAGCAGCCTGTTTTGCCGGCTGACAGTTCCAATGCCATATTGTCAACTCGTTTGTTGTATGATGTCATATGCCTTGTTTCTTATTAGTATTGTAATTGCTGTTTGTTTAAATGCGATGCGTGTTTTGAGTTGACTGTGTTCTGTAAAAGCTACATTTCTTGTTCGACTTTTATGTCTTCTTTTAACATTTGTCATGTATTGAAGTCAATTAACCAAGCGTCTGAAAAATATGGAAGATGTTACGTCTCGTCTCAAATCATAGTTCATACCATAAAACGTAACGATTGCACGCATCTGAAACTAAATGCTACGAATGTAGATGGAATTGCATACTTATATATAAGTGATGCCTTACTGCCCTTTGTATCGGCCGGAGACTTAGTTTGAGGGATGATATTTGGTCGATTATATGCATGCTTGGCAATATGATATGCACACATTTACCCTGCAATAAACTGTTTAAAATGAGCCGAATTATAAATGCGGTCCATGACTAGGACAAAATCGAATATACATTCATACAACGGTCATATAACCGGTTATATTATTTACGCACGATAACTGAAGATTGATGTTTTCTTTTTTTGTTCATAAATTGGATTCTGTTTTACTCGTTTTGAGACTATAAATGTAAATGACATAACGCAAACGATGTGATGTCAAACACGTAAGTGATGGCACTTATCTGTAAACTTTAGACAGTCTCACATAGGTATATGGACTTTAATGTGCTGACTGTTGAGAGGTCATCGTAAAGTATATAAGACTGGCATAGAAACGTTCATCAACATAATAAGGATTGCTTATAAATCCAAGAATAATATGATCTAACCTGATGCTAATGAGTGACTTCGATCAAATGGTGACTCCAGGGACGTAAGGTAAGTTGGTGTTAAAAGTAAGAAAATGCATTGGAACATATTATAACTAGTATAAGAAAATCTGACAAAACTGAGTCTCTTTTAAAATGGCACAGGCTATAATAAATGTATCATACATTTATTTTTTATTTTGTTATTTCTATTATATTTCTGTTTTATGAAATGTTTAATAATTGTTGATACCAAAAACATAAAATTCCAATGTCTAAATTTATATATATAAATAAGGTAAATATTTTCAACAGAATAAAGTATATGGTGATGCGTTATTGTCCGATATTACCATGTATTTATCTCTAAATATACCTCATAGTACTTGTTCTGAGATCACTAATATATGACATTTTAATATTGATTCCAATGGCAAAAATAATTGTCTTATACTAAAAGGAAAGAGAGAAACAAACAGTGCAATGCATATGTTCGTCTATTAACAACTTAAATGGGCTTCGAGATAAGGGTATTTTTATTAAACGAGAAACTATTGTTCTTTCCATTATAATCCGTAATCGATTTGCACAGATACAAATGAACCTGTACATGGGCCCTGTGATGATTTCCACTTAGACAACTTTCTGTCTAAAAGGAAAGGTAAATATAAACGAATGTTTGTTTTTGATTCATTGATAGAGAAATCTACAGCAATGGACAAAACATCGTTTGCATGAAAACGCGCAGCTTCCAACACGTAAGTTAAAAATTTAGTCATAGCATATTAATTTAAGTTAAATCCTTAGTCACTTATTTGTTTCATCATATGAGATTTTATTTTTTGAAAGTTCACTTGACGTCTTTGAACCATTTCGAGGGTCGGTTATACAACCCATTTCGTCAAACCTAGATGCGTATTATGGCGATTCCTATTTCTATGAACCGACAGCTGTCAAACTTTACTAGTACCATTAAGGATATAAATATGATTTAGCAAACGGTAAATACCTGACATCAGTTACAACGAATTGACTGAGACACTACCATATAATTTGAATATTCACCTAAAGTAGTCGTGTACGATACCATGGTTTTTAGCCGTGTACGTTATCATACAACAAGTCCACCCACATCACAACAAGTCCATGGACATTTTGAAATAGATGTCAGAAAGCAGACATTTTCAATGTTGGATAATACAAATGTCAGAATACAATCATGCCATTTTTCAGCCATGTTTCAGGTCTTGAAGCAAACTATTCTGAATGGCTGAGAACGCGACCTGTCTGTTTGAATCAGCCTTGTAATTTCCTTGGCTTAGTAGAGCGCTTTATTTCTTCAAAATTCGATCAATATTCGCAAAGAAATGATTAAAATACTACACGAGTCAAGACTTCTTCAATCTCATTAAAATCAGACCGTTTACCCGCTACGATACTCTACACTACAATGAGGTCACGTCAGATTAACCTTACGATTAGCCAATCAGATTTCAGCCTACATAATTGCTCAAATAGACTACTTCACTGCGCAAGTCGAGTTTCAGTAAAACGCTGTGAAGCAGTCTACGCTCGGTATTGAAAGAGACAATGTCCGTTAGCTTATAAAACTATTAGCTTATAAAACACAAAATAATTACGTTGACAAACATAACACACCAACTATTATTGAATATTTACTGGAAAAAAAATAAAGAAAAAAATGTTTGACGAAATATAATAGCGAACAAAAAAACAACCGATTCATGGGATTGAACCCACACTAAATTGACACTGGCGGGTCAACAGTCGAGTACGCTACCAACTGAGCTTAGCGGACCAGATGTACTATACGTTACTATTTAGAGTACTAATGTCGTAATAATTTCGGTGCAATTTATATTTTCAAAACACACATGCCCATGATTTTCTTCGTATCTTGATATAAAACATGCCATTTCGTGCATTTCTTTGAATTTATCGTGTAATCCACAGCAATAACACACGATTACTTTAACTTTATCTTTATTCGGATATATATCTATGTGTTTTATGTGGATTTTATTTGTTCAGTTCACTCGAGCGTCATCTGAAGTGCATATGAAACGCGCGATTTCATTGGTTGAATTTAGTTGATCTTCTCATGAATATTGATTAGATGAAAGGTCGATCTGACGTGATCTACAAGAGAGTGTGTTCAGTTCCTATAGCGGAGAGTATCAAAGCGTAATTAGGATATAATTTTAACGAGATTGAGACTTCTTGTGACGTTTTTACACGCGCACGACACAAAAAAACAGTCATCTGGTATAGCCACCCTGTTTTTAGGTTGACGTCTTGAAGTCGAAAGCTTGAACAAGTTCAATAACCAACCGAATTTGAGCCGTTTTACATTATAAATAGGTCATTCTCTTTTCATCTATCTTCACCAAACTTTAGTCAGAATGTTAGTTTGAAAGCTAGCCATATCTGACACCCCATTCCCCACCCCATCCCCTTCAACCTGCCAGTTTTTTAGAGCATGGATTATACTCGATTTCTACAAATTTACCAGAAGATGTTTATCAATGAGATGTTGAATGTCTATCATTGCAGATCCTTGTATACACCATCAGCATTAAACCAGTAGAGTGATACAGGTACTCTTGGGCATCTTGTTTAGTACACGTGTTGACAATAGTATATAAACACTTAATAAACGTGTTATATAAAACAAATCATCGACGGTTTTAGTTTCACATATATTATCATCATCATATATAATTATTATCATAAATAAGAAAGAACATCACAACTAAGATAACTGTTCTATCCACGGACCAGTGGTATAAAACTGGTCCCCTATTGTATCAATTCGTGTTCATGTGACCAGTTATTGTACCGGCCACATAACTCGTACAAGATATGTATATGTTTTACCGAACAGATCACATGATGGGATTTTTAACAATTGTAATGCAGTCATGGCATAGACTTTAACACATCTGAAACATGTTGCTATATTATTTGCGGATGGCATGGTATTGATGATTAAAACAAACAAAATAGAATTGAAAATGATCTTTTATGGGGTTTTAGTAGATTATAAAAATCTGACACCTTTATGTTAATATGAAATATATGACCAACTACTTGCTACATATAATTACCGTTTGCAAAGTAGATGACCCAAGTAGATAGTTCAGTCCCTTTCGTTTAGTCATCATTTTCAAGTTTGAATTTGATTTGTTTAAAATTAACAGTACCTGCCAAGTGTTTTGTATATAACCAATCATTAGTTTAGAATGTGAGATATATGTAAACACTGAAAATCTTTGAAGTTTGATCAATAGGAAGTGTACAAAGGTCCAAGTACTTGTAATGTCAATCAATTTTAAAGAAGAAAGACCGTAATTAAGCAATAAATTTGACAATAAAACAATTGCCGAGATACAAATTACTGAGCTATACTAAAGTTATCCTTTATTGTCCGTTGTTGTGGTCATACATAATACGTTTAGTTCATCGATTTATAAAACAAAATTAAATAAATAGCCAAGCAGTTGAAATTTCAATCTTAACATTGAAAAAAAACGTTGTTATTCGCATTATATATAGCTGAACGAATTTCTTTTCATGCCGATAAACTGATAAGAAATATGTATACATGAGTAAACATAAATAGGTTGACTATTAGGCCTTGGAAAGGTCAGTGGCAAAGAGGCGGCTTAGGTTTTTAACCAGGTCTAGGGTGCACCAAATGTTACGAGCCGGTTATAATTCTGTGTGTTTAGGTAGTGTATCCAAATAAATATTAAACTAACTGTATGGACTGGTAAATAAACACAGGAGACAGCTTCAGTAAAGTAAATTAACTTGTATTATGTCGTTAATTTAATCATTCACAGAAAAGTAAATTATAACTGAATTGATATAAATACTGCAACAAGTCTTAACACAATGATACATCAATTCCAATATCCTACAGCCCCTTATGTAATGGTAAAGTTAATAATCTGATAATGTGAGTATTAAAAAGCTAAATATTAAAATATATCGAATTTAATATTGTGCAAATATATTAGATATTTTTATTAAACCAAATACATAGTTATAAACTAAATTTCAACCTTAAATAAATGTAGATGTACGAAGTTGAAACTAAAATTTCGGTGTCCCCCTCTTAATATCTGGAGGAAGCTTATATACTGCACACCAAATCCGCCATCCGCCAGTTCCCCTGAATTCCACCAATTCGCCATCTCCTCCATGGTAATCATTGGCAGAATCCTACAAATCTGGAGTAGCCGCCATAGCGTAACCAAGGTAAACAAGGTAACAAAGTAAACCCATCCATAATAAACCATAAAATAGAGTATTTTAACTTATTTCCTACATATAATTAAATACATAACATAAAAATGTGTAATGATTTAAGTAGCTATCCCGCCAACAACAGCCACATTTTACAACTGGAGTTACCAACTCATAATTCATTTTACGCATATTCAATCATGAGTATATGTATTTAAAGAACATTTTTTCAATATGTCATTGTATTTGACGTCGCGTACGCACACGTTACTTGGACGCGAATTGTATTTGTATGTGATATGTAATTTGAATTATGCAAGAACGCTTGTGTTACCTACGAATGTTCATAATTATGATGTTGCCATGGCATTTATTTTGTCATCCAAGGCCATTCATTTAAAATAAGTGTCATATAAATATGAAAATATGTTTATATTTACGATCAACATCATATGATGTTTATTGTTGATTCTGTCATTCAAGGTTATTTAAACAAATAGCATGTTCCTTTTCCTGGAAAATGTTAGAGAGTTATATGACAGTAGATACGGCCTTGTGAAAGTGTTAGTTGTTCAGTATTTACTTCGGTAGTTCAGTATAAAGCTTAAAGAAACATGAATATCGTGGATGCTTTTGATTAAAACATACACTGAACAACATTCCTAATTACTCACATTTGTATCTTAACCAATTTTCTTATTTTAAATATATTTTAGAATAGATATGTGATAAGTATTTTGTTTTGCCCCATAGTTTGTAAAACATTTATTTTTTGTTTAAATTGTTACATCTTTTGAGAGTTACCCTCCCTTTATATGAAACATGAAATGTGCTGATAAAACACATAACATGAGTCAAAGATCGCTTAAAGATATAAAATTCTTAAAATTGGTATGACGTAATAGAAAAAAACATAAAAATTTGACCCATTTATCGCAGATTCTCCGTCTATAAAAATTGAAATATGGATAATCTTAAATTACCTCCCTTTAAATTGAATATTGTTTGAAATTCAAGTAACTGTAATTCAGCGTTAACATTAAATATTTCGAAAATTTCTTTTGCAAACGCATTTGTAGTGGTAATGCTAGTAAAACATGATGTCAAAATAATTTTAACTGACACATTTTAGAATTAGGAACATCGAAAGCTTCACTAATTCGAAGTACTTAATAAAATCGTATATACCCAGTTGTATAAGTGTTATAACTTATTTCTAAGAAAACACATTGACTTAAACGTTTTAAAATATGTTCAGGCAATCAGAGCAGACGATTTACACTCGTTATTTTGCAGTTTAACCGTAGCTCAAAATACACAAAACAATGAGATTATTATTGACATATTCTTAGGTAAGTACTTAAGAAATTTGGTTTAGTGTATATAGTACATACAGTAATTCCATTCTTTTAATATCGAGTAACATACTTTACATTATTTTATAAAAATATATGTAAGATACACACACCTAGGAACATTATGATGGACGGAACGCATTTTAGAATCTTACCTCCACTAGACAAAACTGTTTTTTACCAAACCGTATTATTTATATTGAGTAGAGCATGCATACGCCATTCGGTCAAATATCGTTTTTCTAGATTATTAAAGTAACTATTGTTGATGATCGAAGTCGCTTCATATATTTATTTGGCAATAATCTTAAACGGTAATCAACACTTTATTAAAAATAAAGATAGGAGCGTTATTTCTTAAAGATAATTAGTTACTATGTAATTAGTAATTATGCTTTAAATGCCATTATTAAAGGGACACTTATTAAAATATACACGGAGTCCCGTTAGTTTTTCTAACTTGCATTTGTTCAATCATTAATATTAATTATAAGAACAGTATAAATCACTGTGGTTTTGCAAAGTATTAACTGTTGACAATATCGCACCAATAATATTTTAAACCTATGGTAAAATAAGACGAGAAGAATATACATGATATAACTTAAAATGTTATTTCATTATATGCAAGCAGATTTAAAGTGAAAATGATACTGGATAATTAAATCGAGACGCTAATTTCAATGTTTGTTAAACACTTAAAGATTTCCATGTGCCCCTTTAAACCTTTACTGATATCTTTGAGCCTGAACATGTATACGTGATTGTTAGGAGAGAATTAAAGGACATTAGAAAAGCGGCAATTTTGTGAAAATGTAATAGATTTTTGAGTATGGTTTACATATATTTATTATGTAAAATATTGCGTCTGTGTGTCATTCGTTTGAAACAAATAAAAAAAAATTGTTTTCAATTGGTCATATCTCTTGTGTTTTTATGGTATTTCGGATATTTCTTTCTCATATTCCTAGGGTTTTAAAACCATTTAAATACACATTGTGCGTGCATATTTTACCATCCTCTTCAAACATAGAGTTTGTCCATTAATCTGACATGAACATGCATTCTTAAAGTACGTGATACATTTATATTGTATTAAACATTCGATATTGATGACTGAGCTCACTATATTGCTTTCGAGACATATTGCTTGCTAGCACGTTCAACTCGATTCTGTTATACAGAGAGCTATTTTGATTATCGAAAAAGACAGTTGTCTTCGAAAAAGTCTTTCATGTTTTCATTTTTAAATTTGATGTTTACAATTAATTGTGTGTTTTTAAAGTAACGTTTCCGCCAATGTTTTTAATCGATTCACCACATCGTAACTGGTGATGAAGCGTAATGTATGATAGTAGTGCCACTTGATGAATTTAAGGTGAACTTGAGTATTTAATACACAACTTTCTACCTATGAAATGGGTCAATTTTTTATGTTTTTTTCTATTTTATCATACAAATTTTAAGAATTTTATATCTTTAAGCGATCTATGACTCATATTAAGTGTTTTATCAGCACATTTCATGTTTTCATATAAAGGGAGGGTAACTCTCAAAAGATTTAACAATTTAAACAAAAAATAAATGTTTTACAAACTATGGGTCAAAACAAAATACTTATCACATATCTATTCTAAAATATATATAAAATAAGAAAATTAGTAAAGTGAGTAATTAGGAATTTTGTAGGACTGTATGCAAAACAGCATCACGTTTAATAGTGATAAGTATTTAGAAACTGATGAGAAGTTTGAGATAACCAGGACATGTTTTAAAGCAAAACTTAACACTTGAATGATTATTGCTCTTTTAGATGGCATATTAAAATGTGGAGATAATTCATGCTATCCTGCTTGTAATGTAGGAAGATCTGGTTATTTCTCCTGATATGATATGCATACTGAAGAGTGGATACCTAGAATCAAAAATCAAAAGCAAGAGAGAACAGTAACGGTAGCAAGTATATTTCACTACCGTTCATGAACAATCAAACCGAGACTGCAATATTTCGTATTTATCGTGTTCGGTCGTTTCAAAAGGTCCACTCTCAACACAGTTTTAGTGCCACAGAGGTGTCCCTCTTCCTTACAACAACATGGTCTGAGGAGAAAATTGATTTCCGTCAATCCAATCCTATAGCAGTGTAAGTATGTAAACATGTTGAAATTGAATATGTTTTAACCAATGTATTCTCCTTCTACAATTACATGCCCTCGCGTGTATGGCCATATTTCAAGTAATTGTACTATCTTCACTCTTTATTATAAATACACATTTGTACCAACATATTATTCATGTTAATTTTCGTATAGCGTTTCAAATACCTTGTCATAATTATTCGCCAATATCTGTTAGAATTGATGATGTTCGACTGGTGAAAAGATAAAACTCAATCAGAAGAAATAGAAATATGTTTTATTAAACAATGCACACTTATCCACACAAATGATCTAATTATCTGTATGGTACAGATATACGTTTGATGACAATAACGAACACATTAATAAATATTTCTGTCTATATCACATACTACACGGTATAGTCATTGACAATAGTATACATATATCATGAAGCATTTCCCATGCAGCATTTCATGAAAAAGCATGAAATGCTTATATTCAGAAAATGCTTTATGAAATACAAACATACGAACATTTTACTAATGTTTGCATGCTACATATGTCAAGTTAGCTGACCTAGTATTTAAACATGTTCATATTGCTTTCTGCAGGAATATAAAACCAATAAAATGAAGATATATATATGGAACAGGCTGAACTTTACTGATAACCATTGGACAGAACAAAGATCACTTCAGTGATACGTGAATAGCTCAATAAACATGTATTAGTTTAAACATGCATTGGGATTAAGTTTTACCAACATGCATCAGTTGTACAAATAAATATTCGCAAATTTAACTATTGAATCTGAATATAACTGATGTACGGTCGAGGTTGTGAAGTTTTAAACTCGACTGCATACTCGCCAGATCTCCAAAACTCTCTTACCACTTTTCAACAACGGATCAAGGACATGTTTTTAAACCACTAAAACTCCTCGAAAGATTGTATCAGAAGAAGTAAGCATCTGGAGAGCAAGTCACAGTGTAAACACTAGCGATGGGGATACCTATGCTTTATCAACACCAGTTTGTGATTTGAAAGAGTAATGGAAAAAACAGAACAATACAAACATAATATATCCCCATCAACAATTATTTGAAAATAACCTGTGTATTTTCAAATTCAAATACAATTCGAATTTTGATTAAATAATATGAGACTGTTTTAAGGTTAGTGTAAATAAACCATGACGACAGGATTTCCCGTAATACACACGTATATTGTTATGTGTTACTCTAGCTAAACTTACAACTCATCAATGTGGTAAAACTATAATATATATTTCGCTTTATTATTCTCCGGCAGACGGCCGGCGAATATATGTGTGTGTTTATGTTTGCTAAGTGCAATGGAAGGAGAAGTAATCAACCGGGAACAATTTTCTTTTGTGATGCACTATGTCTAGCAATTGTCCTGATACGATATTACAATTATCTTTGAATAACTGTTCCTTTAAACTGTATGTATTATGGAATATTATTATTTAGGTATTTAGGTTCGGCATAAATTTGGCGAAATAATTGACGTTCGAAACACTCGCAATCGCGCAATTTACTTTCAATATATACATTTTCAAGCTGCATACCTTATGTATACCATATAGTGTTACTAGGACTAACAAATAAATGTGAATGAGTCACGATCGAAGTTCGTAGAACATCCAAGAAGGTGATATATAAGGCAGAAATCGATGTCTTAAATATCACATTTTAAGTAACATCGATAAATATACGGCTTTCGAATATATACATACAGATAAGGTCGATATTTTGGAAACCACATACACAACAAGGAGAATAAAGTAGCAGACTCGGTTTTATTGAGTCTGTTTATGACAGGTAATGCGAAAGCAACACCTCTCAAGTCCCCTAGCGCCGTATACTTCAGAGCCATCTATATTGGGATCGTTGATCCGAGAGGACCAGTAAAAATAACACTACTGATTCGTACACCGGGTAATTTCATAAAAAAGAACAGGGACCTTGCGCTTTTATTTGTTCTGTAATTCCTAAAAATAACCACTATATCACCGATATTTGTTGATACGATGTTGAATATATATATATAACACCAGGCATTTAATAAAAACTATCATACACGTGCGTACAAACTTATTAACTTCTTATATAATAAAATATCGAGATCAGGTTGCTTTGAGATGGAATCCTAGTTTCAAAAGATAAACTTTAGTTTGACACCAAACAAGGTTAATTTACATGCGACATGATGATCTATATACCAACGTATTGAGAGAATATGTAATAAAAATTACGTTTTTCTAATTTTCAAGAAATAACTGACATGTCTTCAAGTCCATATAGCTCGATGTATAGAGCGCCTGACTGTAAATCAGAACGTCGTGTGTTCGAGTCCTGAAAAATTGGAATTATAGTGGTATCTGTGTACAAGTACGGTGTACACTGCTCGATGTCTATAAAGTAAATGATGTCCTGTTGCGTTAAGTCGTTTAAATACCCGAATTCGACATGCGCTGGCGACATGATATTGCAATTAACGACAACTCTACGGAGAGGTATGCGATTTAAGTATATGGTTTGTAGCTTTAAGTAAGCTTTAGGTAAGCTCTGTCTTTATCCTAAAACAAAATTGTTCGTTTTATAAATGCATCAGATCAAGATTGTTGTACTAGCAAGTAAAATGAATCAATAGTGAAGTCCGACACTACGATTAGATTCTTAATAAATAATATAAATGTATCGCGTTTTTGAACATTTGATTACACTCTTGGGAATGATATACATGATATAACAGCAAAATTACTTGAAACTAAGTGTTATCTGTATAATGTCATGCAGATATGCACTGTTCAACTATAAATATTGCGAGTGCTGTTTGAACGTATTGTAATATTGTTATTACATCATTTATTTCCCTTGTTATCAAACATCAAGAAGAATCCCGCTTTTCTTGAGCTTAACAAATGAAAAATTATTACAAAATCGCCGCATTTCCGAAGGAAATGAGTGATTTGTGAAACAAAATCGTTCTATGTATGCTAAAGCCATCGTGTGTTAGAATAATAACTTTAAATGTTGGAAAATGAGCCAAAATTAAATCAGTTAAATACTATCAAAGCAAAATAAAAACTGTATAAATGTTGTCAAACGCGATTTTCCATTTAGCTCTGAGTTACAACACTTTCTGTAAAAGTGTAATCGTGAAGAGAGCAACAATGAGAGCAGCAGTCATTCCAGTCGTGGATGCAGAGTTATTCGGATCTGAAATAACAAAAAGTGTAAACAAATCACAAAACGTATTTCACGTTCTTTAAAATAAATGTATTGTCATGGTTTGTTTTCGTAGTAGTAGTAGCAGTAGTAGTAGTAGTACTAGTACATTAGCCTTTCATACACAATAACTGTACATTGATATCAAAATAATTGGATTTCTTTTTAATATTTAACATGTATAACCGTTTATCATTGTAAATTGTTTGGTTATTCTACTATACCTGTAACACACATGTCGTTTTCCTTAAAATAGCCATCTGAGCAGACACATTTACTATCAACACATTCCGCATTATCATCTACGGGACAATCTGTGCTTGAATCACCAGTGCAAGGACCAAAAGAAGCTACACGGATGCAATAGGTATTATTCATGTAAAATTATTACTGTGATTTAGAATAGTTTGAATGTTACATATATATAAAATAGTAGAAATGTCTTCATTAAAGCGAATTTATTGTAAGATAAGCACTTTCCAAAAACGTCTTACTTTAAGTAGTAAATACCGTAAGAATATTAATTTCGCACTATAGATTTTACAAAAGTAACCTCATCTTTATGTGTTTTCATTACATGTATTGTACATTTAAACATTAAGACGCATTTGGTGTCTCAAGATGTCATTTGACTATAATTGTTTGTCATGACGTTTTTATTTGACAAATTAATTTGAGCATACAGCTATACATTTCTCAATGCTAAACATGATATAAAGTAATACGTCTAAATAGATAGATAAGTGCTGCATGTTATTTTAATTGCACTTTTTAATACATGAGAACAATGTCTGTATTATCGACAAATATCTTTGTCTTGCATACATGCCTACAATGTATGATCTTACACTCTTCACAATATTTACCGAAGCATATACAATATACATTAAGTGTCTTGATTGTTAGAAACGTTCAGAATTGTATAGATCCATTTGAAAATAAAACAAACTCAAGAAGATTGAGACGCGATAACCTAAGCTTTTCGTTAAAATTCGTAGCAAACCCTGTGTGAAGTATTGCCTGAATAATACATCATTACATAGATATGTTAAATGAACGTATATGTACTACCTTTAACACAATTGGGCGCGGTACCACTCCATATTCCATCCGCCTGACAAGTTCTTTTTGCTCCCCCGTTAAGAGTGTACCCAGTATTACATGTGTATGCAGCGGCAGCGCCTACTGCTGTGCCTGGTGTAGTTACTGCCCCGTTGGTTATACCGCCTGGAGCTACGCAGACGTCTGTTGTAACTGTAGTCAACAATTTTAAAATGTATAAAGTATTAACATTATGAAGAAACAAACCAGTTATACAGTTAATCACGGACAATATTCATACACGTTTTTTAGCAATATAGATTTGATTATGGAATTCGTATGATTAAACTGCCACATGTGAATTATGTTGTGTTTATGAATTATGTACAGACTTGACGTCATATTTACAGAATCATTTTACAAGTGGTTTGGGTTAAAGCATGCGCAAAAGATGATCAGGTTTTAAATATCAAATATGTATACGTGTCATCAACAACGATTAAGAATGCAATGGTTGGCTCAAATACCAGTTTTAGTTCAAAATGGTTTGTTCACACCTTAAAATATAAAAAATAAAAAAGAGGACAATATGTTTTGCCTCAGTATAAAAGGACATAATTTCTGAGGCTAGTACTGCGACTGTCCTAGATGAAAAAAATACGTATGTTATACCAAATAAATTACCATTGGGACAAAATGCCTTTTTAATGGAAATATATCTTTATCTTGAACACAAATACACTTTATCACAATTTGTATTCAAGTTTTATTTAAAAATGATTACACTCTACACTATTTAATTTCCGATTTTAGAATCCAATGTTATCAGATTGAGAATAACGTACTTTCGTAATGTTATCATGGTTATGCATCAGTTTGAAAAAAGAAAAAAGAAAGAAAAAAGAGCTGTATTTGATATCACTAAGACTGAACATGGATAAACCACGCCATTCGTAGCAAACTTATATGCGAAGCATTGTTGGCATTGGGTATACATCAATGTGTTAAATGTAAATGTATAAATACTACCTTGAACACAAGTTGGTTCAGTACCACTCCACGTTCCACCCGCCTCACAAGTTCGTGTATCTCCACCATTTAAAGTGTATCCAGCAGTACACGTGTATGTAGCGGTAGCGCCTACTGCTGTGCCTGATGTTGTTACTGCTCCGTTGGCTATATTACTTGGAGCTACACAGACGACTGTTGCATCTACAGTCAAAAAGATGATATAATGATTAAGGAACAATACAATTTATATAATAAATAATGAACAATTTCTTATACGATAGTTTCAAATAGTCAACTGTAAAAAAGGACAATGTACTGAGACGAATAAAATATTTACGAAGTAGATATTCGATTTACGGAATTCGTAAAAAATAAGTATCCTTAATATGTTTTATTTAAATAATCGCAATAGACACCACTTTCGTTTCCAGATGTCTTACGTGTGTCAAGTCGTCATACGACTTACATAATCATTTCTGATGTCATTATTCTTTTTCAGAAATACACAAATAACTCAAAGGTTTCAGCTATTTATACTTTACATCAAACAGGCTGCTATATTATTGTAACATTAAAATAGTCGGTAGACATATATTAAAACACATACAAAGAAATATAAAAATATCGGACAGGGAAAGCAGCATTCAAGGACGACAGTCAACCACAAAACACAAAAACAAACACGCAAACAGACACACGAGAAGGCAAAAGTAAAACAAAATGCAAACGACATCACAAACACAAAAGGGTTGACAATAGGGCTACCGCCTTGGAACGGTCAGTGGCAACAAAGGCCACTGGGGGTTTAAACCGGTAAGGTGACAATGCGTTTTTATCCGAGTATAAAAAGTTAAATTTCTGAATGCAAATGCTTTTTTAACTACAATTCATTTACCACTTTAATACTTAATCGTAAGATTGTCGAAAGTCATTTCAGTTTTAAAAATGTGCAGTTTCAGATCGTTGTCTAATTCCTTGATTATCTTTCTTTTAATCACGGATTTTAGCCTATGATACAATGTGCATACTCGTATATATATGTTTGGAAGTCAGATCAAACTATTTAATACGATTAAGCTTGAAACGTGACAACACACGATATATGTGTTGACAAACTTATATGCGAAGCATTGATGGCCTGGTGCATACATCAATGTGTTAAATGTACGTATAAATACTACCTTGAACACAAGTTGGTTCAGTACCACTCCACGTTCCACCCGCCTCACAAGTTTGTGTATGTCCTCCATTTAAAGTGTATCGAGCAGTACACGTGTGTGTAGCGGTATCGCCTACTGCTGTGCCTGATGTAGTTACTGCTCCGTTGGCTATATTACCTGGAGCTACACAGACGACTGTTGCATCTAAAGTCAAAAAGGTGATATAATGATTAAGGAACAATACAATTCCTATAAAAAAATGGACAATTTCTTATACCGTAACGATAATTTTCAAATAGTTTACTATAGAACGGATAATGTACTGAGACGAATACACTATTTACAAAATGAATTGAATTGAATGCTGCTTAACGGCTCATCAACACAGTATAGGTTATTTAGAGCCGGCCCCAAAGGAAGGGGAAAGATACATAGGAATCCGGGAACCGTGCCCTACTCTTATTATCGAATATATGCCTATGGTTCTTTAACGTGCTCGGAGGATAGACCGCCCGGTTTACGTCCCCATCCGACGGACGAGGCTAAAGAAACGTGTCTTGCCCAAGAACACCAACTCAGTGGCACCAACAATATTTACAAAGTAGATATTTGATTTACGCAATTCGTATCAAATAAGAATCTTTATATGTTTTATTTACTTAATGGCAATAGGCACGACTTTCGTTTTAAGATGTCTTACGTCTGTCAAGACGTCACACAACTTACATAATAATTTCTGATGACACTATTCTTTTTCAGAAATACACAAAAATGTCAAAGATTTCACCTTATATCACACAGGCTCCTATATCATTTTCATATCAAAATAGTCGGTAGACATATACAAAGGTGACAATGCGTCTTTACCCGAGTATTAAAAGTTAAATTTCTGAATGCAAGTGCTGTTTTAATCACAATTTAGTTACCAATTGAAGACTTAAGTTCGTCATTGAGAAATATCTTTGTCTGGCATACCTGCACACGATGTATCACACATGGATTGCAATCGTACGATTCGTGTCGGAATGTACTTCACTTTCAAAATGTGCAGTTTCAGATCTTTCTCCTTGGTTATCTTTTTTGTAAATCACGGATTTGGATACAATGTGCATTCCAGTTCTTGAGAGCGAAAAACTTGCATAATTTTAAGGATATGTCGGAAGTAAGATCGAACTGCTTAATAAGATTAAGCTTGAAACGCGACAACAGACGATATGTGTCGACCAACTAATGTGCGGAGCATTGTTGGCAAGGTGCATACATCAATGTTTTAAATGTACGTATAAATACCACCTTGAACACAAGTAGGTTCAGTACCACTCCACGTTCCACCCGCCTCACAAGTTCGTGTATCTCCACCATTTAAAGTGTATCCAGCAGTACACGTGTATGTAGCGGTAGCGCCTACTGCTGTGCCTGATGTAGTTACTGCTCCGTTGGCTATATTACTTGGAGCTACACAGACGACTGTTGCATCTACAGTCAAAAAGGTGATATAATGATTAAGGAACAATACAATTTATATAATAAATAATGGACAATTTCTTATACGATAGTTTCAAATAGTCAACTGTAAAAAAGGATAATGTACTGAGACGAATAAAATATTTACGAAGTAGATATTCGATTTACGGAATTCGTAATAAATAAGTATCCTTAATATGTTTTACTTAAATAATCGCAATAGACACCACTTTCGTTTCCAGATGTCTTACGTGTGTCAAGTCGTCACACGACTTACATAATCATTTCTGATGTCATTATTCTTTTTCAGAAATACACAAATAACTCAAAGGTTTCAGCTATTAAGTAAAAAGGTGATATGATGATTAGGGAACAATACAATTTATTTAATAAATAATGGACGATTTCTTATACGATAGTTTTCAAATAGTTTACTATAAAAAGGTATAATGTACTGAGACGAATACAATATTTACGAAGATTTGCGGAATTCGTATAAAATAAGTATCCTTAATATGTTTTATTTGTTTAATGGGAATAGACAAGACTTTCGTTTCAAGATGTCTTACGTGTATCGTGACATCACACAACTTACATAAGCATTTCTGATCGCACATTTCTTTCTCAAAGAAAATGCAAATAATGGTTTTGAATACTGATACTTTAGATCACACAGGCTGCTATACCATTTTCATATTAAAATAGGCTGTAGACATATTAAAACACATACAAAGTGACAATGCATTTTTCCCGAGTATAAATGGTTACATTTATGGATGCAATTGCTTTTTCTTTGTTGCAATTAAGTTACCACTTTAAGACTTATGTTCGTCATTGAGAAATATATTTGTCTGTCATACATGCATACAATGTATCAGAAATAGTATTCAATCGTACGATTCGTGTCGGAATGTACCTCAGTTTCAAAATGTGCAGTTTCAGATCGTTGTCTAATTCCTTGATTATCTTTGTTTTAATCACGGATTTGGACACAATCTTGATAGCGAAGAACTTGAATAATTTTAAAGTTATGTCGGAAGTAAGATCGAACTGTTTAATAGGATTAAGCTTGAATCGCGACAACAGACGATATGTGTTGACAAACTAATGTGCGGAGCATTGTGGGCCTGGTGCATACATCAATGTGTTAAATGTAAGTACAAATACTACCTTGAACACAAGTTGGCTCGGTACCACTCCACGTTCCACCCGCCTCACAAGTTTGCGTATCTCCTCCATTTAAAGTGTATCCGGCAGTACACGTGTGTGTAGCTGTAGCGCCTTCTGCTGTGCCTGATGTAGTTACTGTTCCGTTGGCTATATCAGCTGGAGCTACGCAAACGCCTGTTGTTTATACGGTCAATAATTTAATATATATATGTTAAAATTGTGAAGAAAAGTTACGAGTGCATGGTAAATCACATACGATTCCTAAATATTTTTCTCTAAATGCGCTGTTATATAAATACGTCACAAGACATATAATGATATCTAGCGGGGTTAAACCAGGTTCTAGGGTTTACTTAACCTCTCTCTTACTCTATCTTCATCCCAAGTCACGCAATAATTATGCAATGACTTGGTAGAGGCCAGAGAATACACTATATAATAATCCATCTAGGTCACGAAACGATATACTGAAATGTGATTCCTTGGAAGCAACGAACACACACAATAGAAAAAAGTAGCAGACTCGCTTTTATTGAAAACTATTACTGATTCGATCGGAACAACAGGTTCCGCCTATTTCTCTATTAAAATGAGTTATCATCTGATATTCAAATAAAAAAACATGTTTGTTTTTTTATATCATTTAATTAGCTTTGATTTGTTAATTGGATATAATATGAATCTTAGAACCCATGGGCATTAATATATAAAGTGTACATACCTTGAACGTCAACTACAGCGGTGTAACAAAACCACAGAGACAGAATCGCATAGCAGATCTGTAATAAAAAAATTAAAAGCAGCTTCAGAAATTTTAAATCTACTGACGTTATGCTACTGAATGAATGTGGATTCATAGCATTGTTTCGAACTAATCGGATTTTAATATGAATTATATATGTGAATACATATTTTAACACCAAAAACACAAAAAAATCAATAATTTCGAAGGGAAATTTTATTCATGTTTAAAAGACAAAAATGCTTGCTTTTTTCCTGAAAAATAAAAAATTAATAAAGGAAAACAAATGAAGTGGTGTGGTTAAATATTAGTATTAACATTTTGTCATACTATTCCTGCGATGGGTATTTTATTTGGTTTAAATGACCATGTAACAATCACGACTTTCTTTCGAAAAATAAAGATGCACACGTTTTGTTTTGATTCAGTATATTTTAGTTCAGATGTATTCGTATTGCCTAATATTTAGTTCAACACAAAATAGTTTGTGATTTTACAACTTAGCCAGACTCATTTATATAAGTTTATAAACAATATGCATAAAATATATAAATGAAAAATGAAAAATTAATGAATATAGTGTCATACATAAATAAATGGTTGATCAAAGGCAAACAAATATGCTAAAAACTAGTTTACAAACGGCGCCCAATAGTACAACAATACAATACAATATCTTTATTCAACAATTAAACATACAACACAGGTTTATAGCCTACACAATTACATAAAAGTATTAAGTAAATAGTAATAACGGTAGATATAATAGTCGAACAGGTAATATTGCATTGACAGAAATCTCACGCATTCGGTGACTTTCACTACTAATTGAACAATTATATAAACATACAATTCTGAAATTTAAATTATTTCTTCGTGTTTTCCACATTAATTTCCAAAGACAGTCTTTCAAATGTTGTGACCTCTTTGTACCGTTTAACATGTTTAAATGAATAAATAATATGGAAAGTCGTAAGGCCGTAAACAATCGCCCAACTACAAATCACAGTCTTATTGCTTACTGGTCCTTTGGGATCACAAGCCCAACCTTTGTGGCTTTAAAGTGGAATATCATTTAGGTCGGTTCCAGGGGCCGTATGAGGTGATGCACTGCTTTACATAGCCTCGCGTGGACAGACTCAGTAAAACCGAGTCTGCTACTTTTATCTCTTGTTTGTGTGTGTTGCTTCCAATGGATCCCTTTTCAGTATTTATTGACATTCACACTAGCGTTTGTTTAGCCGTAAAAAGTATTTATTTATATAGATAATTCAAATAGCAAACTTCTTATTTTCGACCAACGTGAGTCTCTGTCACCTGCGACGGCTATTGTCAATTTATATAAGATTGGGGAACATGTAAATCCGGGCACTAAAGCATGTGTGTGTTTATGATGCAATGGAGAAAACTTAAACTATACTCAAAATAAGTTCTGGTATGATGTATATCATATGATATGTACAAATCCTATTCGAATGGGATGCTTATCAACAACGTTTGATTTTAACATGTTAGATGTCTGATTCACATGACTGCAATAAAATCAAATCGTATTTTTCGGACTTGTGCAGGTCCGTTGCAGTAAAGCAAAATATATCCGATAAAGGATATAAAAAAATCAACAGTTGAACACGTAATAGTCATAAACATGAATGTGTACCTTATTTTATGCTTATTCCACAAAACATTTTATCATAAATATTATATTACCGAGTGAGTGTCTTGTTCGGTATAGAGAAATATAAAAAATCGGACAGGGAAAGTAGCATTCAAGGAGGAAAACACAGAAACAAACACTAAAACAGACAAACAAGAAGGCAAAAGTAATAATGAATGCAAACCACATCACAAACACAAAAGGGTTGACAATAGGGCTACCGCATTGGAACGGTCAGTGGCAACGTAGGCCACTAGGGGTTTATATATATATATATAATTTGCTTTTGATTTCATTAAAAAGTAAGCAACTACTCTTAAATGTTATATTCATTATCGAAGTTTACGCAAAACGCCATAAGATATAATTTCATCACATACATGGCTTCTGGCAGTGTAATAAATATAGATAAAAAATCGAACAGGAAAAGCAAAATTCAAGGACGACAGTCAACCACAAACACACACAGAAACAAAGAACAAATTTAAAGATGATTTAAAGCCCAAATAAGACATCACAAACACAAAAGGACTACCGCCTTGGAACGGTTAGTGGCAAAAAAGGCCGCTGGAGGTTTAAACCAGGTTCTAGGGTGCACCAAACCTCACACTTACCCTACTGTCAACCCAATAAAACCGGACAGAGTAAATAAAGAAATCCCCGCCATAAACTATTCTCTAACCAACAAGGCAGCATTAATAGATGCTCGTGTATATATAAACACACAAATAAATAGCCTAGAAAGACACAAAGAAGGTACTCAATGACTTGGCAGTAGCCAGAGCAACAAGAGAATAAACCAATGAAGGCACGACAAGACAAGACTGCACACAAACATCAAACGTCACCGTCCTTTTGGGCTTTAGGTAGACGTCATCATAGGGTCCACAACCTGTCCGGTAATCGCACAATTAAAGAGGAAAGCATAGTGGCGAACTGTAAATAGGTCCACCACCAAGCATGCAGTGCGTTGCAAAATGATAGGGTCATAACCTCTTTGATACACCTTTTAACAAGTTTAACAAAGATAGTATGAAAGTGATCATGACCAAGGATCTTACGAAGTTTGTAAATCACGTCACCATAGAAGTCAGGTTGTGATAGTCCGTGTAGCAGAAAAGTTCTTAAATTACTTTTATATTTGGAAAGAAGTTCAGGATTAACATGATTAAGATAATAAAATTTTGCAAAGGTTTTACGAAGTCATTATTTATTTATCGTAATACACTAGTGTATTATGAGGACCGAATCACTGTATTTGTGTACAGTAACACATTTAGAACCAACTGTTTGCATGGTATATCATACGTTACGTTCAGACACGTTAATATTTATCCTTATTTAAAAATTTAATTTATTAATTGCTTGTTAGATCTAGTAACGGTAAATTTGGTTTAAGATGTCGCATTATTTATAGTGCGAGCATGTTACAGCCTCGTAACGCTGCTGACGTCATGTAAACATCAAAACGACGTCATGATTTCTCTTACAAAATACCGCCGTATACAAGGTTAATTGAAAACTTTAAAGTGAAACTTTCACGTCTTAGGTGTGTTATGTGATATAAAAACTTACATGTGTGACTGTGTATTATTGACTTTAATAAACTCTTGAAAAAACTATACTCAGAGCCTCGCATCATGTCAATTTATCCAACTGTTTCATTAAAATCAATAATGCACAGTCCCTTATGTATAATCCCCTATATAAGTATGTCGTGACCTATTTAACTACAGCGAGTATGACATCATATGCACTGGTCTGCATGACCATTGACATTTCATATTGCACAGTATATGTGCTATCCTTTGTTACGCACCAGGGTTAATTTAAATGATGAAGAAATATGACGAAATTGAACAGTTAATAAAGAATGTATATAAGTTTCAAGTATGGCTTATGAAGCCAGAAGCCGACCTTAAAGTCATAAAGGGGGCTATACAAATGAAAAAGGCTACTTAGTGAAACCGACCAATCGTATTCGTTTTCTATCGGAAGTCTTACAACATTTTGTTGTTCAATAGCTCATTGCGCCTATCTAAGTCTTTTAAAACAAACGTAAATCGCCGGGAAATTTGAACGAAATAATAGACATGGCAACATTTTATTCAAGATTTGATTTGGACAGCTAGTTTTGAGTTAAAATGGAAACTAAATCATTTAATTACATAATGTTTTCTATTGCAGTAAATCTGCCTCAGTCATACCATTGATTAGTAACTATAATATGCCATATATTTTGAATAAAATGTGTAAAGTTGATGAAATTAGATTTTGACTTAGCAGTGTTATTTCCCTTCATGTAGAAAGAAAAGCCTTTCACTTCAACAGCATGGAACGATTTTTGAAAACAGAACATATAGTAAAAATTGATAATTAAAAACTGCCGTGACACGTACTTTTAACGTTGTGATTTTCATTTACGATTTGCAAGGTAATACAGACATATACCAGATGAAAAGACCAGTAAAGGCGATAATATAAATCGTAAAAACTTAGTACAGACAGAAAAACGAACAATTTGTGAGAAAAGTATTATTGTTTCAGTCAATACCAACGACAGATATTCGTAGTCAAGTCCAAATATATTTAAGATAAACAATACTATATTTAAAAACATATTGTTGTATATAACTGTACACATTTGCTAGATACACTCACTATTTAATAAACACGACGAACTAGATTGTATAATACAGTCATTTAATATAACTTAATAAAAAATATTCCACAATTAAGGAAATACAAAATAATGAAGAACAAAACATAGTGTCAGACATGTCATAATTAAATAGTAATTGTATAAAAAAACGGAATTCATAATAATAATAATAATAATAATAACAATAATTAATAATAACAACAGAAGAAGAAGATCTTGATAATAAAAGTAACTGGTCAGTGATTTCTTATTTCAATAAGAAGAATAAGAAGAAAATCACTAGGAAACCTTGTATTCAAATTTCAAACTTACCATTTTCCAACTCTCACCTACGACAGACTGTAGAAATTTACGGCACGGAGATGGCGTTTCCATTTTATATAACAGTGGGGAAATCATTAACAGGTATCTCTATGCACGTAAACACAATCATCAAAATATATGTGGGTTTATATTGTCATTGAGAAACACTTATATCTTATATACGATTAATGATACCCGATTATGTAGTGCTTTTCACCTAGGCGATATGAAAACAACATCGTTCCACACACCCGGTTGCATTATGATACAAAGGACGTATCGAGATCCACCACGCCAAAGAATTCCGACGTTAAAATAATCCGAAACTGAATAAAATCACTGAACAGTACAAGTCTAATATAAAAAACTTTATTGTTTTTACTCGATTTTGAAATGACAAATGACAAATTGCATACGTTTTATCGTACATTTTAGTATAGTATTTCTGGTTCGGTAAATTGTGAGCTATTTCAAAAAAAATAACTATAGTCATATTAGTTAAAGTAAAAGGCTATGAACATTTATCGACACTAGCAACAATTTTCATAATATTGTATTCCTTGACTGAATCAACTTTTAGACACAATGGCAAACTAAGCGTGAGTTTTAGTGATATATGAACTACAACGCATATTGTAGCCTTCAGTGACATGTCGTTCATGTGTTTTAGTCCACGTTATTGTGTTTGTTTACTTAAGGAGTTCGGATGTCCGAATGACTAACTGTATTTTATTCACCGATAAAATACAGGTACGTATTTATTATTTCGATTCTAATACAACAATAACCCCATTATTTACGCTATTGTGGAGTCACTATTTATTATCTCGGAGGTCAAGGTAATCAGGCTGCTATGCTTACAGGCTGTTGCATTGGGCGCCCCCGTATGCAAATTTCTACGCGGTATACACAAGTAGTCACGTGACAAACAATTAAGTCATTGCTGTTAAACGTTCTCAGCTTGTTCAAGATGCTTATTAATGTTATATGTACTGATGAATATGATGGGTTTATATCGGGGTAGTGGGAGCAAGGTTTGGGAGCATGGCAAGTTTGTTATAATTAACATTTCATTAAAGTTACTATTGACGTTATCTTCGTGACGTACATTTACCGTTAAAATGCTGTATTTTGCCTCGTTAAGATGATAGGGCTTTGAATGTTCATCCGATCTTTGCCAAACGTTACCAGGTTGCTAATATCAATGAAAGCTTGGACAAGTTCTACAAGTTCGACAACCAGCCAAATTGGATTAGTAATACAAGAGTTATGGCCCTTGACTTAGTTAAAATTCTGTATTTTGCCTCGTTAAGACGATAGGGCCTTCATTTGGCCGGATGTTAATAAACGTTTGCAGGGAGGTCAGTATCAAGTCTAGTTGTGCATATTGTCACCGTGTTCCAGTTGAATGATTTTGGCAGAATTATGGCCCTTTAAAGTCTTTAGTACATAAACTTTGTCCGGACTAGTTCTCCTGAACCCCTGGCCGAATCTCATTCGAAACTTTGCAGGGATGATCAGTACCAAGCCTAGCTGTGCATATCATCACCGTGTTCCGGCTATAATATTTTTGGTGGAGTTATGGTCCTTTATAGGTTTTTATACACAAATATTTTCTGGACTAGTTCTTCTGAATCCCTGGCCGGATTTCAGCGAAACTTTGCAAAGTTGATCAGTATCAAGCCTAACTGTGCATACCGTCGCAGTGTTACAGTTAAATGTTTTTTGGCAGAGTTATGTCCCTTTAAATGTTTCAATATACAAACCTAAAAACAATCATTAAAATAATTTCGCCATTTGTGTCAATTATGTATCGATCTTGATTAATTCGTAATTTAATTTGTTATCATCTTGAATATGTTATTAACGTTATATGACAAATACCTGTTCATGTTTTTATTTTACTGTTGATGCTTTATGTTTATCATTTAACATTGTTTATACTGTGATTGTACTGAATGCGTCTCAACGTCAAGCAGAGAGTTAAAGCATTTAAATAAAAATAGTAAATCATAAAACTCGAATGATAATAGTACAAGTAAACCATGTTGGGTTTAATAAATGGTGAATGGTAATTGTTAAACGGATTACTAGTCAACCCAGATAGTTCCGTGCAGTTTAAAATAACGCATACTCGAATTCACATTATGTTTTATCACATTATTAAAGTCAGAATAATTATGTTTTTTTTTTCACCTTTGCGTGAAGTATAATTGTATAATATTACCGTCAAATTTGCATTAAATCAACCTATTTAACAGAAACAACTGATTAGAAACTTACGTTTAGTTAAACAGGTATGTATGCTAACTATATATCTCGTACGTTTTTAAAAACATCTTTGTAAAGCGTTAAAGGAAAACGTCTTTCTCTGTTTGACTTTAAATGTTATCACTTACTTGTGAAAGATCTCTAAGACTTTATCACACATTTTAAATTTATAGAATAAATGTTGGTAAAGAAGTTCGATACGTACTTTTCTGTGCCTTTGAAAGTTATGTGTATCATTTTACCAGAACAGCAAGGCTTGTATAGTTTACCAGTAAATCATTATACTTTTATTTTAATTTAATTTCAATTTATCCATTTGACAAGAAGTTACATTTAAAACAAATTCTTACCATGTTGACTCCGGTCTTGTTTGGATCCAGTGTATTTCTGAACCTAAGCCTCTGTATTTAGCAGGAGCAGTCGACGATCGGACGTTCGCGCATATCATATATAGTCAGCGAAACTTGACGAGAGGCACATACAGGTTATTACAAATGTAAAAAAATGATACGTGTTTTCCGGCATGAAATAATGTTTAAAACAAACTGTTCTAATACCAACGTTTTGGACTTTTGCATAAATCTACTTTAAACCGAACGGTATCAACAGAAATAAACGTAAGTCGCTAAAAAGGTTGTTTAACACATTAAACTATAAAAGTCTCCCGTCGGGGACCTTAAAACGCAAGGATTTATATGCCTTAAACAATTTGCTTCCAGATAATATACGACATTTCAGGGAGTATCAACAGACAATCATACTGATCGTGCTCAGACTTAAACACTGTAAAACTTGTCATTTGTCATTTGTCATTATTACACTCAAGTATCCAAGTGGCCATATATATGACTGATACTTCTTGCTGTCTCAGAACGGTGTCTTTGCCGGCATCTGTCTCTTCAAAATAATGTAAGGACCACAAAATATAACAGTAATAGTTGCTTAATATTGAATATTATGGATTTGATGTTCATGTAAAAAGTTAATACATGTGGTGGGTAATGTAACTAAATTGTACCGGCCACATAATATACATGTAACCCGTGTGATATGATTTGGATTTTAGCATAGACAATATGCTAGGGATTATTAACGATGGAACAAATCTTGTCCGGTAATGCAGTCATGCCATATAGTCTTAGACACTGAAATATGCTGCTGTATTCATTGCGGACGATTTTTTATTAGAAAGGCAAAGGTTGTTACATAGAGTGTAATTAAATTGAAAAATCGAGTACTTTTATGTATTTATAGACACAAATCACCAATTGATTTGGGACCGACTATCAGCCATTCTCGGCTTCCTTATCAATACCGTTTGCAAATTTAGAAGGCAGGAGTATATGTTTCAAACTGTTTATGTTAGACTATCTAGCGCATGGCGTTCTTTCATTTAGAATAAACAGAGCCTACAATACGCATGCCAAAGTAGGTATGCAGTTAAAAGCAGATGACAAATTGAAACAGGAAATAGCGTCCAATGACATATTTAACCAAAATCACGTAGGAAAAAGAAACAATCACAAGGATATGACATCATGAATATAACAGGGTTGACAATAGGACTACCACCTCGGAACGGTCAGTGGCCAGAAAGGCCGCTCGGGTTTTAACTAGGTTCTAGGGTGGAATAAACGTCACTAATACCCTAATGTCATCCCAATAAACCGAAATATGAACTGAATGACAATGACACCCGGTCCTGCGGTGTTCGGGACACTACAATAATAATCATGAAATACAATACAATGAAATACCATCAACTCGATAAATTAACACTTTTATTGGTGATGGGCTGCCAACTAATAGATACAAATGCATAATCATCCCATATGTATAAGTGAAAAAAATAATCACAGTAATTGACACAGCGAATTCAAACATGAAGTAGCCCTCGAAATCAAAGAAGCAATAATGCATTAATCGAAAGGAAGACTTAACTTGCAACATAAAGCACTCCACTACTTCCCATGACTATGATTTGTAATTACAAGTAATTTATAACAAGGTGACAGTTGAATTCGATTATAAACTTCTTAAATACATATATCGTTTACTTAGACTATGTGTTTAACAGAAGAAAGGGTTCTCTTTCAAATTTATTTTAATGAATGTTTGCCTTTATTAATGATGTGAATAAAGCATTCTAAAGTGCTTGAAGTGTTTTTGTGTTTGATAAATGATATTTCAATTGCGATCTTCGTTTTTCTAGAGCTTGTACTCGAGTTGAGGACTTTAATATTCGTAATCTTTGTATAACTAAAAAGTTAATCCATCAGAGTTACCGTTACCATAAACTTCGTAAAACCTTTGCAAAATGTTATTATCGTAACCCTGATCTTCTTTCCAAATATAAATTTAAATTAATTTAAGAATTCTTCTGCGACAAGGCCTACGACAACCTGACTTCTATGGTAACGTGATTTACAAACTCCGTGCGATCCTTGGTCATCATCACTTCTTTCATATTATCTTTGTTAAACTTGTTAAAAGGTTTATCATGCTTGGTGGTGGACCCATTTACAGTTCGCCACTATGATTTCCTCTTTAATTGTGCGATGACTGGACAGGCTGCGGAACCTATGATGACGTCTACCTAAAGCCCAAAAGGACGGTGGTGACGTTTGATGTTTGTCTGCAGTATTGTCTTGTCGTGCCTTCAATGGTTTATTCTCTTGTTGCTCTGGCTTCTGAGCAGTCATTGAGTCAATTCTGTGTGGCTTTCTAGGCTATTGTTTGTTTGTATTTATATATACACGAGCATCTTTGTGTTTTACATATATTGCCTATTAATGCTGCCTTGTTGGTTAGAGAATAGTTCATGACGGGGATTTGTTTATTTACACTGTCCCGTTTTAGTGGGTTGACGGTAGGGTAAGTGTGAGGTTTGATGTACCCTAGAACCTGGTTTAAACCCCCAGCGGCCTTTTTTGCCACTGACCGTTCCAAGGCGGTAGCGCTATTGACAACCCTTTTGTGTTTGTGATGTCATATTTGGCCTTTTATTCATCTTTAAATTTGTTCTATGTTTCTGTGTGTGTTTGTGGTTGACTGACGTCCTCGAATGCTGCTTTCATATCTATATTTACATGATCAAACCTTTAAAATGTCTTTTACACATTTTTTCCATTTCAGATTATTAGCCTATAATAATACACAAAAAGTGCTCTGGACTTATATTATTATTAAAGGATATTGCAAAAAATATCCCATTTTATCTATAAAATAAAAACGATATTCTACATCGGGAATAAGTCGTACATAATTATTTTATTTGCAAAACAAATGTTTTGTAACTTTAACAATTGTCTTGAAAATATCGAACATTATGCTGTTAACTACAATACGTCGTCTTTGTTTAAAGAAGCTAATCCGTCAAAAACAGCAACATTTTACGACATATGTACACTATTTCTAAACCTACTGATGACGGCGTGTATTATATATAAGGTGGTTATTTTGAGAAGCCAAACTCTGTAGACACAATACAAACGGCCTTAACCAGTCAGAACTAACCCAAAAACTGGTGCGTCGAATTAATATTATAACTATCGCAAGTTTAAAACTAACACATTTGGAGTGTATATTTTCGGTGTAGGTGTGGCTAAGCAGATTTGCGTTGGACTCGTAGCTTGGAGATTTAACCGTTCAGTTTAACCGTCGGTTAAAACGGGCGGACTCGTGTGTCGGAGTCTATCCTCCATGCACGTTAAAGACCCATCGGAATAAAATAGGGCACGATTCCTGGATTCCTATGTAGTCTCTCTCTCTCTCTCCTCCCTCTCTGTCTCCTCCCTCCCTCCCTCTCTCTCTCTCTCTCTCTCTCTCTCTCTCTCTATGGGATGGCTCTAACTGAACTAAGATTTGATGTTAATAACCCGTTAAACAAAATTTCAGTTCAGTTTAATATGTGTCTATCTTGGAATATAACTAATTATTTACACATATAGAACCCTCAGTGCTTTCATAAACGAAAAATCACAACGTGCGTTTTATTCTGTTAAATAAACATGGCAGTACTGACAGTACAAATTATTATATTGCCATTAGTATTTCAACGTTATTTTCCAGATGACAGCTATCGCAATTGGGTTTTTTGTGGCCCGTGATAAGAATTGTGTAGACCGGGATTCTTTGATTCGCTAGCGTTGCACATGAAATGTTAAACACCATGATCAGCGTTATAACAGTTATGTCCCTAATAAAATACTCCAACTTGGTATTTCGTAAGAGATCATGAAATTTGCCATTTAAAAGACATTACTTGTGCACACCAAATTAATGTATACTGCAGTGTTATAAACGAGTTTTGAATAGAGATGTAGATGGTCATTTAACTTCGACATGCGATATTGTGTATGCGGAATACATTCATGCAATGAGTGTTAACTAAAAATACATAAATAAAGCAAACCTAGTGCAGATAGCATATCATTTAAATAAACGACCAAATAATGTCGTCATTCAAATCAACGGTTTGTACTGGTATTGACAAAACAATACTAAGATTTATCAAACTAAAGAGGTCTAGAAGTAGATTGGCTAGGTACTCCCCTACTGCCCGGAGTCAAGTCAAGCCAACTGTTTATGGCATAATCAATTTATAACAAGATGACAGTTCGATGCAATTAAACGTTTCTTCAACAATTTATAATGTATTTAGGTTATTTATTTAAACCAAACGCAATAGTGGAATTCACAAATTAAACGAAACAGTATATACGATTCAATGAATAGCACTGCCTCTATTTATCAAAATCTCACTACTTTACTTAAATACTATTGTATTGCAGATATGCTACAATACATGTATTAAACATCACAATATTACAACCAACATGTGCAAATGCATTAATGACTGACGATTACCATCTTTTAATAAACGTTAACATACCTTAAGATCTAGAGACCGTCACAATTAATCAATCAATCAATCAATCAATCTCAATCAATCAATCAATCAATAAATCAATCAATCAATCAATCAATCAATCAACCAACCAACCAACCAATCAATCAATCAATCAATCATTCATTCAATCAATCAATCAATCAAAACAAACATATCTTATTTTATTTAGAGGAAATATGCTATGTTTGTAACAAATAAGAAAATGTATACACATAACGTGCGCGTGTGTTGGGGAGGTGGTGAGTTGGGTCAGGTGTGGGCTTTGGGCGGGTGTTACTTATTTGTAATTAGAAAGAAAACGTTTGAAAATATAATAAACATTTAGCCATGCCTTCATTTAGTACTTTAGTTTTACCAAAAGAACAGTTCTTTAGTCCTTTAACAAAAAGTCGAAAAATAAACCTTTAAAAATCATTTGTTTGTCCGGGTATCGCAATCGATAGCGCATTCGCTTTTCACCAACGCAACCCAAGTTTGATTCCACGTCTAGGCATCTTAAGTGAGCGGGTACGATGCTCGGACACGTGTATTTTCCACGGATTCTTCTGTTTCCTCCCATATCAAGACCACGCTAATGCTGTCATCCGCGATATCTTAAGTGATTTCTATAAGCTGTGTATCTAAAAATATAAAGTTGATCTTGATTTCTGTTTTTATCATATAAACTGGCATCAGTTTCTCAATTGATAAGGCTCTGCGTTTTAGAAGTTTATACCTTTGTCCCTCATTGGTTCGAGCCCTAGGAATAACAGATGGGAAAATTCAATCTTCTTATTTTCATGTCACTGTCTCAATACGATATTATATGTATTAACCTCCCGTTAATCATATTATTTACCCAAGAGGTCGAACTTATTCATGAAGATGTCTTAGAAAGATGGCATCTATAGAAATTTAAATTTAAGATAATTAAAATTTCATGACATTCATTTGTATTGTGTGTTATCAAATGTAGCAGTTGCATATTTGTGGCCCAAGATGAATCTGACTCGAGTATCAGATAGTTATTTCCTTCCCTCCACACATACTAGGTAAAACATGTCAAATTAAGCCCACTATCGTCAAATGCAGTGAGTATATAACACTTTATTACTTCAAAGGAAAAATATACTTTTCTCAATTCTACTGATTAGATCTGATTTAATTGCATTTAACTTCACATCACATATTGTAGGTATAAACTTCGAATAGATTTAGCCTTCATCAAACACGCATTCAAAACAAACAACAGTTCCAAGGATTAATAGAATAATAGAATAGATTAATAGTAGACCCCACAGACATAAACCGGTTAACTATAGCCTCGGAATGATCAGTGGTAAAAATACCGCTTGGGGTTTAAATCAGGTTCTAGGGTGCATCAAAAAAAAGTATGAAATGAGAAATTTGGAAATCGCCGAACACGATAAGTACAAAAATATTGCAGTCTCGGTTTGATTGAGACTGTTCATGAACGGTAGTGAAAAGTGCTTGCTCCCGTTCACGCCCTCTAGCCCCGGGTTGAGCAGAATTTAGCATGCCTATAACACAAACAATTTCAGCCATCCCGAAGATGGTATGCATATAACGGTGAACATGGAACCTTCAATGAGGTATTGTCACCACATCATTCCATGGCCAGAGACGTATGGTCCCAGTTTCGAACTAAACACTTTGCCCTAAACGAGAAAACAATGGACGAAATAAACAAAATGGAAATTAGTTGGGAGCAGCGGTTATGAAGCCTGCGTTCACAAGACTGAATTGAAAAGCAGGCAACATATTAGAAGGGTGAATAAACAATACTCGGAAACTTTAAAATATGGAGTAGTGGAAATTCATTCGAAATTCAAGTAAGAAAACAAAGGTATTTAAGAAGGTATATACCACCGATATCTGTACATATCGGACTCAGCGATCTCCAAAGATCGGAATGAATAACAATTCTGGTTGCAAGCACGGGGAGACGTTTTACAAATCTCACTCTTAACCTAGTGTCATCCCAATTAAACGAGACAGTGTAAATAAACGTAATATGCAAATATAAGCATAGCATAAATATGATCAAGTATATGTATGAACATAAAACAAGCATAGACAGACACAAAGCAAGTACTCAATAAGAGAGATAACTTGAACTTTGGCATCGTTAACTTTCTACATTTAGATGGGACGTACCTCGTGGTACATTATACGGGGTATATATCTCCTAGCTCATTCATTTAACGATGTTAAAGACTGTAACTGCCGAAATCAAGTTATTATAAGTAAACTTCTATTGTTATTTTTACATTCTACAGGGATTGTATGACATTCATTGATCCTGTTTTTCCTTAAACACGTGTGTTTCATATACCGCGTTGAAGGTTTTGTGCTCATCGACATTTTGGCCCATTTTATTAGGGTTTTCCTTAACTTCCTCATTATCTTGAATTAGACACTGACGTGAGATTTGGACCTCTTTTAACAGTCCGTAAGTTTACTAATATTATTTCTTATGGGTCTTTGATACGATTCTATTTCGTATCTCTAATAAATACTTATTGGCCCTTATTTCGCTTTTCACAGAATGGTATTGCTCTCCATAAAAAACAATTATGACTCTTTTAGTTAAAACTTTAAAAATATATCTTTCACCTCTTCGGTTACACTCTGCGTCATCAATACAAATTCCACAAAATAACTCTTCATTTCTTAGAACTAAACCATATGTACGCCTTACACCTTTAAATCTTCATTCGGCAACCTCGTTTTATGTTCCTTCTAATAATATTACTAGGATTTTTAATAATGGCTCAAAAGTTTCCGTAACTCTTCTAGGATTACCTGTTTTGAGAAAATACCATATAAAGTCTCCTTTCAGAAATCATTTATTCATTCAAGACGCAGGGTGTTTCCTTCTATTAATAAGTGCAATGCTAAGAGGTGCAGCTGTTGCAATTATTTATCGTGCAAGTCCACCATTAAATCAGCTGTTAATGGTAGATTGTTTAATGTATGTCTAGCTTCAAATGCTGATTGACGTACTACTCACGTCATTTATGTTCTGACTTGAAATGCACCACGTTGCGGTAAACAATATGTTGGACAAACAGGTCGATCCTTAAAAGTTCGATTTCGTGAACACAAATATAATGCAAGTAATCCTAAAAAGTTAAAAAAATACTTGTACTTACACTTTCGTCAGTCAGGTCATAATTTTAATTACGTAACTGTTCAACCGGTTGAATACATATTTTTTGATAATGATGCTACTATAAGCTTCAAAATAAAAGCTAGACATATTGCAGAACTTAAGTAGATGAAAAACTTACAGTCACCTTATCCACTCGGCCTTAATGACAATATTTATCAAGAAGGAAATATGTCTAAAGATCCTAATATTGACATTTTGTCTATATTTTCTATTCGAAAGCGTAAATCTAGGTCTCATGGTCTTAGGCGTAATGGTAACATCAAACGTAAATCGCGTGTAATTATTTCTATCGCTGATTAACATACTATTTTTAAACAGTCTGGAAAGCACTCTATGCTTTCACGGCTTACCTCTTTGTCCATTTCTTCACTTAAGTTGATCGACGAGGAAGCCGACACAATTTTCATTCGTACAAATCCATTGTATAACACTGCTTCCATAGTTCAAAGCTACACACAACATGTTCTCCAACCCCATATTGACAAGGAGTCTGATCACGTCAGGCATTTTCTAAAACTACTATATATTAATAAAGGTATTAATTTCATTGACATGCCTAGTATTTTTCGGGATACTCATGTAGTTGATTCTATCCTAAAATATTTCAAAAAATCCGAAAGTCCTGTTATTTGTTATAAGTATAAAAAGCCTATTATAAATATTATTTGCAACTACAAATTAATAGTTTCTGACCTTGATATAGTACATAATACTCCTAAGGAATGTGAACGCAACACATCAAAATTTTGCTATGCTCCAGCAGGTCATGTCATCTCTGGTAATTTTGATATTGTTGATAAACGTATTCGGCATTTGTTTTCGAAAGGTCCGAAATGTAGATTACCTTCAACTATTGATTTTAATGCCTGTCGTGCCCAGATCGCCCACTCCATTGAAGATTTTAGTATAAAATGGTGTCGTAGAGAACATGCGGACCCAAACTCGCTTTCTACTTGGAAAAAGTCAATTCTTAAAATTATAGATGCACGTATTAACTTTTATAATGCTAACCCCTCTTTACTACCTCCGAGACCTAGGTTTTCCTTTCGTATTTTAAAATCGAGAATTCAGGAATTTCATAATAAGTTTGTTTTAGTTCCTGCAGATAAAGCAGCTAATAATGTAATTATTGTTTGACGCCTGCATTACGTCAATGTTTTATCTCTGGAACTCGGCAGCACCAATTCGTATACTCCAGTTAATTATACTGAGGATGATGTTGTTTCCGCACATATCACTCGGTGCACTACTTTCAAGGCTGGTATAAACGATAAGCAAAATAAACTGCCTACCATGTACTGGATACCTAAATTACATAAAAATCAGTATACGGCTCGCTTTATTTCTAATTCTAGTGCCTGCACCACAACAAACATCTCCAAACTTTTAACTTCTTGTCTTACTGCCAGATCAGGGTTACGATAATAAAATTTTGCAAAGGTTTTACGAAGTTTATGGTAACGGTAACCCTGATTGAGTAAATTTTTAGTTATACAAAGATGACGAATATTAAAGTCCTCAACTCGAGTACAAGCTCTTGAAAAAATACTAAGTTGAGACACATACACCCCATAAAAAGTTGCTCGGGGAACATCCCCATCCAAGTGGGGGGTAATTAACAATGTCAAAATTAAAATCATCTCTCTTGTCATAGATTTTGCTAATTATTTCACCATTTTAAATCGAGAGATCTAAATCAAGAAAAGAAGCGTTATTATCAGATATATTAGCTTCATTAAGCTGAAGTTCTTTAGGACAAATATTATCAACCATAGTTGGAAAGAAAGGGTTGTCAATGTTCAGTATGTCATCCAGATACCGAGAGGTGTCATTAAAAGCTTCAATAACATCTGCCTGGGTATCTGGTGAAAGACTCAACATGAAATCTCTTTCATAGCAAAATCAAAACAAATCTGCGACAAGTGGTGCACAGTTCGTACCCATAGGGATACCAACAATTTGTCTATAAACGGTGGTCCCATACCTGACGAAAATATTATCTAATAGGAAGATGAGTGCTTCACAAACCTCATAGCAAGTCCACATAGTATAACTGTCTAAACTACCGTTAGTAAAAAACGCTTTAAAATTATTACATGCCAAAACTGTAGTATTTTCTCTAGCGAATGTTTTTTGAATAAGAGAAATTAGCTTGTCTTTAATAAGATGATGTGGTAAGGTTGTATATAGTGTAGACAAGTCGTTAGATTTCATGTTGAGTTTTTCACCCAGGCAGATGTTATTGAAGATTTTAATGACACCTGTCGGTATCTGGATGACATACTGAACACTGACAACCCTTTCTTTCCAACTATGGTTGATAATATTTATCCTAAAGAACTTCAGCTTAATAAAGCTAATATATCTGATAATAACGCTTCTTTTCTTGATTTAGATCTCTCGATTGAAAATGGTGAAATAATTAGCAAAATCTATGACAAGAGAAATGATTTTAATTTTGACATTGTTAATTACCCCCCACTTGGATGGGGATGTTCCCCGAGCAACTTTTTATGGGGTGTATGTGTCTCAACTTAGTATTTTTTCAAGAGCTTGTACTCGAGTTGAGGACTTTAATATTCGTAATCTTTGTATAACTAAAAATTTACTCAATCAGGGTTACCGTTACCATAAACTTCGTAAAACCTTTGCAAAATTTTATTATCGTAACCCTGATCTTCTTTCCAAATATAAAAGTAATTGAAGGACTCTTCTGCGACAAGGACTATCACAACCTGACATCTATAGTGATGTGATTTATAAACTTCGTAAGATTCTTGGTCATGATCACTTTCATACTATATTGTTAAACAAATTATCAAAAGAGGTTATGACCCTATCATTTTGCAACGTACTGCATGCTTGGTGGTGGACCCTTTTACAGTTCGCCACTATGCTTTCCTCTTTAATTGTACGATGACCGGACAGGCTGTGGATCCTATGATGACGCCTACCTAAAGCCCATTGGGACGGTGGCGTTTGATGCTTGTCTATGATCTTTCCTGTCGTGCCCTTAATGGTTTATTCATTTGTTGCTCTGGCTTCTGCCAAGTCAGTGAGTACCTTTCTAGGCTATTGTTTTTTTTGTATTATATTTACACGAGCATATTTGTGTTTTACTTATATTGCCTATTGATGCTGCCTTGTTGGTTAGAGATTAGATCAAGGCGGGGATTTCTTTGTTTACACTGTCCTGTTTTAATGGGATGGCGGTAGGGTAAGTGTGAGGTTTGGTGCACCCTAGAACCGGTTTAAACCCCCATTGGCCTTTGTTGCCACTGACCTTCCAAGGCGGTAGCCCTATTGTCAACCCTTTTGTGTTTGTGATGTAATTTACTTTTATTATTACTTTTACCTTCTTGTTTGTCTGTTTGCATGTTTGTTTCTGTGTTTTGTGGTTGACTGTCCTCCTTGAATGCTACTTTCCCTGACCGATCATTTTATATTTCTTTAGCAAGGTTTTCGTTATCACAAACTACATAGTATTTTCACAAAGTAAACACCAACCTAAAATCAGTTCTGCGACTAGGAATATCACAAACTTTATTTCATTGAGAGATTATCTATAAAATAAAGACCAATTTACACAATAAATAAGGAAATTCGTCATAACAGGACACGACCTTTTAGTACTGCAATGCACTTCATCCTTATTGATTGAACCTGCTACAATCAGTCACTACGCTTCATTTTTCGTTTGTACGATGACGGGACAACCTCGGTAGACTATATGAACATCCGAAACACTGTAAGAGGAAGTGGGTGCATGAACTTTCGTCCCCAGGTTTTTGGTCGTACCCTAGAGTGCTTTTCCCTTTGGCTGCAACCTCTTTGGTTGTTCAGTACACGTTTGATACACCCTGAGCTGTTTTAACTACGTAATTTTATATATCTTTACAACAACATTTAAGTGTATCGTTTGCTAATTTCACAGGGTGTTAAATTCTGTACTATTGATTGATGAGTATTGAGTTCTGCTCAACCCGGGGCTAGGAGGCGTGAACGGTAGCAAGCATATTTCACTACCGTTCAATCAAACCGAGACAGCAATATTTCTTATTTATCGTGTTCGGTCGTTTCCAAAGATCCACTCTCATACTCTTTGTTCTTAGAAATGTTCTTTTGATGGGATGTACTTTTACTAACACTGCCTTGTCAAATGGGCACTGAAGACAGAATAAAAACAAGGTTCTGTACACATAACATTGATTTAAGGTAGCCAGTAGACCATATATTGCCTACTGACCGTCCCTAAGTCTTCACCACTCACTGTGTTGTGTATTGTCAATTTCATTGTATATTTTGCTCTCTTTTTTGTTTACACTGCGTACCTGCGGTGCTATTGCGTCTGGGTGCTGTGGTTTCTATAGGATCATTGTTCTCATTTTGGTAGTAGCCAGAGAAACAAACGAATGAAGTGTTCAGGCCACGTTCAGGATTTAGGTGGCTAATTGTAAATGGGTCACCCAGTTAAAGTCCCCAACTCGACTAAAAACTCTGGAAAAACGAATAAGTAAATGAGAACATATATCCCATAAGAAGTTGTTCGGGAAACATCCCTGGCTAAGTGTGGTTATAAATATTATTAAAATTTAAATCACCTTACTTGTCATAGATTTTACTAATTATTTCTCCACTTTCAATCGAAAGATGTAAATCGAGAAAAGAAGCGACTGTTTCAGAAATAATAACTTTGTTGAATTGAAGTACTTTAGGATTAATATTTACAGATATAGTAGAAAGGAAAGGACTCTCAATGTTATATATATCATTCAGATACCGAGAGATGTGATTAAATGCTTTCATGACATCTGCGTGAGTATCTGGAAAGTTATTCACAAACATCTTGACAAGTCCACAAAGTGTAATTGTCCAAATGCCGTTAATAAAATTTGCTTTAAATTGTTTCAGTCAAAAAGTGTAATATTTTCTCTAGGAAAAGTAGTCTGAATAAGAGCAATACGCGTGTCTAGGATAAGGTTGTGTGGTAATAATATAATAATCAATCATGAGTAGCGATTTGAGATAGGGAATTCTCACCCAAAGGTCAGCATTGTAACCAGTGTCGAGGCTCTGTCGAGTACCTGGTTGCAATTCTGATCGTGAGGGTGAGATTTACCTATCTCACATGGATAAACTCATGATGGATTATTTTTCTCCCATTATGCGCTTAGTACAGGCATAATTTAATGACTGTATTTGATTTTACGCTAGAATAAGCGTTTCATGACGTTTCATGTAAGAGTCACTGTCATGTAAGATAGAGTTATTTCACATGAGGAAAACACCTATCTCACATGACTAGAAAATGGAGAATGTGTATAGTTTGGGAATACAATTGACACGTATTGCAAATGTTATCAAGAATGTATCCCGAATGTTTAATTGGCCAAAATAATTTAATCCAATAGTTGGCATAAGCTTTAGAACAACATTGTTTCACGTGTTCCTTATCGGCAGTATGACAAGAATTTCAAAATGTGGAGAAGTTTGTAATGTGGCCCATGGGCTAAACTTAGAAATAAAACGGATTTACAATATTATATAATTTAGTTCATTGATGTTTTGTTTTGCTTTCATTTACCACGGGGCGTCCGTGGCTGAGTGGTTAGAGTATCTGACTTGAAATCACTTACCCCTCACTGCTCTGGATTCTCTCCAAATATGAAAGTAATTTAAGAACGCTTCTATGAAGAGGACAATCACAACCTGACTTCTATTGTGACGTGATTTACAAACTTCGTAAGTTCCTTGTTCTTGATCACTTTCATAATATCGTGTTTGTAGTTTTGCGTGTTTTTGGGTTTACTGCTTTTTTGAAAGCTGTTCGACTTTATACTTGTTTTTACATGCATGGAAATATCATACACATATTGAACTGGAGTATAAACGGTGTGATACCGAGTTCGAAAAATAAAACATTGACGTGGGGTAAGCGTCAAACAATAAGTACATCTTTAGCTGATTTATAAGTAGGAAGTAAAACAATCCTGTGAAATGAAATTCTTACATTCCCGATTTCAAATTACGAAACGAAAGTCTATGTCTGAGCGGAAGTAAGAAAGGGTTATCTGTCTAAAAGTCAATATCGATATCTATGAGATTTAGAAAAGTATCGATGCAAATGCAGAAAATGTCATTACCAGAACATAGCTTCAGTTTTGAGGACGTTGGTTTTACATAGACCTTTTCCTAGACGTAAATTTAACAGTAAATTTAACCATTTTAGGTCAGCGTAAAGTTCAAAGTGACCTTATTCCTTGACGTACTCTACGACTCGTAACTCAAGAAGGTAATGCCTAATCTTAAAAAATGAATACAATGTGTCGTGCAGATCGGTTCAGTCAACGAAGATAATCAAAATCGGACGTAAAGGGAACCATGTTCAGGGTATACTGGTTTTAATGAAGATTGCTCAAGCTGAAATTAAACAAAACTTTGACGTTAATTCAACCAATGGAAAGTTGCCGTACGAAATTCAATATAAGTTCTTTCTTTCTGTGAATAGTCGAGCACAATATCGATGACAATATCGACTTACGCACTTGTGTTCGGTGCATATCATCATCATTATAGATATACTTTCGAGAAATACTGAGACCTTGTGAAGTAAGGTGTATACTTGATTATCAAGATAAAACCTATTTTCTCTTCATATTTCAATATGAATAGCGTCTGAAGGAAGTGATTTATATAAACAATGCATTTTGGTTAAAACGCGTTTGTCTATTGAGAAATGCAGCTAGACTTTTCGTCCGTCAAAGTACATGGCACTGCCGTCGGTCGATGTAACTTTACACATATATTCTTTTGTTTTAAAGTATTAAACCAAGATAGAATAACTACATATTTCAACACAAGAAAACAAACACTGTGTGAACACTTTGTAATGAACTGTGTCTCAATAGGTTTATGTACATGCATCAACTGATAAGAAGTGTGAGATAATCAGTGCATACTTAAATTAAAACTTACAACTCGATTATTGCTCTTTTAGAGCACATCATAGTAAACATGGAGATAATCCATACAGACCTACTTGCCAGATTGATATACAATGTGTCCTACTATCGTCGATTCTAAATCACCGCTATACTATGTTTTGTACCATAGCTCTAATGTTTTTCGTTGTTGCGGCTTATGATCTAATTTACATAAACATGCAAGAAGTGCCGGTAAATTTCAGCCGTGCTATAACTGACACAATTGACAGTTATAGCACGGTGTACATAACTACATTTTGTAAGAAAACATTAGCGCTATGCTACAAAACGTTTATAGCATATTTTCCTCATATATGCTATTTATACTGCACTCTCGGGCCATCGAGAAGCAAGCACTATACATGGCATATACTCAAAATATAATGCTATAAATATTACGTATCTGGTACTCACATATCTCACCTTGGAGGAACAAATAAAAAGTATTTGCTTCTTTATGTGATCAGATCATCATTGATATTTGACTGTCTGAAAAAGTATAGTGCTTGTTTATTTAGGGGACGCATTTTTGCCAAACTTTAATATATGTTTTGGTTTCAACATCCAAAATCTTAAATGTATTTTATTTGACTAAAGTTAAGGTCTGATTTGTGTGCTTTTTCAATATAATAAACTACATTGCCATTATAAGATTATTTTTTTTGTGTTTGACACTCAGCTCGTGCTGAAATATGTAAGATGTTTGTTTTGTGGTGTGTTTTTTTCTTTTGAACCAATATTTAAAAGAAAAAAGAAGTTGTGTATCAGTTACATTTACAAAGTAATCTTATTCCTAGTAAATACATTGTATATGTTTTAAATTGGTGTTCTTTGATCTATTTAGGCATATGTTTAAATGGCAGCATGTTTAAAAACTAAATGTTTAACTTTTCTTCGACAGTCTGTAAATGTATAAACCTATTTAACGGATAATGATCTACATGACGCTGTTTATTCCTCTGAGGGCATTGTAGGTCTGTTTTGTCTTCCATGACTGCTTCCCAAATATCGTTGGAGCTTTGGAGCTTTCACTTATTATAGCAGCTTCTACTTGTAGTAGTTTCGCTTTAAAAACTGGCTTTCATTTACATTTAAAAGTAGTATCATTTTATAGTATTTTCCAAAGTGAATTCTGCCTCCACTTTGTGTCAGAGTTGTTTTACTCCTTTTATTAATACATGATCAAATAATGAAGTAATGGCAAAGTCGAAGTGATCTCACCATCACATACGGGTATTAAAAAACACTACGAATGCGTATTTATCCCCACTATCTATCGTTCAAAGTATTCGAAATACGAAAGTGTTTAGTTCTTAATTTGCTTTTATATTTTAATAGTAAATCAGCCTTTAGGTCCCTTTCTCACTTTGACACTGACCGTTCCAAGGCGGTAGCCCTATTGTCAATCATTTTGTGTTTGTGATGTCGTTTGCATTTAGTATTACTTTTGCCATCTTGTTTGTCTATTTCCGTGTTTGTTTCTGTGTTTTGTGGTTGACTGTCCTCCTTGAATGCTGCTTTCCCTGTCCGATCTTTTTATATTTCTTTATAGTGGTATATATGGTGGTGCATCGCAATGTAACAAAGCAAATGTGGATGTGACCTAGACCCTCCAAGCAAAGAGTAGATAACTTAATTATAACGTTTACACTCGACTTGTGCATTTAGGTCACTTTCACATCAATTATATGGTCTAAACCTTTCAATCTGTTTGTAATATCTTGGATGGTATATCCCAACGTGACAAAGCAAATATGGATGTCACCTTGACCGTCCAAGCAGAAGGTAGATTACTTATATTTTACATTCAACTTTTGTGTTTAGGTCTCTTTCTCACAAACTGTATGCACTAGACCTTTCAAACTTTGCTTATAGTATCTTGGGTGGTATACGCAACGTGACAATGCAAATGTGGATGTGACCGTGGCCCTCTAAACAAAGGGCGATTCTGCAAAACAATATTTTAAAAATAATATAGTAATTCTTACGTTTACGTCACTTTCTCATGAACTATTATTATGCACTAGATGTTTTAAACATAGTTTGTAGTTTAATCTATGGAAGACAGCAAATTCCATTTTGAAATAGTTGTGTCTTGGGTAGTGAATCTTCTTGGACACACGGATTTCATCTATGACCTTGACCTACGTTTTAGGTGTGAAGATTTGTGTCATTGTTTTTTTAAACGAATGCACTTAAATGTCATATAACAGGAAAATGTAAACTCCATTGTTTTTAGATATTAAAATATTAACAAACTTCCATTTAACACCATTTACCTCTTATTTCTAAGTCCCGTCCCCGTTAGGCGAGACATGTGAATCCACGGATTTCTTGCCAATTGAGAGATGTAAACTGAGAAAAATGAGCGACAGTTTCAGAATTATTAGCTTTTCGAGGTGAAGTTCTTTGAGATAGATATTATTAACTGTAGCAGAAACGATAGCCTCAACATGTTATCAATGTTCAATTGATCACCGAGAGGTGTTCATGAGTAAGAATAATTTCTCCACTATTCATAATAATAGTTACGTTATAAGTTTCGCAGTTTGATATACTTTAAGAATGCCTTTTATATCGAACATGTTTGAGTATAACTTATTTATTGTTTTAAGCACATTGTTTAAGAATTTGTCTGATGGGAAAAACAAGTTGAATTGGTCGTCAAAATAAACTTGGTCGTAGTACAGGAATTGATCAACTTGATCACTAAAGTTAATCGACTTCAGTTATTGTAGGTGTATTACCGTGATTTGTTCGACATTGTGAAACTGCAGTACTCAAGATATTCAACACAGCAGTAAGACAACGTCAGCACACGTTTTTGCTTAACGGGATAAACTTATATTGAAGTATAACATGTGTACTATAAATAAACGTAATGTTTATTTTTCATCTATTCGTCAACGTCTTAGTCTAAAAATGCATGATGTTCAAAGGGTGAAAAGACAAAACTCAATAAGCAGATCTATATATACATTTTTTATTAAACAAAGCAAAAATTATCTAGTAAAATATGTATAATATATACTGAGCAAAAAAAAAGTACCCCTTTTTCTTTCCCTTATTATATAGACAGCAAAACAGGAAATAATAATGATGTATATTGAATAATTATATATATAGACCACCACCAATCGTCCAAACATATTTTCTTTTGAAAAGTTCAATACACAGGGGAGTTATTCCCCTTTTTCTTAAACTATGAAGTTTTGATAAAAACACATTAAACTTACGAAAATTACGTAAATTTGTCCAAGACAATATTCTCTATACACAGCTTCCGAAAAAAGTCGCACAAAAACACAACTCCGATTTTGTAGGTAGCAGCTTTTGATTATCAAAACTCATCAAATTACATCGCTTTAAAGTTTTCATAGCATCCATAAAAAAGTATTGCTTGGCAAAGCATGAAACTGTTTAATGTAATATTTAGCACTCAGTGAAGTGTGTTTACAAACATCAACACTTTTTGTTACTAAAGAGCTGTTTAAGCTGTCCTACGCCCTCAAACACTGGCCTATGGGAAAACCAGCGAAAAAGGAGGTACTTTTTTTTTTGGTGAGTATATATACTTTCGATAAAAAACAACAACACTTGCATGTCTAACTATATAACACACACTATCTATCATGGTATAGTCATTGACAATAGTATACATACTTGATAAGCATTTCTCTTGAAGCATTTCTAATGAAGCATGTCACGCTTTCATGGGAAAACATCAACTGCTTTATTTATGAAATGCAAAAGACCTTAGTTTTAATAATGGTTGCATACTACATATGTCAATTTAGCTGACCTAGCATTTACACATGTTCATATGGCTTTCTGCAGGAATATAAAACCAATATTGTGTTATTTTTTATTTATTTGAAATAAGATGGTGGAATAAACTTGTATCCATTTAACAGAACAGAGATCATTTCAATGATCCTTCTGCATATGAATTTTATTAGAATTGATTTTTGAATTGATTTAGTATTTCAATAACTGTTGACCATTAAACATCAGTTTTACAAATAAGCAACTATTGAACCTAAATATAACTGATGTACGATCACGGTTGTGGAGTTTTAAACTCCACTGCATACTAGCCTGACCTCCTAGAACCTACTAAAGCCCCCTTTTGTTTAATTCCAACACATTTGTTTCCAAGAAACTAGTTATTAGAAACTCGCAAAAACTATTGCATGAAAGGATACGAGCATCTGGGGATCACGTCACATGGTAAACACTAGCGATGGGGATATATATGTTTTCCTGTTAAATGTTAAACCCAGGATGTGATTTGAAAGAGCCAATAAAAGTATAGAACATGGCAAACAAAACATATCCCCATCAGAGTTCATTTGAAAACAAACCAGGTATTTTCAAATAAGTGGATATTGATTTTTCAACATGAATGAACAGCTGTTAGCCGTCTTTTATATGTCGAAAACCAATATGGCTCTTTATTAATCTGTATCAAATATATTAATTGCTATTGTATTAACAAGAAAACTAGCAAGGGTGCAAAAGGGTGAACTCAAAAATGAAAATTATTTATACAATATAAATAAATCGCGATTTGGAAGAATATAGTTAGATTAAAAACAGTTCAATGATATTAGATAACGTAAAAATATTATAAGATATGGCAAAAATACATTTATTGAAATATGTTGTCAACGAAACCGAAGAATTGTTGTTTGTTTGTCATTTTATAATCTATATCCAATCACAACTATGTGTTCAAAAATAGTCTCTAATAACAACGACGACATTTTTTTTTCTTTTTGATAAACAATGTTGTATTATACCATGTATACCGACTGCCATTCAAACATGTATATTACACTAATTTAAACACAATTAAAAAGCATACAAGTTAAGTTTCTTAAATTGAAATTATACACTCTTCCAATATATGCTTTTAACAATTAAATCGCGGTTAATATAGATGGTCTTACATGAGTGCCCGGTCTAATATTGAATTTATTAAACGAGATAACATTAGAAGATGCGAGGCTGTGTAAAGCATCCAATCAGTTTTATCCAACGAGTTAAACAAATTCAATATGAATAGGCACGAATGTGAGATTCTATTTATCACATAACGACCCCCCATGTTCAGAGTGGTTGGGCCAGAGTATGCCTTGAACCTCCCCCCACCCACCACCACCACCAGTATTTTTTTCCATATATAATATTGTATGTTTTGGTGTAATCATGGTAATTGAGCATAGATAAAAAAGTTTTGTTTTTTGATTGTCAAACATTTTGTGAAAAAGGTTGGCCCCCACACCACCCCAATAATTGAAACATACTTTTTTAATTGTCAAATATCTTTTTCGAAAATCCAACCACCCCCCTTCCACACCCCAATAATTGAAACGTCCTACGCACATGCTTCTATTGTAAGTTAAGACGATGCCTCACCGGCGCTAATAGGGTTCTTCGGTGTGTATATTGGCACACACTATTTATAACGCACGACGGTTCTGTGTATCAGAGTCTACTTTCCGAGCTCGTTTAGTTAAAATAACATAGAAATGTATTCGTTAGTACGAGTAGGACATGGTTAAAGCATTCTTGTGCAATTTCCCTATCTCTGATACGACTCGAAAAAACTTGAAAATGTTTAAAAATGAGCTGTTTAAAGTTTCAATTCTTCAATTCTAAAATGTGATTTGGGCACAGATACTTTGTTTAATAAGAATTGAACATATTATGAAAGTCGAAAAGCAATCGCCAATCACACGTGTTAGTTTACATTTTAGAAGGAAACATCTATTCTAGAAAGTTCATAATTATTTTGTTTATTGTATAAGTCTAAAGAAGCGCGTGAACAATGTAATGTAATTTTATTCTCTAGATACTTTAAAAGCTCATATTAAACGGTGTTTCAGTTAATCTAAGAGTAGCTTTACGTCTGGAATGGAGACCCTCGAATTTAAAGGTCTGATTATTAATATAACGAAGTGTAATGTTAAAAACCTGTTTTATAATTTAAAGTTTGACTTCTGTTGATTTACAAATAAAGTTGCATGTTTTAAAAATGTTTCTGCATGAAAGTGACTATCAATGTAGCCAGTATGACGTTTGCAGTCAGTCCAGTCTTGCCAGCAGAATTATCAGGAACTGCAATAATAATATAGAAAACAGGTTGCATGACTGTGTACTATAAGCATAGTTTCTAGAAATTTGTTCCAATTACGTTTGGGGGCAGTTTTTGAAAATTGGTAAAATAGATGTAGAGATGCTCAACGAGAGCTTTCACCAGCTAATGACATGCAGTTCTGGCAACAAATATACATAGACTTATAGGTATAATCATACAATACTCACAATTCGGACTCGGGTTGATATAAACCAAATTATGTTATATTCTTCCAAAATAAATATCTGTCAGAAATGTTTTTGTTTAGATCTCTGAGACAATGACAATTTAAACAAGATAACTAAAAACGCAAAACATAGACTTTTATATTTTAATTGTATATATTACAGAATATGTACCTATTTGTTGAAACCTAATAGACATATATATTTACCTGAGCATGTCTCTCCGCTATATCCAGTACCTGTACACAAACATGCGTTGTCAACGCAGAGTCCTTCGTTTTGACATGCAGGATCACAAACAATATCTAAAACAGATAAAGATAGCTGAAACTACGTTAAGTGTACAAAATATAAAAACAAACAACATTTATATAAAATGATTTTTCGAAATTCCATGTTGTGTGTGAGACGTATAAATGATATTTCTCCATAAAAACAAATTATAACACACTGCAATGTATGCTCTGTTCATACACTTTGCACAGTAAACATTTGTTGTGTACATGCAACGTATTAGGCAAAAACATAATTATAATAAATTTGACCTTATTTCATACCATATGTAGAATAATTTGGCAGAATGAAATCAATAATTATTCTATTCTTACTGTAGCTTAAGTAGAAAACGAATGTATGTTGCTTTTTATAGTAAAACGTAACACTTATTTAAATCAGCATCACAAAATTATTCTGAAAATAGTAAAATACTTCCAAAAAGATAATGTGTTTTCGGTGAATCAATTTCTTTTTTTAACATTTCTCGGTGTGGGTGCGTGCGTGAGTGCGTGCATGTGTGTGTGTGTTTTTGGCCAACGTGACGAACACGCATTATTAATGAATCATTTAAAAGCAAACAAGCCAGATATAGTATTATAATTTCAAAATACCCCTTACAAATACATTTAACATAAACTAAATGCATATCGTACTTATTTGTCGTTTAAAACGTTGATCGGTGTCTCAGCAGTTGTGGTTTTAAGACTTAAACTGTGTTATTTGAACACTAGTATTGACATGCTTTGTTAAACAATTTAACATGGTTTATTAAAATACTCAATGTTGGTTGATTATTGGGGAGGTCTTAAAACCGCTATATAACATGGTTCATGAAAATACTCAATGCTGATTGGCTATTGAGCAGTTTTTGAAAAAGCTATAAAAACATGTATATATTACGTACCTGTGTCGCACGTTGATCCGGTATAACCCGGAGCGCATGCACATACATCGGGAGTTCCATCGGTACAACTAGCCCCATTCTTACAAACATCAGCCGTAGCGCAGTCAATAGCTGTAATTCAGACAAAGAAATATAAAAATATCGGACAGGGAAAACAGCATTCAAGGACGACAGTCAACCACAAAACACAAAAACAAACACGCAAACAGACAAACGAGAGGGTAAAAGTAATAAAAAATGCAAACGACATCACAAACACAAAAGGGTTGACACTAGGGCTACCGCCTTGGAACGGTCAGTGGCAACAAAGGCCACTGGGGGTTTAAACCGGTTCTAGGGTTCACCAAACCTCACACTTACCCTACTGTCATCCCATTAAAACAGGACAGTGTAAATAAAGAAATCCCAGCCATGATCTAATCTCTAACCAACAAGGCAGCATCAATAGGCAATATAAGTAAAACACAAATATGCTCGTGTAAATATAATACAAAAAAAACAATAACCTAGAAAGCCACAATGAAGGTACTCAATGACTTCGCAGAAGCCAGAGCAACAAGAGAATAAACCATTAAGGGCACGACAGGAAAGAGACAAACATCAAACGCAACCGTCCCAATGGGCTTTAGGTAGGCGTCATCATAGGGTCCACAGCCTGTCCAGTCATCGTACAATTAAAGAGGAAAGCATAGTGGCGAACTGTAAAAGGGTCCACCACCAAGCATGCAGTACGTTGCAAAATGATAGGGTCATAACCTCTTTTGATAAACTTTTTAACAAGTTTAACAAAGATAGTATGAAAATGATCATGACAAGGAATCTTACGAAGTTTATAAATCACATCACCATATAAGTCAGGTTGTGATAGTCCTTGTCGCAGAAGAGTCCTTAAATTACTTTTATATTTGGAAAGAAGATTAGGGTTACGATAATAAAATTTTGAAAAGGTTTTACGAAGTTTATGGTAACGGTAGCCCTGATTGAGTAGCTTTTTAGTTATACAAAGATTACGAATATTAAAGTCCTCAGCTCGAGTACAAGCTCTTGAAAAACGAATAAGTTGAGACACATACACCCCATAAGAAGTTGCTCGGGGAACATCCCCATCCAAGTGGGGGTAATTAACAATGTCAAAATTAAAATCATCTCTCTTGTCATAGATTTTGCTAATTATTTCACCATTTCCAATCGAGAGATCTAAATCAAGAAAAGAAGCGTTATTATCAGATATATTAGCTTTATTAAGCTGAATACTGATGTCAAGATAATTATAGAGGATTGGTTTGAAGAGAAAACCTGATTTGTTTTCATCTCGAAGTAAAAAGACTGTCACATAATTAACACGAGTGCGTACTACTCATTTTCTTTGTAATGAAAATACATCCCATTTAACATAAACTAAATGCATTTCGTACTTATTTGTCGTTTAAAACGTTGATCGGTGTCTCAGCAGTTTTGGTTTTAAGACTTAAACTGTGTTATTTTGAACACTAGCATTGCCATGCTTTGTTAAACAATCTAACATGGTTTATCAAAATACTCATGTTGGTTGATTATTGGGGAGGTCTTAAAACAGCTACCTAACATGGTTCATGAAAATACTCAATGCTGATTGGCTATTGAGCAGTTTTTGAAAAGCTATAAAAACCTCTGACGTCACGTCCTTCAACCGTTAGAACGTCATTTTAAACGATTGTCAACGTCGGAAAACTTCCAAAACAACGATTACGTTATTTTAAGGCAAATTTACATTCAAACAACACATTGAACTTGTTAGAAACACGATAAAGCTGTATATTTTCTTCGTTTGGTGCTGAGAGATGGACGTACAATGTAAGTTGTGAGAATGTTTATGAATTATGTTCTATCTCTCGAACATGTGTATATAAAATATATAACAATCCATGCCAGATAAGAAATAAAATATTCCCAGTGGGTTTATATTGTGCGAGATCAAAACCTGGTGGTTGGGACTTGAAACACATCGAAACCGCGGGCATTGGTATCGATGGTCTTCAAGTTCCGCCCTCCAGGTTTTTATCTGGGACAATATAAACCCGCTGGAAATGTTTTATTTCTTAAATACAATACAAACAACAACACACAATGAAATGCTTTATGTAGGATGAAGCTGTATATTCTTCTCGTTTGATGTTGAGAGATAGGCATACAATGTAAGTTGTGAGAATTTGTATTTTGTGCAATCTCTCGACAAAATGTATATCATGATACATGAAACTCCATGTCAGATAAGAAATAGAATACTTTCAGCGGGTTTATATTGTGCGAGATCAAATCTGGTGTTAGGGACTTGAAACACATCGAAACCACGGGCCTGCTGCCCTTGGTATCGATGAACTTCAAGTCCAGCCCACCAGGAATTGATCTGGGACAATATAAATACGCTGGAAATATGTATTTCTTTATTAGTTTGTGCGCTTCTTAATTTATATATGTTTTAATACAATGATTATTTAAGCCATATTTAAATCTATTTTTAGTTTAACTGCATATTCGGATAGACATGTAACCCAATATTTGCTTTCAGAAGTTCAGTATATGTACAAAACGACTTAATCAAATAGTAGCGGAGAAGTTGACGTTAACTGTCAGGAAATGTAGCTTTCATGGAACACAATAAAAAAAACAGTATTAACACAAACAACAATTACAATGTTAGAAAGAAGCAAGGCATGTGACATCATAAACACATACAGGTTGGCAATAAGGCATTGGAACGGTCAGTGGAAAAGGGGCCAACGGGGGGTTTAAACAACGTTCTAGAGTCACCAAACCCCACTCGTACCCTATTTTCATCCCAAAATATGGTACAGCATTGGTGCGGTCAGTGGCAAAAAGGCCGCATGGAATTGAAAGCAGGCTCACGGATGCATCAAACCTCGCCCTTATCCTATGGTCATCCCAATAAAACGGGATAGTGTAAACAAATAATTCCCATCCAGGATGTAATCTATAACGAGTTATGCATAATTAATCCGCAATAAAAGTATAACACAAGATGATCATGTATATATGAATAAAAACAATAAAAACCTACAATGCCACAAAGCCAGTACTCATGGACTTGCAGCAGCAAGAGCAACAAGCGAATAGACCATCAAGGGCACGACACGAAAATGTTGATAGGGTCATCAACTCTTTTGATAAAAATGTTTAACCAGTTTAATAAAAATTGTATGAAAGCAATCATGCCCGAGGATCTCACGAAGTTTGTAAATAAAGTCACCATAGTCAGGTTGTATAGTCCTTAACACAGAAAAGTGCTTAAATTGTGTTTATAGTTTTAAGTAAATCAGATTTACGGTAATACAACTGTCAACGTTTTACGAAATTTATAGAAACGATAGCTGTTTAGTTATACAAATACTACAAATAGTAAAGTTCTCAACTCGACTTGAAGCTCTACAAGAACGAAATAGTTAATATATTTCCCATAAAACGTTGCTTCGGGAGACTTACCCTTGCAAAAACCGGATGTAGCAGCATACCCATCTTTGCAATCGCATTTTGACTCCTTACACTCCGAATTGGGAACAGTACAGACGGTCGCTGCATTCTCCGCAGTACAGGTAGAATCAAGAATTGCTGAAGGTACGAATGGTAAGGATTGCAGGTACGAGGTGTGGTAACTAAACTGTTAGGGAACAAATAATATGACTTTTGAACTAATATATCTGCCAGATGATACAACATGTGTTTCAAGTCCCAAACACCAGGTTTTGATCTCGCACAATATAAACACGGAAATATTTATTTCTTAATTAGTTTGTGCGCTTCCTAATTTATATATGTTTTAATACATTGATTATTTAAGCACATATTTAAATCTACTTTTAGTTTAACTGCATATTCGGATAGACATGTAACCCAATATTTGCTTTCAAACGTACAGTATATGTATATGATGTACGGAACGACTTAAACAAATAGTCGCGGCGAAGTTGACGTTGACTGTCAGGAAATGTAGCTTTCATAGAACACAATAAAAAAAGAGTATTAACACAAACAACAATTACAATGTTAGAAAGAAGCAAGGCATGTGACATCATAAACACATACAGGTTGGCAATAAGGCATTGGTACGGTCAGTGGCAAAGGGGCCACCAGAGGATTTAAACAACATTCTAGAGTCACCAAACCTCACTCGTACCCTATTTTCATCAATTAAATAGGACAGTTTAATTAAAGAAGTCCCCGCCAGGTTATATTCTCTAACAAACAAGAGCGCATTAATAGGCAATTCTGGATATTCTGATAACTTAGTGCAAGTACCAAGAGAAACTACAAGAATACCAACTATTTCAACAATCTTATGACAGTGTGCATAGGTGCATAACTGATGCGTTACAGAGTTATTGCCCTTGATTACTGGAATAAGCAACATTCAGTTAATGAGCATGATAACTTAAATAAATGATAACTTAAGTAAGGATTCCAATAAGTGTAATTTAAATAGTTGTTTCAAATTATATCAGCCTATTCCGAAATAAACAAAATTAGTGCATTCTTTATAAAAGAGTTATTGCATTTAAAAGTAATAGCTTGATATGATATGGTCTATTCTCTTGAGCAACAAGAGAATAGACCATCAAGGGCACGACACGAACATGTTGATAGTGTCATCAACTCTTTTGATAAACATGTTTAACCAGTTTAATAAAAATTGTATAAAAGCGACCATGCCGAAGGATCTCACGAAGTTTGTCAATAAAGTCACCATAGTCAGGTTGTACATGTATAGTCCTTAACCCAGAAAAGTGCTTAAATTGTGTTTATATTTTTAAGTAGATCAGATTTACGGTAATACAAGCCTTACCCTCGCATAAACCGGATGTAACAGCATACCCATCTTTGCAAGCGCATTTTGTCTCCTTACACTCCGAATTGGGAACAGTACAGACGGTGGCGGCATTCTCCGCAGTACAGATAGAATCAAGAATTGCTGAAAGTACGAATGGTAAGGATTGCAGGTACGAGGTGTGGTACTAAACTATTAGGGAACAAATGATATGACTTTTGCACCAATCTATCTGCCAGATGATATAAAATGATCACGTAAATGTCTGTCATAATCATTGTATATGTCCCTATCAGCAAGGCTGTTGTGCATTATTTCCAAAAAATAGTACAACGTTAATACGTTATCGATTATCTTTAAATAAGTATCAATATGTTATCAGAGACATGTGTGTTAATTCATGCAGGCGCACCTCGATATATATTACATACCTCATTTACACTTCGACGACATAATACACGCGGTAGAAATGATTCTAATTAGAGCCATGTATTTTGGTATCACTACGTTTCTCCTTCACATGTAAACGCAAAGCCAACTCATTTGTGAATCATTCATTGAGTTTAACTACATTTTGTTGCGAATTTCAAAATTGTTTGCTTCTTGTTGTACGGTGTATGTAGTCTATGCCACACATGTCGCAGATTTGTTTGCTTTTCCTTAATGTTATGTAAGGGAGTGTATGCTGGACGTTTCTAATTTCAAGTACTAATACTGACTTACCACTACATGTCGGTGCAGTACCCGCCCACGCCCCACTCGTACATTGTCTTGTTGCTACTCCTTCGATTTTAAATCCTGCATTGCAACTGTATGTAGCGGTTTTGCCTTCTGTAGTTCCAGCTGATTTGTCAACAGCGCCATTATCTGGAGCTGTAATATCTCCACATTCTGAAAAGCAGTTGTTGTATTTAATCACCATAATGTGGGTATTTCGGCAAACTAAATTTAAAAGGAGTAATTGTTAAATTTTAACATTAATACAAAAGACCACAATATAATGTGATGTTGAATACTCGCCCATTGCGTGTGCCATAATATGCATGAACAGGAAATTTATCGCAAAGTAGACAAATCTAGTTCTAATAATTGACTGTAAAGCTAATCAAAGCTCAAGGCAAACTACTGACATATATTGGTGTACAGTAGATAATACGTTGAGTAATCATGTATTAAGACATATTTCAAAAATTATTGCCATTATTGCTTATTGCTGTGTACATTGTTAGTATATTAACGACATTATAAATTAACAGATGGCCGAAGATGCTATTCTGACGATTGAGTAGAAGTGTATTTCGTGAGGAAATTGTTATATTTGTATTAATTGCTAAATGATCAGAGATATTGCCTTATACCTATAAAAACCTTAACATACAGTTAGACGATTGTAAGACTACACAGTAGATTGAGAAACAAAAAACACTGTGACTATTCCCTTCGTTTTAAGAGAGCCATACATCCCATGGAAATGGTCGATGGTAAATGACAATGTTATATGACCATCTTCTCATAAGGGCAAACAATTCTTTAAAACGATAAGAAACAATTTAAGCCTGAATGACAAGTTGCCCCAAATGTCTAACTAGGTAATAAATGACGAAGTCCAAAAAGGGCCGTAACTTACGTAGACATTGTCAAATCGCAATAATGATGAATATAATCATCTTCTTATAATGACACATACTCATACTAAGTATGGTTTGAATATGTTCAAATTTAAAATGACAAATTGGGATGGAGCGATGTCAGTTATAGGATATAAAAGGTCTAAGTCTAAAAAGAGTCGAATCACTATGACGATAAAATATGATTATGTGCCCATGATTGCAAACATTCTACTTAATATGGTTTTAATCTCTTCCAAAAAGGAACAGGAAATAAAGCATTCAGAGAACACAGTCAACCAAAAAGACGTATGCAAAACAAAAGACACATGCAAACAAAAGGCAAAGTATGCGACACCACAAACATAAAGGTGTTGAATCCGATAATCTTCAAGTAATGGCAAACTATTCCAAAAAGTATTAATTGAATTCCTGCAAAATTGAATGACTAGTTGCGGCCATAAAGTTCTTATTTGGACCAAACATAATCTTCGCTGTGAAAAGACAAACAAACTTTTAATCAATTTTAAAGGTAATTATTCTGATACATCTTATGGTATAGACAGTGAACTAAATGCAAACGTGCAAGTAACTACAAGTAACATACACGTGGTTTAAGAATCATGTATTCTGAAATGAAAAATAAGTATTTACCAATGTTGCTTATAATACACTATAGTACTATAATGCACACTTAATTCCACGTAATATTCCAGAGATATCTCCGGTGTTTTGTAAAAGGAGTTCTACAGCTAGTTAGAGAAATGACAATACGTTGTTGTAGTACACGTTTTAATCACATTGCGCCATGGAACACGAAAATCATGAATGTTGAAGTTTCGCTTTGCAATTTGCAATAATTATTTCGACCCATTTCAGTACTGTATTTAATGTTTAACTTAAGAGATTGTACCATTTACAGTATAAATACTTCAAACGAGATCAACTGAAAGCAACAAACACAAACAAGAGAAAAATAGCAGTAGATTCGGTTTGATGGAGTCTGTTCGTGAGAGGTAATATATTGCAACACCTCTCTAGCCCTGTACCATTCGATTAACAGCTGCATTTTATAAATGTAATATATAACGGAATTTCCCATTAAGCGTTTCTTTTTCCTTTCAGTATATATAAATCAAAAGAAACATAATATATAGGAATAAATAAATATGAAACAGACTTCAAACATTTTGAAAAAAACAAGTAACCATCATTTAAAAACAGCAAACACATTGTATACGCCGACAGCTACACTAAACCGCATTCCACCACACCCCAATCCATCGCCCTTACCTTCGCCATTCCAGATTATAAATCGAAGTCCGTCCCTACATAATATTGTTATGGGATTAGACTAAATCATTCAACTTTAAAGCCTGTTTTATTAACGACATTTTAGACAGTCATTAGAACTATGCGACCGAACGTTTGTGAAGCACTTATATTCAGCCTTATTAGATAACATAGTAGTCAGATTTGAAACTGATATAGGAAAATTGTTGAAAGATTGAGGATATCAATTTTGACATCATAAGTCTTCCCACTTAGGCCCTGCCTTCACCATGTTTCGTGTTGTGTATTGTCCTTTTCATTGTATGTTTAATTTGCTATGTGTTTGTGGTACAGTGCGGACCTACGGTGCAACTGCGTTTGACTATTGTGGTTTCTATAGGACCACTTTTCTCATTTTTGTCTTGCCCTTAACGGTTTATTCTCATGTTCCTCTGGCTTTTGACAAGCGACTTTCTAGGTTTTTGTTTTTTATAATACATTATGTATGCATGATCATATGTTTGTTTACTTATATCGCCTTTTAATTAATGCTGGCTAGTTTATATATTTATACTGTCCCATTAAATTGGGATGAGTTTAGGATTAGACAATTGTTTGGTACACAATTATTGTTGTTTGTTTGAATGCGTGTTTTGTGTTGACTGCTTTATGTGAAAGCTACATTTGCTGTTCAGTTTCTGAATCTACCTTTATATCAATTCACTTCACAAAATATATCGCTGTGCCTTATCTTGCCAAAGTAAATTCCCCACGGAAGCCATGGTGATCACGACGATTTTTTTAAAAACAGATTATAACTATACTATTAGTATTTCAATATACTGGAGGAATGTCGCTAAAAGTAAAGTAAAATATTGCATTCCGCTTGTATTCGAAATAATTATAAACTTACCTTGGGCACAAGTGCCTTTCCCGTCATCAGCCCAATTAGCCTTGCAGACGCATTTTTTATCAACGTTACACACCGAATTTGAATCACCGTTAGTACAAACAGTATCACCAGATGTACAGTCATCTCCGAGAGCAGCTGAACAAATACCCGTAAATAAATTAATTATACATTTTACAAATTATAAAATTGCACAAAATCGTTTTTTATTGTATATTAATACATTATGATGATTATACCCTTCATCCTGTTCATACAGAAGAATTCGGGGTTTAGTTTTCAAGAAATAACTTTTTAAACATGTGTTTTGATGTTTAGATTCAGGGAATACTTGTTATACTTACTCAATATATTGTAAATAAAGTTGTATGATCACAATTAAACTCATAAACTATTTCAACTAATATTTTGTTCATGTAAATATTTCATGGACAATACAATGTTCACATAACATTACATATGTAATATAGTACTAAATTTATATTAATTTTATATTTATTTTCGAAATTCTCGGTTTATATATATTGTTATCTATACATTTTTACATGTATTGTTGCATGTATCTAAAAGTGTACATCCATTGTTTCGTGTTTATTATTGATTTGGCCGTGAAGATAGTTAAAAATGGTATAAATGTAAATATGTTTATCTGGTATTCAAATTATTTATGCAAATTTGTCTATGATGAAATTTAGAATATTCTCATTGGACACTTTTATGCAACTTCATTTGTGAGGAACTTTGGATAGTTTTCATTGGACAGTAGTAGTGGAGAAGCTTTTGGAGCAGACTTTGGACGGTATATAAACAGTTTAGCTCTGGGAATAGCCCGGGAGTTGAGTTCTATTTAGTAAAAGCTTTAAGTTAGATTTGGATGCTTTTATAAAATAAATATTCATAATAACAGTGAAATTAAATATTTGGACTAAACTGGAAATATAGGAAATTAATTTAGACTGAAATGACACATTATACTGTTTTGGATTAAAGGGACACTTACTGTTTTAGATTAAAGAGACACTTACTGTTTTGGATTAAAGAAATACTTACTGTTTGGATTAAAGAGACACTTGCTAATCTGAATTAAAGGAACATTAGATATTTTTTGGACTTAATTCAAAAATTGGATATTAATCAAAAACTGAATTTGTGTATTTTGTAAGTGAATATTTTATGTAAATAAATTTGTTAATTATAATTTTGTGTGGCTGGTTTTGCTCCCTTTCTTGTTACATTTTTAGTTGTACTTGTAACAGAAATTGGTGTCTCGTCCGGGATAGAAACATGTTAGGTGCTTTAATCAATTATACATTGATTTTGGCAATAATAAATAAATAATAAATAAATAACAAAAGCAAAAAAAATAATTGTATATTTTGAAAGTTTTGGAGAGGAAGCATTACATTTGTTGGTGGAAACGGAATTTGATGTAAAATTAAAAGAAATAGAATTAGAAAAAATAAATAAATGCAAATCGAAAGAGAAATGGAAGAAAAAGAAATGGAAATGAAATTTAAGGAAGGAAACGAAAGAAGAGAATTTGTATTAGAGATGCGGAAAATAGATTTGGCAAGTAAGACAAGTTCACTCTCTCCATCCCAACCCATTTATCTTCTACTTTCGATGCTGCTTAACATATTAGATTAGTACCGCCTTTTCAGGAAAAGGAAGTTGACAAATATTTTCTTCATTTTGAGAAAATTGCTGAAAATTTGAAAATTTGAATTTTGAAATTGCCAATAGAACATTGGACATTACTTTTACAGAGTGTTTTAACTGAAAAGCCCGTGAGGTTTACACTCAGGTAACTGTCGAACAAAGTTCCTCATATCAAACTGTTAAAGATATTATCTATCTTAAAGGCTTACGAATCAGAGGCATATAGGCAGAAGTTTAGAAAATGTAAAAAAGAAAGTGATCAAACTCATGTTGAATTTGTTCGAACCAAAAAACAGTTATTTGATAGATGGTGTGCATCCAAGAAAATTGAGCGCAATCATGATAAGTTAAGGCAGCTAACTTTATTTAAAGAGTTCAAAAAGTGTATTAACAATGATGTTAAAACCTATTTAGATGAGCGAAAGGCTAAAACTTTGGAAGATGCTGCACGTTTGGCGGATGATTACTCGCTAACTCACAAGGTTTCTTTTGTTCAAAAATCAAGCCCTCAGCAGCATTCTTCATTTAAGAAACCCTCTCACTCGTACAACGGTACTTCTAAATCTCAGTCTACAAGTACTTCTAAACATCAAGCATCTAATGAAAATACTGATCAAAAACCTTATCTCAAAGTACTTGCTAATGTGCGCATGGGTATCACAGGGCCTGCATACTTTCTTCAAATCTAATACTTGACTGTATTGCCCGCATTGTAACCATGGTTCTCATGTATTGCCAATCGGCACCAAAAAGAGAGTTTAGTACTGGTTCCATCTCAGTACCGGTTTCAAGAATGGGTTCCCTGGCACACAATACTTATTCAATCAGCGGTTCTTCATATTAAGCCACTACAACAGATGTTAATCTGGTAGAGGCGTCTTATTAACTACTTCACGAGTAGCAATTTTCCAATTTAGCCGGTTGCCGTAGTTAGGAAATTGGAATGTGATTAGAGTTTGATACCCCTCATGGAATCACTTTATTTTTTATGGACGCAAGCATTTCATTTTGACCCATAACAGTCAAATTGATGTCAGTACGTATAGATTGTATGGGGTTTCGTTGGTGTTCGGTGCCATATACTCCATAAAGGTCGCGTTATCGTCATGGACTGTTAACGGATCATTTATGATAGTCGAGGGCTATGTCTGTTCTTTTTGCAATACTTGTCTTTTCCTTTACTCGTAAAGGCATTCCTGTTCGGTCTCGTATCACAACTTTTAAGGCGGTTCAGGTAGTGGTAGCAGTGTCAGCAGAAGTCCCGGAACCTAGCAACAGAGTAATGATTTTGCGTATTGGTACAGAAGCACTGATCAAAGTGGTGACTATTAGGCATCCACGCCGTTCCGTCTTATTCATCTGGTTAGGCAAGCCCATTTTATCATCCACACGTACTTTTACGGTCAATTTAGACAGCCATATGCATGCATGCATTTTGGCCCCTGCACGTGATTATTCAATAGGGGGATAACCGTCACTTAAAGACAGGCATTCAAACTGTTACAGTCATTTTCAGTGGCATACATTCAGGTCAAAGTTAGTAATAATCAGGCACCCAGACTTATTTATCTATTTATCTCATTTATCAATCACACGTCATTTTCTGGCCGATCTTATTTCACGAAACCCTTTGGGCAAAGCTTGGAGACATACGGGCTATTGGTGTTCTGGCGGCGGGACTATAAACCTTATAACTACATTAACCCCGCCCCCACCCGCACCTCCCACCCCCACCCTACCTAGTCATTTCTTGTTTTATCAAGGCTTCCCATCGCGAAGACTCACGATTGACGACAGCCTCTTACTTTGTAGGTATGCGTGGTTTCCAATCATTTAGACAGCCTTACTCATGCAGTATTTGGACCCCCTGCAGTTTATCACATAGTGGGATAACCGTCACGTAAACACTGACGTTAGAACTGTTAATACAGCATTTGAAGAGGTTTGTAAGACGAATCAGAATTTCAATTGTCACCTTCTAATTTTAAACCCTAACATAGTTTCATCCGTACTGAAGAGTCTTGTCTCTGCTTATCTTGAATATATGTAGATCAGTGTAGTTATTCATAGGATTATCATGAGGTTGTTACCGGATGCGAAGATGACCTAGTTCAGAGTGGGTAGAGGTGAGCTGGCCCCCACTTCGTCCTCGAGAAGGATGAATAAAGTCAGTCCAACACTTTATGTTAATTTGGTTTATCCAATTTTCTTTGGCTGTGAGGGATTCGCTTTTGCCAAAATTATTTTTTTTTGGCGGTGGCATCATCCAAATTTCATTTTGATTGCTGCTCTGTGGCATTATCAAAATTTCATTTTGATCGCTGCCATATGGCCATCAGCGAATACTTTAATTCAGTGAAATCTAAGTAAATAACAATTAACAATTTTATAATTAATAAATTTCAATGTAATACTGACCACTGCTCCCCAGGGTCGGGATTACAGCAGGAAATATTAAGCTCGGTCGTGCACATTATTGTAATCTTTAGAAAAGAAATAACTTTCAAGTGATTAAATGAAGAAACAATTTACTTTAGAATTAGAGTTTTGAATAAACATTTTATTTAAGCCTTTTGGGGCTTCGCTAAAGGGTATAAGGCTGTTTAAGCCTATCGGGGCTTCATATTTTGTTTAAACCTACTGGCGCTTCATTAAGGGTATCAGGCTTATGGGCCATGCCCTCTTTTGTGAAACATGTTAAGGGCTGCCATTATATATGTATTTGTTGCCGGCAGCCCGCTATTTTGAGCCTCGCCCAATATTTGCCAAAACTATTTAATATACGATCAAACATTTTAAAGAAGGATAATATTTTCTTATGTGTTTGTCAAGTTGGTGCCTTCCTAATAATACATACATTGAATGCTTTGATTAAAAGTGATTATAAGGTGAAAACAGTGCTCATTTGTGTATAGACAACTCATCTTGTTTTAAGTTCTGATTTTACTTTTGTCGCTAATTTTACTTTTTATGAAAGAGTTCCGCTGAAAAAAAGAAAGAATTCTGTCCGGTATAAGTAAGCCTGTTCCAGTGTCAACCCTAAGTCTGACAGGTTGCGTGGGCATGATATTGAAGTGATATTAATAGAAGCTACTTTTCGTAACATATCTTATGGATAATTGTGTATTTTTGGTTAACGCAATTGGTGGTTATGTTGTTTGCTAGCTATTATGATTGTATTTAAAAAGTAATTCCTCAAATTGTATTTACCGAGGCGTGAGACAACCATGATATTTTCTTTCTATCTTCTATTTTCGATTACTCTTTCGTGAAATTGAAGGTGTTGGGTTTCTATGTCGTATATGTGTTTATTTTTTCTTTACATTGGTTTGTACACAATTCCATATATGTGTCCCTTATTAATAGTACATAATTGTGTTCAAAATTTACACCACTTACCCTTTTTGAGAACTAGTCGTCACAACATTGCATTTCGAAAACATATGGCATTTATCAGCAGAGTGTATTATTACAATAATGTTTTACAAAGCAAACTTCCTTTGTAACACAAAGCAAACTTCCCATGAAAGGTCTCCACCGATCATATTTTATTATAAGTCACCCACTTTTTGTGAACATATGTTTGTTCGTTCCTTTATATACAACAATCTTCTCTTTTTTTCCCTTTTTTTTTTTCTCTTTTTGTTTTTGAAGTGATAATTGAACTGTTGTTCATGTTGTTATTATATATTTTAGGATTGTTGATGATATAATAAACATTACTGTAACAGTAATTATTGTCGTTGTTGTTGTTTGTGTTTGATTCCGTACTTTAATGTTTTATGATTCTTGTTTCATTCATTCATTATACGCTTTTGTCTACAGAATATTAACATATATAATTAGTTAACTTTTGAGGTAGATTTTGAGGTTTCAAATATGATTTCTTTCGTTGTTGTAAATGTGTATTATTGGTTTAGCTCCACTCATGTTCAAATCTTTTCTTTTTGTTATCGTTCGCGAATATTATTTGTTCACATACTTGTGTCTTAATTAATATATATCTACAAGCATTCAAGTTCAAGATGTAAATGAATTCTTATAAAATACTAAAAATAGTTAATCCTTCAAAAAGAAATGCCCTTATTCAATTATCAAGGTTTCTTCAAAACAGTTCAGTCAATTACGATCAATGTCATTACACACTGGACATTTGCAATCGGTTACAAACATACAGATAGACTTGACGTTTCCTTCAGTCTTCATTTGACGTTATCATTATTCGCATTTTATTTGTCTATCGGATGCGGAATTTTTAACCACTCTCTTTCGTATCTCATATAACATTATGAAATTTCTATATCGTTTCTAGTCATATTATCTTCTCGACTGTAATATACAAATGCATTGTACCAAATGTTTTATATTAGTTCGGAATCATTAAATTGTGAAAGTTTTATTTGTATATTTAATTTCTCAGATTTTACCAAAGTGCATATCCGAGGTTTTGTGTGTGTTCACCTCAGCTCCCAATGTATATTCATAGTTTATGATATTAAATACTTCTTCTATTGATTTTATATCACATGTAAAAGAAAATGGATGTGGTCTGCAAACGCAATGATTATAATTTCTGCTTCGTCTGTATAAATGGGATTTAACACCTGTATGTATGACTAATGAAAACTCAAATTATGCAGATGTTTATCGCATATTATATATACCTTCACAAGTGTTCCCAGTTCCTTTACTATATCCATCTGAGCAGATGCATTTACCATCACCTGTACACTCTGCATTAGCTACACCATTTGGACAAGCTGGTGTCCCAGCAGTGGTGCAGTCCCCTAGAGAATCTACAAATGTAAGAATTAGTATACAGAGTAATGTTAAAGAAAATATAACAGGAAAGCATGTTTGACTTTACGTGTTTTCTTGAGGGATAAACGTTCCTTGTTAGTATGGTAATTTTGTTATTTTGTGGCATGTTTCCGATATATTGTTATACTATTTTAGGAATACGAAAAAAGTATAAATACCGGATTCGACTTGCATATGATTCTAAGAAAAAATAAAGATAGATAACTTGAGTTACCTATCATTTTAAATCATTAATTTTTAGAATTGGGGTCAGTACAGTACAGCGGTAAAGCCGGATTTCTGAAGATGCAGGAGAAGAACATATGTTTATAATTTCTTTAAACAACGTTTGATTTTAAAACTTAAATATATCATTTAGATGAAGCATTCCATTATAACCATCTTGAGCCACTGTAAAATAGTGACACATATCTTACCGAAGTCAAAAGCTTGTATAATCAAATCACTATTTGCGTAACCGTTAAACAAAAAATGCAAAGTCATTTATTATTTTTGGACAAATTACTTCGGTAATATCAAACGGAAGTATGACTGTATTAAAGATATATACTAATAGGAACTTCTAAAATATCGATTTTAATCGTATATCGTTCATTTTTAATGTAAACATAGAGATGCACATTTAAAAGCTTGAAAATAAACGGTAATGTTTGAATTTACCCATACGAAATTTCATTACAAGAAAATAAACAAAATAAAAAAGTATATTTAAAATAGTATAATTTGACTTATCCACTACTTTTATGAAAGGATGAACGTTACATTTACCAACGCAGTTTAATTGTTCCGTCGAACGCAAAACTAGGCTTACATGTGCATTTGAGAGCACCACCATCGTCTGCACACACTAAAGTACCACTTGCAGCATCACACGTATCAGGGTTTGCAGTACATGCTTCGCCATAAGCTAGGAAATAAAGAATGTAAAATGTGTAATCACCATATAATACCAGTTTAATTTACAAAGCTCTTAAAATAGTTAGCCTTTATTTTTTAACTAACTACTTCCTAAAATAAATAATTAAAGTCTGTTTCGTGTTTTTTGGTAAAAAACTAATTAACCTTTGTTTGTTTGTTTGTTTGTTTGGTGTTTTACGTCATTTTCAATACATGTAAGTTTGTATATGACGCTCGATTTTTTTGTGGTGGAGACAGATCACCAACTTTTCCTGGGTAGAACCAGTACTGTACACCTCCCGCCATCCGTAAGAATAGACACTTCCTCACTTACAAGTAGAGACTATATACAAGTAAAGTTAATATATAATTATGAGGATATGAATATACCAATATGTTTCATGTCCGAATATAAAAATTTGCCAGATTTCTTATAATCATATTTTCGTATGGTGTTTATAAATTTAAAAATATCATACATTTTAGATTAAATAAAATTCATTTGCACTTTTTCATGCGCTCCTTTTTGGTGCAACAAAAGCCTTTAGTTTGATAGTGGCAGACGTTATCGTCTAGCACTTTCAAACGCTGACATCGAATTGTTTATAACTCTTTATTATTTCTAAATTTGTATTACAAAATTTAAAAAATGGAGGATGATTGGATGACGTAATAAGTTGGACCATTTTAAGAATGTTATGCAAAGCAATTGCTCATACCAGTATACGGTTTTAATGAAACTGATATATTTATCTTTACAACATGTACTATACGCAGTATATTATTCAACACCATGATACATGATGTATTTGTAACATACCATGACTTCTGGGAGCGTAATAAAGGTATTTTTCTTAATATAGTAGTGTATTACAGATGCAAATGATGACATAAATGGTTAATCGGACATATACATTCCATTTAAGATTAGTTTCTATGTAGAAGTTCAACTTAAGTTGTGCTTATGTAAAGTTTAATTTCATTCAGGACACAACGCATCCAAAGATGACAGAACATGCTTTACATTTGGTTCTAAAACAGACTAACATTGGCAAAAACTGTGGCTTTAACTTTAATTAGTATAATGTATACTTCTTGTTCTCCTATTGTGTAATATTAATAGTACGTTACATTCTTGTCGCTATCCAAACGTTATATAAGATTTGTTATTATATGTTTGCAGTATCATACAGACAAATTACTAACACGATTTTGATCAAAATAATAATTTCTATGAAATGCTTAAAACAAATGTTTGGTAAAGTTGGCAAGTTGATGTAACCATGTTCCAGATATTCGATTTGCTCTAGCCAAGAATATGTTGTGGCTTAAACAGTTAATTAGTATTAGTTGCATTATATATTCTTTAAAGAGGTATTGTTATTGTACATTATTGGTCTTATTCATAGTAAAAGTGTGTCTTCTTAGTCGTTTATCTTTTTTTGTAAATAGTTTTAGTTTGTTTTTCCCTAAATGTTTCAAAACATTGTAAACAAAAAAAAAATAAGACATACCTGCTCCGTCCACGATTGAAGCGTAAGTAACCAAACTAACCAACAGAGTCAGCAAAGCCAATCGAATCTGCAAATAAGCGTTTACATCAAATGTATTAACATTTCCTTTGTTGTTTCAAAATTTAGTGACACATTTTCTCGTTCGAAGCTGCACTGTAGATGGATTGCCTTTCTTGAAAAAATAGGTGTAATTTTTACTTCATTATGCTTTTATGTGGGTACACATTAACCAAAACTGGTCTAAAACATAATATGGGCGATCGTTTTTACTTGTTTTACCTTTAAATTTTATATGTTGACAAACGTCCTCTTTTTAATATCTGTATAGTCGAGTTCATTTACAATATAAAAATAAACTGTAAATCAGTAACTGGCATCTTCTTTGGAAATGATATATCTATACTGTACGCACTGTGCATGCGTTATTATTATTATTTTATTTATATTATTATTATTATTTTTATTATTATTACTATTATTATTATTATTATTCAATAGTATATCATTAATTATAGCAAGCATTTTTCTCCCATCCCCCAGACCCAACACCCTCTATCCCAAGTTCTCTCCCCTGTTCTCCAGTTACTGTACCGCTCTACTCTTACCTCATTACCCATGATTATGCTAAACTTTGATTTTACCATTGTACCCTTGTACCCGTCAATGGAAAAAACATGTAACTGCTATTTTTCCTTATGTTGTTACCATGGAAAATGTAACCTGGGTGAAATAAAGTATATGTTGTTGTTGTTGTTGTTGTTGTTGTATAGTGTGATATGGTTTTAAATAATCTCTTCCTTACTGCCAGCAAATGTATACTCAGTCAAACATTTAACATCTCTAATCCTACTTAACAGTTTTTAAAATCTATATTCTAATATTGTTTAAAGTTAAGAAATGTATAGCCCTTTTGAAAAGCAATGGGAAAAATACAACTCTTTACTATATTGAAATAAAATTAAATCACACACAAAATAAAATATATGGTGGACCTTACTTCAAGAAATATCTTCATTTGATGAATCAACATCTGTTATTTTTTATTAGTACGATTTCCACTTTGTATATAAAGTTCTCCATTTACTCCATTAATACACACTTTTTTCTTCCTTTTATAAAAATATCACTTTATATGTTCTTTTTCATTAAGTTTAAAAATATATTCCAACATGACATGCTTCTAGAATTGTAACAGATAACTGTTGTAAAGCTAAACATGTATGCTATTCATGTTATCTCCTCCTTAATACAGGGTAATATAATACCTCGCTTTATCTCCCTTTCTAGACATGACTATGGAAATATGCTTTCCGATTCTTATATAAGTGAACTACATATAAAAGAGTATGATAATGGACCATTGGAAACGGCCGGAAACGACACATACGAAATATGGCAGTCTCGGTTTGATTGAGACTGTTCATGAGCGGTAGTGAAATATGCTACCTACCGCTCACGCCCTCTAGCCCCGGGTTGAGAAGAACTCAATATTAATAAAATCAATAGTACAACATTTTAACCTTCCCGAAGATGGCATGCATATGGCGCTGGACATGGAGTATATTGTTTCCCCATGTCGTACTGCGTATGGTCCCAGTATCTAATAAAATTAAATGCACCGAAGAGCGAAATAAACATAATGGAATTTAGTTGGGAGCAGCGGTTATGAAGCCTGCATATCACAAGTAACAGTCAAAATTCTAAATTAAAAAGCAGACAACATATCCTATAAGAGGTTAAACAATACCCAGAGCCTTTAATCGGCCGGAGTTAAATCGAAAATTAAGTAAGAAAACAAAAAGAAATAAAAAAGTACCACCGATAATTAAATATAAGTATCGGACTCATCGAATGAATAACAGTACTGATTGCAAGCGCGGGGAGACGTTTTACTGCCGCCACAGTGCACAAGCAACGCCACTGTGCTATAAAAAAGAGTATGATACCTTTGGAAACGGCCGAAAACGACACATACGAAAAATTCCAGTCTCGGTTTGATTGAGCACTGATGTGTAGTAGAGAAACACACTTGGTATTATTCATGGAATATGTTAAACATAGACCATGTACTAGTTTCAAATGACTTTTTTCATTAAAACAACACATTGTTGTATTTGCTCCACTACTCATAAGGACACATGGCAATCTTTAAGTTTGTATCCAAATTTAAAATTAGCTCCTAAATTTGCTAATGAAGCTAAACAATGACATGTTAAGAGATAAAGGCCTATCATGTCCCAAATCCAATCATCAATTGTATCAAACTAGCTACATGCTAGAATTTTAATGATAAATATACTTTCTTATATCACATGGTGTTATATTCCCAGATTGTGCGTTTAGAAAATGATAATATATATATGTATAACTCATGAATAACGCCGTTTGGAATAGAAAGAAAAAAAGTTACAAAAATAATAACGTTAACAGAATTTTCTAATTTTCGAGATCTTGTTCTTCGTTTTAGTTTTTCTTTCATTATAAAATAGTATTCCCAATTTCGCGGTGTCGTCGCGACGGACGCGCGGGTGATAGTGTTTGTTGTAGACGACTATTTATATTGCTTTAATAGTTTAAAAGTATATGAGGATTAACATATAATATTTTGTAAAGGTCGCTGGCTGTGAATGCTACATTTACTGTTCGATTTTATTGTTGCCACTGACCGTTCCAAGGCGCATTACTTTTTCCGGCCTTAATACCTTTAAGCGATGAGAAATATTATATTAGCAGGATTTTATAACGGATATTGCGATATAAACACGTTTAAAAAACGTTTTAACGGAAAAAATGCGATAACATGTTTAAAATTATCTATTAAGTGTTTACATTTACAATATGCAAACTTGTTAAGCCAAAATTACGGTTTTATTCATATCCTCTGCCAACCCCGTTCTTCTTGGAGAAGGGGTTGGATGTTAATACTCGGACAGCGTAATGCGTAGCCATATGGTAAATCGTTGTACGTGATGTCATTTGCCTTGCATTGTGATTGTCCTTGTGAGCGTTGATTGTTCTATGCGTGTGTTTCTATGGTTGCCTGTGGTCCTTGAATGATACTTATCCGGTTTAAATTTAATACCTACTCTTATACTTACTTTTTTCGAAGTTTATGGTAACGTTAGCTCTGATAAAGTAGCGTGTTTTATTTATAAAAATGTTGAGAATGTTAAAATCCTCAGCTCTACTACAAGTTTTAGAAAAACATATACCCCATAAAAAGTTGCTCCTGGAACATCTCCGTTTAAGTACGGATAATTTACAATGTCAAAATTGAAATTATCTGTCTTATTGTTATAGACTGTGCTTATTATTTCCAAATTTGAAATCGATATATGTAAATCGAGAAAGAAGTAACCGTATCAAAAATGTTTTCCTTTGTTCCGTTGAAGTTATTTGGGATAGTAATCTTAACTATAGAAGAAAAGTAACGTATTCAATATGTTAATATAAATAAAAGCTCGGATAAATAAAAACAAAAGTCATATCCGACTCACACAACATTCCACCATCCCCTTGCCAATTGTTTTTGTTTTATATTTATGAAATAGTACTTTGCACAAATCAAACACTAACCTATGGCAGACTATGATGTTTGTTTGATTCAAAGTAGTTATACATAGTATCAAAACAATCGGTAAAGTGTTTAGAAGTTATGCAGGACATTACAGTAGTGCACCAATTACAACACAATAGATGCAGTATTTAGTTTGGACTTTAATTTATATAACTTGTTTTGGCCATCGCAGAGGGTTTGAAACAGATAACTTAAATTGTTATTCTTGTGTTTTAAAATATATAATGCTTTTGCTGTACAATATAGAATTTCTGTTAAAATCCCGTATCGACTCTTAATGAGCCATATAAGCCAGCAGATGAAATACTGAGAACGCGTATATTTGTTCGGGCTGATTGTTCGTTTGTTATGCTTCGTTACGACAAATTATAATATGCTCATGTCTTTAATTTATATAATTATTTATCTTTATATGCACGAAGCTATAAACAAAATATATAGACCAACACAATTAGGATGATAACCTAGCAGAACTTAACATAATTAAGCTTATTCATTTACAGTATGTCGGGTAGAACTACAAGATACGAAATACCCTGAATGGATTTGTGTGTCATACTGCTTACCGTCGTGGCACACAAGTCCGTTCCGAATAGTTGTGAAGTTACAGAAATGCTCGTGTTTGGACAGCGAACATAGTTGAAAAAATACTATTAAATTACATTATTGTTTTCCTGGAAGTGTGTATATATCAATTTTAGTCAGATGGGTCTAAACCAAAATTTCATCATTTCCTATCATTGAATAATAGTTTAATTAAATAGACTTTGTTTATAACACATGATATCTTCTCGTCAAATCAAGACATTATCATATAATCACAATCCGATTTACTTAGAAGACTTATCTTATTATTTTTTTGTTTCAATCTTATATTTACTAAAAGTATTTTCATAAATGATTTTCAAATATGCAAGGTATGTAGAAAAACTAACGGGACGTCGCAAGTTTAACACAGATGGTTTCGTATCCCGTTAATTTCGACGTATTTGAAATTAATCCGTAAAATCGATATTCGTCAACTCGAATTGTTTTGCATAGATTTCGGGATTGTTAGAAAATGTTCGAGTAAAATGGCTTTATTTGATCTTATCCCATATTATATTTAACACTTCCTCCTTAGGTGTGTTCCTTACTAGGAATATGAGGCAAAAAATACGTTAAATGGACATCGATATGTATAACACAACGGTAAAAATAAAATCAGTATGTATTATTTGTTCAGTAAAGGAAATCCTTCGGAAACAACGAACTCAAACAGAAAGTTGCAGACTCGGTTTTGTTGAGTATTCGTGAGAGGTAATAAAACATACAAAACCCAACACACACCCTAGCACATATTCTATATGTAAACATTCAAAGAAACTATCAGAAATACACTTGAATGTTGCTGGAATATATGTCAAAATACATAATTAGAAACACTCCAGGATGTATACGAAATTGTCCTGAACAACCACAGCAGCCAAGGAGAAACCAGTCTAGGGTATGACCAAATTAACTGAGGACGAACGTTCGTACACTTAGGCTGAGCATTATACTACATATAAAATACATACAATGAGAGAAGTGATAAAGTGTATATGAAGTCTTCAGTACCTTGTTTAATCATACGAATAATGTTGGTAAATTACTATAGACATAATAGAGATATAGAGGATATTTGTTTGTTTGGAGCGAATATAGCATTTATTTTCATCGAGAAGTAAGAAAACTTATATTTTCACGAGTGCTTTAGGTCGACATTCACGAAGTCTTCAGTACCTAGTTTAATCATATGCATAATGTTGGTAAAACTACAGAGATACAGAGGATATTTGTTTGTTTGGAGTGAATATAGGATTTATTTTCATCGGGAAGTAAGAAAACTTATATTGTCACGAGTGCTTTATTCATGACATTCACGAAGTCTTCAGTACCTAGTTTAATCATATGCATAATGTTGGTAAAAATACAGAGATACATCATATGCATAATGTTGGTAAAACTACAGAGATACAGAGGATAAATTTTGTTTGGAGTGAATAATAGGATTTATTTTCATCGGGAAATATATGTTCACGAGTGCTTTATTCATGACCTTCACGAAGTCTTCAGTACCTAGTTTAATCATATATGCATAATGTTGGTAAAACTACAGAGATACATCATATGCATAATGTTGGTAAAACTACAGAGATACAGAGGATATTTGTTTGTTTGGAGTGAATATAGGATTTATTTTCATCGAGAAATTTAAAAACCTATATTTTCACGTTATATGCGAGTTTCCTCACTTCGAGATGAAAATAAATCATATATTCACGACAAACCAAGACATAGTCTATTTATGATATACTCACAACCTTGAAATTTATGCAGAAAAAACATAATGTGCCAAAAACAATGACGTCAATAACGTCATCAACGTCAACAACGCCAACAACGTCAACAGCGGCATTACGTCATTTTCGGTATTTCGCATGTGAAATATAAACAATGAAAATGTAAGATTTTATTTTATTCATTAACTCAACTATTTCAGTGGCAAGTATATAATAAAATGAACTATGTAAGGTATGATGTAACATAGAGGAGAACAATATACGGTATCAATGGATTCCGTATTTACAGGAGGTGTTCAACTTATAACGTAACACTTTCACATCCTTTTTGCAATTTAATTAAATATGTTGACCTTTAAACCCGAATATGTTCATTTAAATAGCAAGTGTAATGATTCCATCGTAAATAAAAAATATGACAATAATATGCTTCGTAATTGTGCTGCATCGTTATTTTTGAAAAACGGGAGAGAACGCGATTTGAAGCAAATACATTATATATCAATAACATATTTATCCTATGGTAGAATCAATATTGAGAAACAAAATGATACAGCATTATTAAATCGAGGTGGATAAAAACGTCAAGAGTGCTATGTGTCAATTTAAAGGATGCGGTTGGTCGACATTTAAAATTAAAGATACTCATAAAATGATATGCCAACTTTATGGTTTATCATATTTTCAATAACATCAATTATTTAATGACATTTTTAGAACGTCAGATTGAAAATGTTTTCATTGTTGTGCCCTGTTTGAATACACATTTTATCATATAAGCTTGTGAAAGAAATTCTTATCGTTTTCTACAATTTTCAAAGAAGTTGTTTTTTAAAAACGTATACAGAATTTCAAAACTTTTTTTTTTAATTTGTTGCTTTATTACATATTCCTGGAAAGCCTTTACAAGCTAGGTGGCCCTTATACACTAGAAAAAAAGGGTCAGTGTTTTAAATTATATTATCATCAATACTCCTGGAATGCGAAAACAACGTCAACTTTGTCATATTAATATGTTAAAAGAATACATTGACAGAGATAGCCCTTCTTCACATTCAGTTAAACTAATGTAGTTAAATTAATGTAGTCCCACTTAAAAAATATCCAGTGCCGAGTTACAAAATGAAAATTAACATTTTGACAAAAATGACCCTTGTTTAGTTAAACTACAAAACAGTGACATTTTGAAAAGATTTGACGAGAAATTGTCACATATAGATCCATCACAGAGACATGAGCTGAAACACTTAAAAAGTTAAAAACTTCAATACTTTACTATATAAGAGCAGCAAGTATACTTAAATATAAATAATTATAGTTTGTTTTGATTTTATATCAACTAAAACCAGTGACAAGAAAACAATTAGTATGAAGAAATATCTTACCATTTTGCACCTGGTCTTGTTTCAATCCAACGTATTTCCGAATTTAATTCGTCTGTATTCAAAACTCGGCTATATATATATATATATGTGTGTGTGTGTGTGTAATACTAAGCGCCAAATTACCACAACCAGACGTTCTTATCTACCATATACAGCCAATCAAACCGAGTTGAGGCACTGAAGGGCATAATTGAATTTAGAGAAGCAAAACATTAGTTTTCCGACATAAACGCAAAACAATAAGAAAGTATTCACAGGTAATATTATAAACGTTGAAACAAACACTATTTAGACAAAATAATCTAATTCGCAATGAATTATTTGACCGTTAACTTTTAAATTAAACAAAATAAATCTCCCATCGTGTGCCTTAAGAACAAGGGTTTATATGTGACGGTTTTGCTTTTTAGATAATCACGCTCATGCACAAACTTAAATTGTGTAAACTTGGTATTTATCATGTATGACACAATCAAGTAAATTTGTGCCCACGTGTATGGAAGGTCTTCCCTGTCAAACAATTCTCAAACGATAAAACAATCAAGGTTTTACGCAAGCGTAAAATAGCTGCCGAGTGACAAAAAGTTCACATAATAATATATCAATTCACGGGTGTTAAAACAATATTGAAAAAATAAATGTTGTCACGAAGACATAAACACGCCACAACCGTTTTTTCTTACATTCTTCCCGATTTGTACCATTAGTTCTTCCTACCAAGCATTTTAAATCAATGAGGGCGACCTCGCTTATTTCTGTTTAAATACCTTGACATGCCTTACATATTGATTACAATTCACCCTTGTAACACGACTTGCTAGAAGTACACACCAGCACAGAAATACAATTGTTCACATGTAAGGGATACGTGTGCGCTAGCGTGTACATTACAACACATATAAACTGTTCACTGTTACCATGTGTAATTATAAGATTGCGTTATCAAAGTGAAAATGTAACGGAACTGCTGCTACCTTACCATTAGCAATAATGAAAACCATAATAATGAAAAATTTAAAAAAAAAGGAAAAAACAGGAAATCAGCAGGCTTGAACCCTACCTTTCTCGGCACTAACTCGACGCCTCAATCAACTGCGCTATACAGGCTTGTGAATGTTTCGTCGCTAATATACATATAATAATAATGATCATTTTTTACTGAAAATGACAAGTTTAAAACTACCTATTAAATGTTTTAATTTTACAATATGCAATTTGTTTTTTAAGCCGAAATTAAGGTTTTATTATCCAAGATGGACGTTTCGGAAGTTAAACTGATTTACCAAAGGTAAAAGTCGTTACTTGGCCAATATATTAGGCTACCTGGTAAGATGAACATCACAAACACAAACGGGTTGACAATCGTCTTTTGAATATAAGTATTTGTAAATAATCGCATGAGGCGTCCATTACTGGAGACTAATATAGATATATTTTATAAGGGTCGAACTACCTGCCATGCTTAATGCTTTGGTACATAGCCCATGTCAATACCATTTCAGGTTTAGTTGAGTATAAGCCTCGAAACATTTTAGAAGTGTGTTTAACTCCTGCAGTGCATCTTGTAGATTGTATGCCATTTATTTAGAAAGAACAGCACCGGCAAAGATCCTGTCAAATTGTATCTGTATATACAGTCATTAGTTTAGAGCTAGAAGTATATGCAAACAAATACAGGCTTTGAAGTTTGGTTCCTATGAAGTTTAATTAGGGTCAACAACTTGAAATAACAAGCCGATCACTTAAAAAAAGAACTAAATTAATAATGCAAATACTCGTAAACTCCTCTACTTACAAATGCTGAGATACAGATTAACAATCTAAACTTTACCAAGGTAGGTTATTGCTGTTCGTGGGTATGAACAAAACAGAAAAAACTTATATTCGGATTTAAACAATAAAATTACTCGCCTACAACAAGTTCACAATATATATATATTGGCAGAAAAATATTAATAGTGCTTATAATAATACACGAGGATTAGACAAACATGTACGCGATACGCTCAATTTGATGTGACGGTTGAAAGCGACTTTATATTTCTTAAATAACCAAAGAGTTGAACGCTTTGTGGATTACAGCTCCCCAATTGTGAACAAAATATCGTAATTATTATGTAAATGATGTTGTTATTTTATTTTCCACAGGTCGATATTTAGAATTGGATGCTTGTTTCTATACTGAGCAAAACTAAAATGTATCCCTTTCTCTTTCCCTTTACAAAACACAGCAAATCACGAAAAAATAAATGATGTCTATAGAATAATTAGATAAACCACCACCAATAGTCCAAACAATTTTTTTTTTTTTGAAAGTTTAGTTCTCAAGAGAGTTATCCCCTTTTTCTTAAGGAAAGATAAAAATATCGGACAGGGAAAGTAGCATTCAAGGACGACAGTCAATCACAAAAGACAAAAACAAACACACAAACAGACAAACGAGAAGGCAAAAGTAATAAAAAAAATGCAAACACAAACACAAAAGAGTTGACAATAAGGCTACCGCCTTGGAACGGTCAGTGGCAACAAAGGCCACTGGGGGTTTAAACAGATTCTAGGGTGCACCAAACCTCACACTTACCCTACTGTCATCCCATTAAAACAGGGCAGTGTATATATAGAAATCCCCGCCATGATCTAATCTCTAACCAACAAGGCAGCATCAATAGGCGATATAAGGAAAACACAAATATGCTCGTGTAAATATAATACAAAAAAAACAATAGCCTAGAAAGCCACAATGAAGGTACTCAGTGACTTGGCAGAAGCCAGAACAACAAGAGAATAAACCATTAAGGGCACGACAAGAAAGATCATAGACAAACATCAAATGCCACCGTCCCATTGGATTTAGGTAGGTGGCATCATAGGGTCCACAGCCTGTCCGGTCATCGTACAATTAAAGAGGAAACCATAGTGGCGAACTGTAAAAGAGTCCACCACCAAGCATGCAGTACGTTGCAAAATGATAGGGTCATAAACTCTTTTGATAAACGTTTTAACAAGTTTAACAAAGATAGTATGAAAGTGATCATGACCAAGAATCTTACGAAGTTTATTAATCGCATCACCATAGATGTCAGGTTGTGATAGTCCTTGTAGCAGAAGAGTCCTTAAATTACCTGTATATTTGGAAAGAAGATCCATGCATTTTGGTAAAAACACATAAAAGCTACAAACATTACCCCAATTTGCCCAAGACAATATTCTCTATTCGCTGTTTACGAAAACAGAACAGAAAAACACAACACCGATTGTGTAGGTGGCAGCTTTTGATTATAACAAATCATGCAATTACCTCTCTTTAATGTTTCCATAGTATCCATAAAAGAGTAGTGCTTGGCAAAACGAATATTTAGTACTCATTGAAGTATGCATAAAAGCATCAAACATTGTGAAATTAAAGAAGCGCTGTTCAAGCTATCCTACGCCCTAAAAACAGGCCTATGGGAATATCAGAAAAAAAGGGGGGTACTTGTTTTGGTGAGTATATATTGCATAGTTTGACACATTTATAAGTATACTCATTGAACTCTATCAAATGAGTTCAATGATATTTTAATGAAATAGTATAACCGTTGTTTCGCTTTTTTATTTTTCATAGATAAACCAATTGGTTTTCCATTTCAAAAATCACTTCAGTCATATTCAAATGTGAATATATTAATTTTATTTATTAGTAATTGTATGTTTCTACAAGCACATATGCGTCTAAACGGTTCTCGTCTCTGACCGCAGTGGGTTCGAATTCCAGTGGAAGCACGACTTGGCAAGTGAGACAATGTCGATTCTTACGAATGGCGGGAGGTATACAGTACTAATTCTTACCAGTTAAAAAGGATGAGATGGTCTGCCTCTACCACAAAAAAAATCGGCCGTATGTTAATAGATGGTATTCAAAACAGTAAATTAGATGCGTTTTATATTTTTTAACAAACTCCTTTCGAACTAGATCCACTTATTGGGTGAATTAGTGAACACTCTCTGAACTATGTGAACCCTCCCTCAGCTACTAGTAACTAGCACCATATACGACACTCCACTATTACCCATGATACGTGCAATTTATCAAAAGGTATCATGTAAATGTGAGTACACACTCCTTAGATAAATATATCGTGAATTTAATATGTTTGTATAACCCGAAGCAAAAACTTGATTTTACAAATAAAAAACTATAGTATGAGCAAAATGATTCGATTCATTTAGTACCATCTGTTAATCAACTTTTCAATAAAGAATTCTGAAGTGAATGAAGTGTCTCTATGTTTGACAAATGTATTCAAACCGTGTTCGGCTAATGCTATTCAAAATAAGAAAAACGAAAACAATAATATTTAATTGCTGTTTTGATGTCTCATTCATTCCATTCCATTTGGGAATTGTATCCGCTGTAAAAGTGCCCATGTCATATAATCCTTGAAGATTTCATCTGACATTAATTCTAATCAGTGCATAGGGTGCTGCTGTTTTAATAACCCCAAGTATGTGGTCATACGATGGACTCTCTAGATCTAGTATCTAGGGGCCTGACAATATCGATGATATTGCCCTTTTTTACTTCTTGAACCTAATATCTTTAACTGGGCTCGATTTATATTGGAGTGCTATACGACAGTATGTATTTACATATGGGTTATAGAAAATTATAATCATTAAAGACGGAAATGCATTAATTAGGAATTAGCAGGTACCTTCGTTCTAGCATTAAAACAACCAGATCCTGGTATATTTTACTTACTACAAAATGGTTTCTTTTGCAATTATTTCCTGTATAAATAAGAATAATTTCAAACAATATGATGTTCAAAGAATTGTCTTGAACTAGTGTGTGTTTGTCGCAAATAGTTCCACATGTTAAAACACATAATTTTGAAAAGAGTGCAATGGTTTATAAATGGGCATTCTGATGTACGGAAACAGCAATACAAAGACAGGATATTTCTCATTTAAAATGATATCATACCTATTTTTTTGTCAATACATGTTACAACTGTTCGCATAAACGGTGCTCTGATAAGCCCGTCTATAAGCTACCTATTGTCAAATCTTGCTCCCAAAACGGTCTCAATCTTGTTTAAAATTCGTTTTACAAACGAAATTATAACTGTGTTTTACTCATTAACGAGTTATAGTATCTTTCGGGAGTTCATTGACGATGAAAATCAACACTTAATTACTTGATTTATAGACATGATAGAAGAGCGTGTATCTTAATTATTGATCAAATCAGTGGGTTAGCTAAATTGATTTTATGGGTACACAAACTCGTTATGTTTCTATCTGCAGCACCCAAATTGACTAATGCAATACTAGATATTAAGTAAACTAGTATGTTTAACTCACATCATTTACTATAACATATCACCTGTAATGATTCTGTCAAGTAAGGTTTATATGTATCCACGTATTTGTTTACAGTGAGACGTCTATGTTGACAAACTACTGTGTATTTCAGGGTGCCTGGACGTCGAATATGAATCGAGATTTGTTTTTATTACTTGCTTTTTGTTTTCATACCTGATACGGTTAGATATAATAAAAATAGAAGCTCATGGATTGTTTACAATCTTGCCATAGCCATCCATTATGCTTCACAAAGCCTAAAATTCAATTTGACCCAACTTGTTTACGTTGTAATTATAAATGAACATGGCGGCGTTATTTTTAGAAATTGTCGGCTGCGCATGTCTGTTTCTAGAGTGCGGATGTTCTAAGTAAAACGTAGACTATGCAGGGTGGTGTTGTTATTCAATGTTCAGCACGTCCAGCAATCGATCATACTTTACTTTCATTTTGGAATGAAAACCATTATATCTAGCAAACAAAAGCTAGGTAAATAGTATACTGCATTTATCATGTTTATATTTTGTTATTTACACCACTATTGGTCAACTGATATTAAAGTCGCCCTACCCTAGATAAGTGGAATGTTCCGCCGTAGCAATTTTTTGATTATCGGCTGACAATAAAATTAAATGAATTTTTGGCTTTGCGAAGCTTAGCGGATGGCAAAGACAATATTGCAAAAAGATCCAGGAGCGTCTGTTTTCATTCTATGCAATCCTAGCCGGTATGAACACATATAGAAAGTAATAACACAGATATCGATTCATATTTGACGTCTAGGCACCCTGAAATGAAAAGTAGTGTGATCGATATGAATTTTAATTAGAACCAACTACTTGTAATGCCGATAACGTTAAAGATAAATAGCTATAATAATGCATTAAATGCAATAAGCAATACATGCAATAAATGCCACACGTTTCTGAGATATAAATCATTTTCGTCTGAAAAGAAATTACAACATCGCTGTCCGTTGTTATGGTCATAACTATGAAGTTTGACAGCCGTAATTTATGTAACAGTTAAATTAATCTTATACAAACTCAACAGTAGCCGTTTTAATCACATTACTGACTTAAAACATACGTTAGGAGAGATATATCTCACTGAAAGGTTTTAGGTTATCACATGCCATCATATACAAGGGCTGTTCTGAAAGTTTTGAGACAGTCCATATAAAATTCCACAAGATTATCAAACCTCATTCCACGGAGTTGAGACTTGACAGCCGAGAAAAGGGCAAAACGCTTTGGTCATCGCTTGTTGATGTGCGCCCATCTTGGAAGCATTTATACCATCTGTAAACGAGTGCCTGAGACAAGGAAGACTTCCCAAATGACTTGCCCAACAATATTTTAGTCTCTATTGGTGTTTTCCCAATACTTTCCCAGAATTTAATAACAACACGAGGTTCATTTTTAATTGCTGACGCCATTTGTTTACATTCCCTAGTAAAGTACCTCGCTTCAGATTTTGCGATGCACGTGAAACCGTCACTTGGATAAACTTTCCCTGACGTGACGTCAATCACTGATTGTTATAGTTAGACATTTTCGCGTAAATAATATGATGGAAATTAGGAAAACTAAAGCGTTGGTTGTGGTATATGTGTACCAGATAATGGCGTGAGCCGGTATGCGTCGTATAGGTTACTACAGTAACCATAACTTTGCTTTGTAAGAACCAACGTCGTTCAGACTTTGCGAGTTAATTAGATATAGGGGAAACTATTACTATACTGAATTTAAATTAAATTGGACATGCCGTTCAAATGTTATAGCACTTGTCTCAAAACTTTCCGAACAGCCCTCGTATAACAATAAATATAGTGTAATGATTACTTTTTTAAAATAACTGGATTAGTTACCCGAGAAAAATATCTATCGAATATACAATATAATTTAAAATTATCAGAATAACATATATACGTTTATAAATGGAAAATACTAATATGAATTAAGGTTTTTAGATCAATTTTAAAGATACTTTATGACACGAATTCATGTGGTATTAAAACAAATAATTATGTAATAAGTCATAGCAGATAGCTAGTGACAAGATTTCCATGGATTGTCATGCGCGCATTTTATAGTATATGTTATTAATCAAGGAATTTCTTATTTGCCCAGTTATTAATCCATGTTCTGTCAATATGACAGATCAAAGGATGTTCTGTCAATACGACAGATCAACGGGTAAAGTTACATCACATTATTAATGATTAATAAATCAAATATTTCGACAGTTATATCTGTAGCTGAAAATTAATAACATGGTCAATATGAAGAGTTCAGTATTATGTTATGTCATATAGATTTCTACCTGAGCCAGTAGATATGAGGTGGGTCAATACGAGCTCAGTTTAACCAATACAGGTTCAACAGGATCAAAAATGTTGTATGTCATAATGGCCGATTAGCGCATTCATATGAATAAGACCAAACACTTCAAATATCATAAATAATTGCAAACTCTTAATTAATTAACTATAAACTGTATTCAAAAGTAGGTATAAAAGGTGAACTTTCACAGATCACGGTCAACCAGAAACACGCAATAAAACAAGCAGAAGTGATAACGTTAAGGAGAAGTATGGCATGTAACATGACAAACACAGACGGGTAGACAACATGGCTACAACCTCGTTTGTACTCTAGTTGAGGACTTTAATAATCGTAATCTTTGTATAACTAAAAAGCTACTCAATCAGGGTTACCGTTACCATAAACTTCGTAAAACCTTTGCAACATTTTATTATCGTAACCCTGATCTTCTTTCCAAATATAAAAATAATTTAAGGACTCTTCTGCGACAAGGACTATCACAACCTGACTTCTATAGTGATGTGATTTATAAACTTCCTAAGATTCTTGGTCATGATCACTTTCATACTATCTTTGTTAAACTTGTTAAAAAGTTTGTCAAAAGAGGTTATGACCCTATCATTTTGAAACGTACTGCATGCTTGGTGGTGGACCCTTTTACAGTTCGCCACTATGCTTTCCTCTTTAATTGTACAATGACCGGACAGGCTGTGGATCCTATGATGACGCCTACCTAAAGCCCATTAGGACGGTGGCATTTGTTGTTTGTCTATGATCTTTCTTGTCGTGCCCTTAATGGTGTATTCTCTTGCCGCTCTGGATTCTGCCATTGAGTACCTTCATTGGGGCTTTCTAGGCTATTGTTTTTTGTATTATATTTACACGAGCATATTTGTGTTTTACTTATATTGCCTATTGATGCTGCCTTGTGGGTTAGAGATTAGATCATGGCAGGGATTTCTTTATTTACACTGTCCTGTTTGAATGTGATGACAGTAGGGTAAGTGTGAGGTTTGGTGCACCCTAGAACCGGTTTAAACCCCCAGTGGCCTTTGTTGCCACTGACCATTCCAAGGCGTTAGCCCTATTGTCAACCCTTTTGTGTTTGTGATGTCGTTTGCATTTTTTATTACTTTTGCCTTCTCGTTTGTCTGTTTTCGTGTTTGTTTTTGTGCTTTATGGTTGACTGTCGTCCTTGAATGCTGCTTTCCCTGTCCGATATGTTGTCTTTCTTTGTATAGGTCAGTGGGAAAAAGGCCGCTGGGATATAAAGCAAGTTTAAGGAGCACCAAACCTCAGTACAGACACAATAAAATCGAGCCTGCTACTTTTCTCTCTTGTTTGCGTTTGTTGCTTCCAAGGAATCACCTTTTCAGTATTTATCCTTTGGTCATCCCGATAAACGGAACATTGTAAATAAAGAAATCCCCGCCAGGTTATACTCTCTAATAAACAGACAGAAGTATTAAGCAATACCAGTATAACACTCAGATGAGTCACTTTTCCCCCACAAAAGCGTGTCTTGCTTATGCTTGTTATAATGACCGCATTTAAATCTATCTAAATAATCGATCTATAATTAATGTTAAGTTGGACCATCTTTGACAATGTAAATCTAACTAACTTAAACTAATCACAATATGCCTGTAAGTTATCTCTTTTTTCTAAATGAATTGATTTACAATGACGTTGAAGTCTGCTCTAACATATATACATATATGTACTGCGGAAATACACACTTATGTATTGCTGGGTTTAATCCTAGGTATGAATAGGGGTTGGTGTCTCTCAGGATAGACGCCAAACAAGAAATATTGAGACATTTTCATTTATTGCTGTGTACCTCAAATGGGAGATATGATCTTTCATTAAGTTTCCATCATATTCCAAAAGATGAGAGTTTAAGGAAACAATGGATTATTAAGATCAGGAGAGATGAGGGACCTCTATTCAATGTGAGTATTTTATGTTATTATCACTATTACATGTAACCTTTAAGTATTTGATTTTGTAATTATTTACCTTTTAATTAGAAAAAACAACATTCTACTTATTTATGAATTAATTAACAAAATAGCCATATGAAATACGGTATTTATTCTGTTGTGGCGATTTATATGGTGATCGGTATTATTAAATTTTTCAAATATCAAAAAACACTGTTGTGTGTTCCAAACATTTTACTAAAAATGATTACACTGGTTGGAACGCTCTTAAAAGAAGACTAAAGAAGGATGCTATCCCCAGTATTTTCGACTGGATAGAAGAAATAACACGAAGAAGGACTATAAAAAGGAAGGTGCTTGCATCACCTGATAACAAACAATGTAAAAGGTATGTTCATTTGCACACTGATTAAAAGTGTAGTAACAAATAAAAACTATTAAGTAGTATGTATTATTTTATTACATATATGTGATCAAATATAAGTTCATATATTCTTGTTTTACAGGTTACAGACACAAGATCCAGTAACAGAATGTTGCGATACAGATGTACCAGACACAGAAACTACCATTCAAGGGGATTCCGAACTGGCGAAACTAAAAGAAGAACTATGTAGAAAGGCTGATGAATGTGATAGTCTCAATAAACAGTTGGCTTCAGAACGTTTTCTAGTGTCTAGATTTACACTGGTTTTCCTTCATATATAATATTTCTCTCCTCATAGCAGCAGTTGTTACGTGTCTGGTGGACTGCAGTTGTATGGCCAAACTTTCAACAGCTTTTCTCCTTTTAAAAATCCTTCCAATTTGAGAGGCTGTCACTCTGTGTAGTCTGCTCTTGTACCACAGTGGACTTTGACTCTGTAGTCTTGTTCTCTCTTCAAACTTGTTAATATCAGACATACTCAGAGTAAGACCTTCTCTCTTCATCTGTTGTTGCAATGATAATGTTGCATGGTAATTATGTTGCATGTAACATTGCACTGGAAGGTCGGGAATTCCAACTCCATAAACAATGTTCATAATATAGTCATCATGTACTTTTTGTTGATAGCTTAAAACTGAGCCATGTGGCACAGGACCAAATTTGGGTAGGACTGTGGTGGTAGTATTGGCACTTTTCAATGCTGGTAACACAAGAAAATCTGGGGCCACTTACTCAGTTTGTCGTACTGGTCTGTCCAATTTGTTGGCTTTCCTATAACTGGGTTATATAGTGTTGATTTGTTTGTCTTTGGTAATTTGGACTCTGTCAGGCCTGTATTTGAATACCCGCATACCTCGAGGTCTTGTACTGACTTTCCAGTGATTTTCATCCCTCTGGGAACAAGCCATGTCTGTGGCATAGATGTCTTTGCAATATCGCCAGGTAATGCCTTCAAATCAAGTTTCTTGAAGTTTGGAATTTGGTACAATAAGCCGGTAATGTGTCCACAACTTGCATTCAGACCAATTGGACAATCACAGTTGACATGCCTGACAACCGGTTCACCAGCCACACTTGCCATATGTGCCTGAAATAGAATATGTCAAGTTATATATATATATATGTATTATAAACAGATTTATCACATCAATATATTATACTGATAGAGATTTTATATTATGAATAAAATGACATCTGCCTCTCACTTTGCATCCATCTTGTGTTGGGTGAACTGAAAAAGGTGTATATATTGAGAAAACTACGGTATATAGAGAAAGCTTGAATTCACAACTGGTGTTTGGCAGTAAAGGTCAAGAAATTCCACTAAGTCCAATATCTTGAAATATTTGGTTCTGGTCAGAATAGTTCTACTTGGCCAGGCTGATGTATATAAACAATGTATAGCATTCAGATCCTGATACCCAAACAATTTTTAATTAATCCCTACATAGAAAAAGTACCAGTGTGAAAGTTGTAAATTAATTAGATAAGTGTTTATAGATAAGGGATGTTGATAAGGGAGGAGAGGAATACTAGAAATGAGGTTAATGTGCAGTGTATATATAATATATAAAGGTCTTACCTTTCATGTCATGGATGTATCCTTCGCTGAAAATATTGAATCCTTTATCTATCGATTTATTTCCAGATGAGAACTTGGATTTAATGTATTCTTCAACAAAAGTATAAGTAATATTTGGTATAAGACTCATATCTCTATCACTGTACGACGTAGCCATGATTGCACGAACTGTTTGTTTACATCTGACCCATCTCAGCCTCGTTCTGGCTATTTAATTACATATTCATGAGATAATATTAAAAAGGGCCTATTGCGTTTGGACGCTGTGGTTTCTATAGGGCACTATATCTCATTTTTATAGGACTGTTTTGAAACAAGAGGGCCAAAATGGCCCTGAATCGTCCACCTGATGGTCCTTGCAAAGATGAAAAAAATTGTCAAACAAGCTTATCAGCACCATAATATGAGGCGAAAGGAAAATGGAATAAAACATCATTGCAAATTCGTCAAACATCGGCCGTTGGGGTGGAGACTGGCCCCATGGCCAATGCTGGTTTGATGGTTATATTCATCTGTTCATGGTCATTAAGTGTATAATTGTGGTTTCAAAGAAAATCAATGATAGTTTTTCCCTATACAAATCTATGTGAAACTTTGACCCCCAGGGCGGGGCCAGATGAGATGATGCTTAATATATATGAGAGCTTTGTGCCTTGCGGTTTTAGAGAAGAAGATTTTTTTAAGATTTTCCATTATAAGTCTATTCAAATCTCGAAAAATGAAAAACTGCGGAAAACCGGGACGCAGCCATTTTTGATCCGAGGGATTTCATTTGTACAGTTTTTATATAGAAAACTGTCGAAATCCGTTCTTTAGTTCTTGAGAAGAAGATTTGCTAATATTTTGATTATATATGGCAGTGGTGGCCATCTTGGATGTCGCATTGACCTAATTTGAAAGACATTGACCTCCTAATCATCCATGTGAAATTTGGTCAAAATTGCCAAAACGGTTTCTGAGGAGATATGTGAATATAGGACCTCTAATGATTTTATGTCAGTAGTTCAAAGGTCAAGGTATATGTGGCCTTTAATTTAAAATTGTCTTTTGCTTACTAAAAAAGAACATACTCACTATGTAGTTGTCTTGGTAAATGCTATATCCTTTTTATTATGGTGTTTAACATTCTTAAGGGCAGTGTCAACGTTGTATTTCATTTTTAAAAAAATGGTTTCCTCTCATTCGAAAAATAACTTCAGCATGGATAAAAGACCTAAACTTGGTTCTATATCATCCCCGTAATTAAATATTGACCAACGAAATATCAGGCTAATAACGGCACATTAGTACGAACATGATGATTAAACCCTGCACAACAAGAAGAGGTCCGTATCCAAAGTCAGTTTTATTGAATCTCGTATTGTTATAATATTAATTTGATTTTCTACATGGGTTTTAAACATTGACTCCAGCTCTTTTTGGAGACATATGGAAATGAGAGTCAAAAGCAGAGGGTGAGTTCAACTCGGATTTTTCCCATTATATCATAAATCCAACGATTTATTTCAAAAATCTTATAAAATGAAATAAATAAAAAATTGAATTACCATTTCCGATTTTTGCAATAAATTGTTGGATTTATGATATAATGACAAATATCGAGTTGAACTCACCCTTTGTTGTATTTTTTGTCCTTGTCTCTACCTCAGAAGTGCCATTTACTTTCGTTCCCATATATCTCCAAAAAGAGTTAGAGTCAGTGTTTAGTACCCATGTTCTAAAGCCGTTTGACACATCATACTGTTAAAATAATTGTCTCACAGAACATTGCGTTAAGGACGCATGGCAGATAAAAAAGAACATCAGTTTAAAACTTAACTATTTAACATGAACTAACAGACTCAGCAACTAACAAGACAAGTTAGATTACAAATTGATATACTTTATACACACAGAAACTATTGAATGACGGTATCACTCCAAATGGCGTGACGTACATGCATTCATTGTCGGATACTCACGGGTGACATTATGTTATATACCATGTGCGTGGGTATATCCGTTAATGCCCGTAACATTTACAAAACCTTTAAATTTGGTGGTTTATTTAAAAAGTTATATTGTTTATACAAATACTCATAAACACAAAAAAAATATGTCGAACTATTTTCAAGACATTTTTCAGGAGAATAGGAATGCCCAGAATGCTTTTGTTCACCATGCGTAGCAATTAAAAAGTTCAGAGAGCTCTGGTGGCCAGACATTTGCTAAGTTCTCCCACTCATCTGATGCATAAAATATTATACCATCAAGTTTTGGCTATGCTGTAGGAAAGTTCTCAAATACTTAACAAGGAAAACGGCATCACGAAAAGGCATCCCAACCTGGCATCGAAAAGAACTCGTGCCTGATATTGTTTTCTTCGACAATACAGGCAATGGCTGTCAAAGCCTACCACTAATCCGTACAAGGGACATAAACTGAAATAAGTAAAACAAAATGCCATGTCAACAAACAACAATTTGTGTCGCATATTTAATGAATAAATTACTCATCCTTACCTCGTTTCATATTGTCTGTTAGAGCCTCTATATTCACTCCGTAAACGTATTGAAAAAATCGTGAATTGACCTTATGCTGTGGCTACTTCATGCTTTTTAACATGTAACGGCAGTGTCAAAGTATCGTAACATGTAACAGCAGTGTCAAAGCATCGTAACATGTAACGGCAGTGTCAAAGTATCGTAACATGTAACGGCAGTGGCAAAGTATCGTAAAATGTAACGGCAGTGGCAAAGTATCGTAACATGTAACGGCAGTGGCAAAGTATCGTAACATGTAACGGCAGTGTTAAAGTATCGTAACATGTAACGGCAGTGGCAAAGTATCGTAACATGTAACGGCAGTTGCAAAGTATCGTAACATGTAACGGCAGTGGCAATGTATCGTAACATGTAACGGCAGTGTCAAAGTATCGTTTAATGTAGGTCTTTTAGTTCATATTGTTGTGAATGTATACATGTATCTTGGTCAGAGATAGATAAATACTGATAAGGGAGATCCTTTTGGAATCAGCAAACACAACTAAAATAATAAAGTAGCAGGGTTCTATCGAGTATGTTCATGAGTTGAGAATCATGTTAATTTTGAGGTCAACAGGTCAAAGGTCCAGGGCACGGTTACCCCCACTGAAAATTGGTTTCCTCTCATTTTTTTAACAGAAAAACCGCTTGGGTTGAAATTCATATTTACTGTGCAGTTATGTATAGGGCGAAGTAGACTCATATTGATCGTATGGTTACAGTCAAGGCTGAAATTGCTTTTCATATGAATAATTTTAAAGGACGTAGACCGCCTTTTTCGATGATTGATTTCCGCTCGATAATTCAATTACATATTTTGTTTAAAAGATGAATGAAAGATTTTTGTAGTATTATCAATTAACAAATTTAACTCTTAAACATCATATAAACATTTCTTGATAGTCACGGGGAGAAACATATATTTAAAACCGCTACTAAGTTGTATGTAAAAATAAGTAATATTTGCATGACGTAGATACTACTTTTACCACTACGTGACTGCATGGGGAAATGAGGTAAATCTGAATTGTAAAGCTGCACAACTATTACCAGATAATTGATAAATACATTTACCTGTGGATTACTTTACCTGTTCAAAGTTGTCTACGTCATCAAATAAAATCTTAGTCTAACTTTTCGCATATATAGCAATGTCTGAATTGTAAATATATATTGTTGTGTATTGATTTCGATTTAAATAAACATAAATATGTTCATGAAGCAAAACATGGCCGGAGAACTTTAAAGGGTGTACACAACGTTGCTTATCACTAGACTTTACCTATTTCACACTTCAGATGGAGTTAGTGTTAGCCAAGTTGACACTTTTGTTTGAATTTGTGAACAGACGACGGGCGAACAACAGGACGACGGAAACAATACCATCGCATAACTTCTCCTGGAGTACCTAGGACATAAAACCTGAATTCTCTGTCTCGTGTAGTCTTTATCATTGCCTTTAATACAATACGTACTTTCCGTATAAGTATTAAGGTTACATCGGATTAATTCTGTGTTTTCTAAATATAAATATAATAGAGATTTGCAATACTTACATGTATTCAGCTTGTTAATTTAATAGTTTATTATGGGTGAAGTACATACATTCCTAATATATTGCCGAGTGCGTGTGTGTGTGTGCGAACGTCCGTGCGTGTGTGCCTGCGTGCCTGCGTACTCGATTACGTGTGCGTGTTTGTGCTTACTCCTGTAAACCAGCAATTGTATATTACTATGCATTTGAATTTACTTAAATACAAAGCATACCAGATTGAGATATAAATGCGATAATCAAACATATACTGATGGAAAATGTAGTGGCATGATCATGTAGGCATAAAGTCATAAAGGTCTCACTACACAGTTAGCTCCCTTGAAACCCACGGTAGGATAAGTATTACGCCTTAAAAAGTAGTAGTGTGTTTTTCGGTTTTAAATATTTTTAATAATTGCTGACAGATATGTTCATTGTTGTTGCAGGTGAGATGAACAGAGTCTGAAATTGGATGTGCAGCTATTAGATGACACTGCCACCAAAATATGGCATTTTTAAGGTTGTTGAAGAAGAGTAGGAATTCTGGTCCGAACTCTAGAGTTAATGCCCAAAATAGTGCATTGGAGGACACCACTCAAATTAAAAAAAAACTTGTCAACGTACCAGATTTTGTACAGTTTTGTGTCGGCAAATGACTTGGTTACATAAAAAAATAACTTTTAGCTTCGAAACTTCCTGTTCGGAATGTCCCTGTAAACCTTATTCATAAAGGCCAACATAGTAAAAATGCACTGTGTAGTGAGACCTAAAGAAAAGAAGTCCGTTAGAAATTTTGACCGCTGAAATGGTTAGTTGTTAACGTTACCGACGTTGCACCGCGCTTCAACGTTCACAAAAAAACAACTGTTAAGCCTATCGATGTTTGTGACATGTTGTGTCCTCTATGTCAGATAAAGTGATTTGATAAAATGTGTTTCAAATTAAATCTGTTTTTATTTAGTAAAATGTTTGATTTGTTACACAATATAAAATAGTGACTATTATAAACTGTTTTTCATCAACACATTTGTGTTCTAAATAAAAAGATAACTAGTGTTAATTACTTAATTACAGACAGTAGGATTACATTATAAGAATATTTCATGGGTATCCGGTGAAGATAGGGAATTCCAACCCAAGGTATGTGTTTTTATCGGAACCGAGGCTCTGCATTTATACCGAGGGTTGGAATTCCCTATCTGAACCGAATACCTACGATATATTCTTTTTCCTGCATATCAGAGACATGTTGTGCAATGTGCCAGCTACTAACGTTTTGCATTTTTCCTGCATACCGGATGTTGGTGCGCGCCTGACTTTTATCTCGACCCTAGGGTGAGATGGAAATATCTAGCCCCGGTAAAATGACGGATTTCCTTGTCCGGCATGCAAGAAACCGTTGACGGTGCAAACCACCAACTCAACAGTTAATCGTTGGGTGTTTAAATGTAGTTAACATGTTTGCTATAATGTGAAGGAACTATCATTGTTTTGTTCAGCAGCATATATATGATGTACTTTTCTCTATATCTGGGGACGTATAAGCCCATACGGTCGGGTGTTACTTATTATTTGTATAGTATATAAATACGTATACGATTACTTGCTAATTCACATGTCACAATAATAAAATATTTACTTACTTCATTTACTTATTGCATTTGTATATGTATGACTTAACAGTGGGTCCCAACGAAGATTAATGTTGGCATATTGTGTCACCCTCAATAAATAAAGACAACCATTCATTCATAATGTAGGGGAGATAACTAGCGTAACAGCAGTTACTACAACTGTTTGGTTATAGATCGTAAACATAAAGTAGGGTGTATAACTTCTGATTTTAAATATCCCTCATTTATAATGTGAATATAACAGTGATCATTTAACATACAAATGTATCAACTGAATCGGTGTATATGCTTGGTATTATCTTTTAACGTTTATATATGTTATATATCCGATGGATATCACTCTTTTATTATGAATGTCTCCGATTATCGCAGTAGTAACTCCTCGCTTACATGTATCAGCAGTTAAAACCAAATTTGACCTAAAACACGTATCTGAGACGACGTATATTTGCCCAATCAAGTATTACATAAGCCTTAATTTGAGGCAAGACGTATTATAGATGTTACCACATTACCAATCATTGGCGGCGCGCTTTGAGAGCGCTGCCTATATTTGATATTGGTTTTTGATGCTGCATAATGGAGGAGCACGTGACATATGGAGGAACACGTGATTAAAAATGTTGTGGGTAAAAGACTGTTGGGGGTAAAAGACTGGCCATAAGATCGTGTTGTTGTATTGAAATTGCTGTTATGTCATTTTATATATATATAATTATTGAAACACGACACCAGACACCACGGCACATCCTTTATGAAAGATTTTAAAGGTAAAATCAAAAGCTGTTCGCATCTGATCATTTCAGTGTATTGAGCCCCCCGTCGACGTCAGAGTGCACATGTACCGGCGACCTCCACCGACAACAACCTAAGCAGTTAGGCGTGATACGCACTGGCAAGGGCAGTTGTTGGTGCTATACCACACTACATACTATTAGCGATTGATCGAAGTTATATTTCCTCAAATTCTTTCGTTATTTATCAACTTAAATCCAATTTTTTCCACTGAACAGTGGCATATTCAACATAAACAGATACCACGTGATGTTTTTACTTAATTCAAACTACCTCAACATTCTAAAAATCTTCATAACGTTCTAGAAATATATATCATCTGCAATTAATACAAACACCTAAATATGTTTTGATATCTTCAGTATGTGCCTTTGTTTTCAAGTTAATATTGCTTACTGTTGCCATATAACTTTGTATACTTTTTAAAATATTTCTACATTTTGTTGTTATATAATAAAAAATTGCAAATAGAAATACACATGTTACTTTCCTTCTTTTGAAAACATTCTGCGCCGCCCTGATGCTTTGCATCAGTTTCTTCTTATTACGTTACTGGTGCGCATGTCCCTTTAATACTCACTGGTGTATTTAGATAGTATACCAGCCAATGTAATTATTGGTTGCTATTGTTGTATGTTGTTAATATGTTAAACCTAATGAGACAACTTTGTCATTTCTTCGGATGCAGTATATGGAGTGGAAAAGTAAAACAAGTGACAGAATAATCTCAAATCTGTTTTTATTAAATAAAACACACTTATATATATTTGAATGTATGTAAAACATGTATTCAATAGATGCTCAATCCAAATTGTCAACAACTGTAACAAACACAGTACAATACTGATTTAGGGTATTTTTATATATTCATTGGCAGAGATCAACGTGTTGAAAATTTATTAGAACCAATCCATACGCTTTCTGTTTTTTCTATGTAGGAAAATTTGAACTTAAGCATTTATTTAATACATGTCTCATCAACTGGCCTAGCATTTACACATGTTCATATGACTTTCTGCAGGAAAATAAAACCAAAAGAGGGACGGTTTTGAAAGGCGGCTAAGTTTCGATATAACAAGTTGGAAATTAACTGAACCCGGACAGATTCATTGACCATTGCAATTCTCAAGTAACTGTTGTTGAATTAAATGTGCATTTTAATTAATTTTGACAAACATGCATTAGTTGTTCAAATATGCATGTTTATAACCTATGAAATCTAATCATAACTAGTGCCAAGTGGCGGAGGTGAAGTATTATACTCGACTGCATAATCGCCAGATCTCCATAATATCATACAACTTTCAGCACATGGTCGCTACTTAAGAGAGTTAAGTTTACAGACTCACAATGTATCCAAGCAAATGATTATCTGGAGATCACGTCACATGGTAAACACTAGCGATGGGAATATATACGTTTGATTGTTAAACACTAGTATGTGATTTGAAAGAGCCTTTGAAATTATAAAACATGACAAGCATAATATATTCCCATCAACGTTTATTTGAAAACAACAAATGTATTTTCAAAACAAATGAATATTGATAAAATAGTTTACTCAGTATGATAAAATTCAGTTTTTGTAGTATTTTATTTGTCGAAACCCAGTATGGCTGGTGTTTATTCTCTAATTAATCATTGTACTTGTACACACTAGAAGTACACTAGCAATGATGCAACACGGTGAACTCGTGAATGAAAACTGTTTTTTCGAAGAATATATTGTTAAACAATTTGATCACTTAAGAAATTATTTCAAGGACAGCTTAATGATATTAGCCAAGGTAAACACAATGTAAATAAATGCTAAAAAGTGGATCCCTTGGAAGCAACAAACACAAACAAGAGATAAAAGTAGAAGACTCGGTTTTATTGAGTCTGTTCATGAGGGGTAATGTAAAGTGCAACACCTCTCACGCCTCCTAGCCCCGGCTTAAGCGATATTCTACTTTAAAGCCAAAAAGATTGGGCTTGGTAAACACTATGTAATATAATATGGTAAAGCAGATCTGTCGAAAAAAAAAATTAATAAAGCATTTGTAGTCACCGAACGAACGAATATTTTTGTGTAAATATATAATTATAAACTCTAAAATATATACTTTTATTGTAACATTGAAATCGATGTTAAAATCATGATTGATATGTTTCGCATGTATCGATATTAACATATATTTCATATGGTGTCCCATATGGCAGTCTTGATTTTATTAAAACTCGTGTGTAGTTTTCTCCACGGAATTTCCATATTAATTAGCATAGTTTAAAGCAAATTGCTTTTGCATATCACTAGGTGTTGATTATATTGCACCAATAATATATTTAAACCTATTGATCGAATATCAAAGAAAATTGAAAACTCCAAATTGTATTAAGTTTTATTTAAATACATGCAAGCAGATTTAATGTAGAAATGATACTAGATTAATAAATCTACTCATGATTAAATAAACTACTCATGATTGCCATGTGTCCCTTTAAAAGCAATGCGTTAAATAGCCGTTGCAAAATGAACTACATGATTTCTTGACAAAATAAATATTTTTATAAGATTCTTCTGAAAAACGCTTTAAAAATGTTCAAGTCAATTGTAAACACTTTTATTTTCAAAACACACAGTTTACTATTAGCTATCAACTATATCTAATGAAAATGTTAAACACGTAAAAGGGTCATCCCAGAAGTATTGCGACAGCTGATGCTATAACTCATAAACTGTTTCATCATTCCAACTTAAACTTTTTATGTAGAAGACTTAACCTTGAACGAAATCCAGCGATAAAACTTTAATATGTGTATCTTGACAATGAATTGAATTGAATTGGGGTTTTAAGGCGCACCAACACATGAAAAGGTTATATGGCGCCTAAAAGGCAGAAACATGCCAGGCTCATCTTCCATGTACATCGAGATAAAATATGGAAAATGGCCCTAGAACCTTCTCACCCTGAACTGCAGAGTTGCTGCAAATTCTATCGTAGAAACTCCATTTACGCTGGAGCCACGTTATTGTTTTTCTGCCACTGCTCTTTTGATGCGAGCGAGATAGCACCTGAAACAATGCAGGGATCATGATGAATACCTTTAATGAACATGAACAAACAAAGATAAAATGAACATGAATTTGGGGGGATTCTACCCCTCTGCCTACCCCTCCAAAGGGATCTGCAGTGGCCGTATTCTTTGCCCCGTGACCAAATGGGGCCCCCGGCAACCACACAGGGCATCTTGACAATGACGTCGGATTTTTTGTCGCCGCTCCGGGGCTTGCCAATTGTTGTTGTACGTGTAAGGGTTGTGGGAAGATAAGTAAGTAACGCTTATTCTAAAGTGTGTACATTTGCTGGGTATGGAAAAAGACTTGATGGAAATAATACTTGAAAATAAGTAACGCTTATCCTAAAGTGTGTACATTTACTGGGTATGGAAAAAGACTTGATGGAAATAATACTTGAAAATAATAAAATACAATTTGGAACCGTAATAGTTAAATAAGTTGCTCAGCAACGTCGTTAAAAACGTCGGTATCGGCAATTTGTTAATTTTATATTTATATATTTTACATTATTACAAATACATGTAATTATTTTAAATGTTAACGAAGAAATTCATTGTAAGTAATGAAAAGTTCACGAGTTCTAGCCTCACCGGCGCCACTGGGGTTCTTCGGTGTGTCGATTTGCAAGACACTATGTTTAGCCACGATGCTGGAAGTTATGTACACAGGGCTCTTCCATGTATCAGAGTTTGCCATCCAAACCCGTTAAAATAACATAGACATAAATTCGTTAGTAAGAGTAGGGCAAGGTTCATGGATCCCTGTAGTATTATCTATCTCTGCTTTGGCTCGAGATAACCTAAGAACATATGTGCAAATGAGCCTTTTAACAATTCATTTCAGTCTAAACTGTGATTTAGGCAGAGATAAGTTCTCTATAAGAATGAACATATTAATCTATGTGCACAACAATCGCCTATCACGCTTGTTATTTTATTTTATAGAAACTACGTATGTAGCCTAAAACATGTTAATACAATTATTGCTGCTCATTCGCGTGCTTGGATAGGCAGCCAGAAAGCCATTTTTTATAATGAGTTAATTCAAAGTTTCCTTAAAAGCTATCAATTAAATACCGTTTCAGTTAATGTACCAGTGTCGCATACCGTCTGAAATGGGGCCCTCGTATTTGAAAGTTATAATTACTTGCTTTAAACAATATTTAGCATTGAAGCCCATTTTATAATTTAAACTTTGGCTTTTAAAGCTTCACAAATAAAGTTGCATTTCTTTTAAACGTGTTTCTGCATGAACGTGACTATTAAGGTAGCCAGTATGACGCTTACAGTCAGTCCAGTCTTGCCAGCAGAATTATCAGGAGCTGAAATATAATAATGTAGAAATATAAGTTGTGTAAGTTGGTTAATACCACTCCTAAATGTGTTTTCATTGTAAGCCGAACATATTGGCTCCACTTTTTGTATTTACACGCGTTTTTCATTTCTTTTTAGGATTAGTGGCACGTACAAGACTTTTTAATTTATTTGACGTAGTTTGACAAGTAAGGGTTCGATAACGATCAAATAGTGGGTAAATCACAATCCATCGGCATCCAACCTATCCTGATCCACAACAAATTAAAATGAGAAAATCTATGTAATTACATATATGTTTGACCTTAAATGGAACAAAATGTCACCAAAGGTATGTAAAATATGATATATAAACGAAATACCTGTCGTGGAAAGTACGATTTCTTACAGATTTTATCAAAATCAGAACGGACACACATCAGATATTTAAAAATGTTATAAATGAAATGAGTTATCATCCTACCAAATATGATCAAAATCAAATAATATTTGCTCCAGTTATTGCATTCATCCGTATTCATTGCAAATTTAAGTTCAAGCGGACGTTTATCATTCAAAAATTGGATGTCCGCGGCCGAGTGGTACTGACTTGAAATCACTTTCCCCTCATCGCTGTGGCTACCGGCCCTCATGGGACCAATAATTGTTATGTAATAAGGCTATTTGGTTAGCTTGCGGAACGTCAATTGTTTTACCCAGGCACCCTCCTGTGAACGAAAATTGCCCTGAGAGGCAACTGAGATCTTCCTCCACCAATGGAAGCTGTAAAGTCGTCATATGTCCTTAGCTGTCGGTGCGACTATACATCCAATTCAATTCATTCAAATATGAAAGGAACGTGCTGTTTGCGCATTTATCTCAAATCATGTTATAAGTACGCATGCTATGACATATAATCAGAATCAGCCAAAAACAACTTATTTAAAAAGTAATAAATATAATCATAGGCGTTTTGTTTTGATTTTTTGTTTTATTAATTTAAATTTTATGTTCATGAATGTGTAACTGTTGCATATTCAAATAGATGCCATAACTTATGTTAACCTCAACATGTCGGTAGTGCCCATGCGGTCTGCTGAGGCTTCTAAAGAGTAAGGGACCTAAGAAAAGAAACAGACGTTCTATTGCAATGTGTAAACGTCGAACGGAAAATACTGCATTCGCAGAACATAGTCAAATAAAAACACGCATACAAAACAAAGGCATTTACAAGGAAAAATTAAGCAAAGTATTCTATTGTTGATTTGGCTTTCGCTAAGTCAGTGAGTTATTGCTTTGTGTCTTTCTAGGCTTTTGATTTTATATTCCTACATGCTGTTTTTTCATTTTTGAGTTATACTTATATTGCCCATAAATGCTGCCTAGTTTTTAGCGGATACAATCTGGCGGTGGTTTCTTTATTTACACTGTCCCATTTTATTGGGATCACAATATATTGAGTGAGATTTGGTGCATCCTAACTCCGGGTTTCACCCCAAGTGACCATGTTGCCACTGAGCATTCCAAGGCGATACCGCTATTGTCACCTGTGTATATTCGTGGCGTCGCATACTTTGCTTCTATGTGTTCTGTGAATATTACAGTTCGTGTTCAATTGTATACCTTCTTTTATACCTGCTTTAAAAGGGACACACGAAAGTCTAGAAATAGTTTTCAAAACTAGCAACTCGGTTTATAATCCATTTTTACTCTAAACTACTTAACTTGCAAATAATTAAATGAAAGTTTTTTACATTTTCGACCACGGTTTTCACTACAATTAACTATTAGTAATATACAAAAACAAATTTGCTGTTCAAACTATTATTAATAACAATTACAAATTTCTATAATGGGAAAAACCGTACGTTAAAACACTAGTTACTGAAAGGATAAACAAATAATAATGTTTTGGTGTACAAAAACAAAATATTGCATCCCAGTGAGGTATACTGGATGTTGTCATACTTCGCAAAAGAAATATACTCGACTTCGTCTCGGTAGACATTAATTCCTCAGGTTGAACATATATTTATATAATACGCACCTGTGTCACACGTTTGTCCTGTATAACCCGGAGCGCATGAACATGTATCAGGAGATCCATCGGTACAAGTACCACCATTCGCACACACATTAGCCGTATCGCAGTCAATAGCTGTAATTCAGTTTACTAATGATGTAAGAAAATATTAATTATTACTGGTTTTGGATGAATACTAGAGTTATTTATCCTCAACTGAGAAAAACAAATGTGTTAAAAAGTGCGTAGCACACATGATAATAGCATTATCTCTGAGATGAAAATGTATCCAATATTAATGGCAAACCTTTATGTTTCATTACAGTAAAATGGAAACAAAGAAAGGAACGTTTTACGTGAAATATACAATCCATTTTTTCATTTGAATATAATTATATAATACATATGAAATTATATTAAACAATTGAATACAACTGTTAGGGTTCGGTGGGGTTTATTGGTAGAATACTGGATTGTTCCAAAATACTGTTAATTTTATTATGTTCATTTGCTCATAGCAAAGTGATTTTTTATTTACAATATGAGGGTGTTGCGTTTGAACTGGATTGAAAATATGTTGAGGGTCACTGCGATAGAAGGTGATATTTGAAAACATTGACACCTCTTGATGGTATAACTCCATTTGAGGCAGTAGTTGTTGCCGACCTTCGGACAAATAATGACGACTTCGGCTTTGTCTCGGTAGGCATTTATTTCCACAGGTCGAAAAAAATCATATATGTATATATTACGCACCTGTGCCACACGTTGATCCTGTATAACCCGGAGCGCATGCACATATATCGGGAGTTCCATCGGTACAGCTACCGCCATTCTTACACACATCAGCCGTAGCGCAGTCAATAGCTGTAATTTAGTCAAACATTGATTTCAAGATGTTGGTTTGAAGGGAATATTTGAGTTGTTGTCATCTTGAAGCGAGATTACATACATTAACATGCTTTCTTTGTAATCAAAATAAATCCCAATTTCGCAATAAACTAAAATGCATAATTATCACTTGTCATTTATTACGTTGTTCAATGTCTATGCAGTTCTGCTTTTAGGTCACAAACCGGATTATTTGGAAAACCTTTAACATATATGGCATTCTCTAAATAATTAAAAAAAAAGTCATATACTATCAATATATAATGTAGGTACTTGCTAAATCGTCTCTATTACTAAACACAGTTTGTTTCAATGGCTTTACATAAATATATCTAAATTAATTACGTAGAAAATGTATCAAAATGTTTTGTTTTGTATTTACCCATTTGATATATATTATAAGAAATACAAACTAGTATGCCATTGGGTCGACACTCTTGTTATGTTTAAGGGAGTAGTAGTTATCTAACCAAAATAATATCAGTACGTTTTATATTAATATTTGACAAATTGTGTAACAAAAGTTATACTTCAGAATAATTTCTGCCATAGTTAAGAAAACTGTGCATCTTAGATTCAAGTGCATTGACTTCGGATTTGTTCGTGTGTATTACTGGTAAGTTCTAATTAGAGTTTTAAATAGTTTGTTCTCAATTTGGAAGTTTTCTTAGGAGTTCCTGGGAACTTTTCTTAATTTAGACAGCTCTCTTTATGTGGATTTCGAAATTTAATGTTTTAGTTATGGCTGAATACAAAATTATTCTACACGGCGGTTTGAGAAGACATACGTGATATATAGCCTTGCTAATCTTTTAGTTGTTAAACATTTGTGTGTAAGCTTTTCAAATTATGTGTATGTGTTTTAATAGAATGATTATTAGTATACATTTTCAAATCTACTTTTAGTTTACTGAACTACACTTTGGGATAGACATGTAACCCAATATTGGCTTTCAAAAGTTCAGTACATGTTCGAAAAGACTTAAACTAGTCATCACGAAGACTGAAGATGACTTTAACTGTCATAAAGTTTGAAACTGAGCTGTAGCACAGTCTTGATTATGTGATCGGTCTCCAACTCCCAAAGGCATGCATAAGTTTCGTTATGTTTTATGGACTCATAAAATATAGTTATAAAACTGCTCTGGAAATGTTCATTGGTAAATTAACAATGTTATTGTATTTTCAGTTAAAACCCATTCTGCATCTCTCTGTCCCATAGTATGAGCACTCTTACTATCCTCCTCACATGAACGTGAAATAGTTTTATTACAGTAAAACTCAATTACAGCGAACTCGTTCATAGCGACTTTTTCTGTTCAATTCCCCCCTTATAGCCAGCTCGGATATAGCGAATTCTCTGTTACAGTGAAGCAATTTTCAAAGAAACCAGCGTAAACCATTTTTATTATAGCGAATCGGCAATTTTTGTTTACAATAATTGAACTGCATTTTCGTTATTTCAAATGTTTTTAACAAACAAGTTGTTTGAATGCTCTACATGAATACATCTTAAAAGAACTAGATCGCACGGTCATATTGCATGTAGCCTCAAACTGATGCGAACCTTAAAAAGGCGATACACTCGATACTTTTTTATTATATCCATGTTTTTATTATAGAAACTAGTTGATAATACAATACATTACTTAAATTGCTTGATTCAATACACAGATGATAAGTATAAACCAACTGTGATCAAAACGTTGACGTACAATCGGTGCGGTACAGCTCAAACTTAGTACATTTCCTGTTTTACAATGATGACTCGTAAAATGTTTATCGTAGGCAAAAAAACTATTTACTGTAACAAATTCATTATAGTATTGTACCGAATTCGTTTTACGAATATTTCGAACCTCGGCTATTGCGAAATATATGTTACGGTCCCAAAGAATTCATTATAAGCAAGTTTGATAGTATATCGAATTTATCTAAGGGCCTAAAAAAGGTTCATTTACAGTATAGATTTCACTTTGCACGATTTATTTTCTTCAAAAAAATAAACAATTTCAAAACGTTGCTACGGAAGTAATTTTGAAACCACGCGTGATGAATTAAAAATATGAATTTCCTCACACTGAGTCGATGACATCGACGAAAGTATATTATTTGCATTCGCCTTGATTGCAACGCATAAATAAACAAGAGGTACAAGAGGGCCTGTATCGCTCTACTGGTTATATGGAGTCAATCCAGGGGTTCAGGAAAACTAATCCGGATAACGTAAACTTTGTGTATAAGGGGCCATAACTCCTTAGGGACCAAAAATCCTTAAACAGGAACAAAACGATGATATGGGCAACTAGACTTCGTAGTGATCATTCCAGTCAAGTTTCGTTGAAATCCGGCTAGGGGTTCATGAGAAATAGTCTGTACAAAGTTAGTGTATTAACTCTAAATGGCCATAACTCCACAAAAATGCATTCAACTGGAAATGACAATGACTACCGCAGCCAAGTTTCGTTAAAAAAATACCAGTGGTTGTGCAGAACTAGTCCAGACAAAGTTTGTGTATTAAAACCTTTAAAAGGCAACAGCGCCAACAAAAACCATTCAACTGGAACATGACATCAATATGCACAACTAGGCTTAGTATTGATCATTCCTGCCAAGTTTTACTGAAATCCAGCCAGGAGTTCAGGAAAACTAGTACGGACATAGTTTGTGTATAAGGGGCAATAACTGTGTCAAAAATCATTCAACACATTTCGGTGATGATATGTGCAATTAGTCTTGGTACTGATCATCCCTGCCAAGTTTCGGTGAAATCCGGCAAGGCGTTCTGGAGAACTAGCCTGTACAAAGTTAGTGTATTAAAACTTTTAAAGGGCCATTAATCTGCCAAAAATCATTTCACCCAGAACATGGCGGTGATATGCGCAACTAGGCTTGGTAATCATAATCCCCGCCAAAATTCGTTGCAGTTCGGCCAGGAGTTCAGAAGAGACTAGTCTGAATTACGTTTATGTATCAAAACCTTTAAAAAGGCTATAACTCCACACTAAATCATTCAACCGGGACACGGCGATGATATGCACAACTACGCCTGGTACTAATCATCCCTGCAATGTTTCATTGAAATCTGGCCAGGGGTTCAGGAGAACTAGTCCGGACAAAATGTGTGTATTCAAACCTTTAAAGGGCCATAATTCTGCCAAAAATATTTCAACCGAAATACGACGACGACATACATAGCTAGGTTTGGTACTGATCATCCCTGCAAAGTTTAATTGAAATCCGGCAAGGAGTTCAGGAGAACTAGTCCAGACAAAGTTGTGTGTATTAAAACATTTAAATTGCCATAACTCAGCCAAAACCCATTCAATCGGAACACGTTGATGACATGCGCTATTAGGCCTGGTACTGATCATCCCTGCAAAGTTTCGTCGAAATCCGGCCAGGGGTTCAGCAAAAATAATCCGGACAAAGTTTGTGTATTAAAACCTTTAAAGGGCCATAACTCCACATAAAGTCATTCACCGGAACACGGTGACGATATGCATACTTATATTTGGTACTGATCATTCCTGCAAAGTTTTATTAAAATCCAGTCAATGAAGGCCCTATCGTGTTAATGAGGCAAAATACAGCATTTTTAACTAAATCAAGGGCCATAACTCCAGCGTTACCAGTCCGGTCTGACTGGTTTCCGAACTTATCCAAGCTTTCATTAGTATCAACAATCTAGTAAAGTTTGTAAAAAGATCCGATGAAAAATGAAGGCCCTATTGTGTTTAATGAGGTCAAATTATAGATTTAAGAAAATCAAGGGCCATTACTCCGGTGTAAATGGTCCGATCTGGCTGATTTCGAACTCGACCAAGATTTCATTGCTATTAACAATCCGAAGGTGTAGAGAGTTCACAAGACAGAACATGCCGTTTTTTAAGCAGAAACAAGGACAATAACTCCGGCATAAATGGTCCGATCTGTCTGGTTTTCGAACTCATCCAAAATTTCATTGCTATTAACAATCTTTGCAAGTTTGGTAAAGATCAAATAAATAATTGAAGATGCTAGATCGTTCAAAATATGGCTTTTTTCACAATAACAAGGGCCATAAGTATGCTGTAACTAATCCGATTTGGCTGGTTTTTGAACTTATCCGAGCTTTCATTGATATTAACAATCTGTATAAGATACGTGTATAGATACAGCATGATATATAGTTAAAGGGGTTTAACTAAACATGCAAACTGATACAATCATGTATTTCTCATGAAAATGCTTTACGTTGGTTTACCTTCTGCGCATGTTGCACCAGTGTATCCAAGATTACATTTGCATATGTCAGGGGCAGAGCAGGTTCCAGTTGCCGCACATGCAGTAGCACAGACAGCTTACATGAAATAAATACAAGATAAGTTAGAAATACGAGATTTTAAAAAAAAACTGCACATCTATGATATGTAATGGCATATTTACAAGAAAAATGTACATTTGCTTTTATTCGTTCATACCTTAACTTGTTATGGAAAAGTAGATGTCTTTATTTCCTCTACCAGGAACTATGATATATGGATGAACTAAACAATATAATGAAATAAAACAGTTTTCATACTTTAACAGCCACGATTTAAATTATTCTTAGTTGTATACAAGATATTATTTGCATATTGGTAATATATTGAGTCTAATTTTTATATATTTATAATTGTATATGTATGCACAGTAAATGTAGCACTATAATATCCTTACATGATATGTCGTGATCTCAAAATCGAAATGTGAGGAAGAAATGCCATATGATAAATGTACAGTTCATAGTCTTACTTATTAAATATAGATCTATATTATATATTAACAAGAAATAGTTAGAACCGATGGATGCTCCCCGAATAAAGGTACACATGTCAAATACAATCGGATGGAAAATGTAGTATGGGTTGAGCTTACAAGTTTTTTTGTTTTTTTAATTGCAAAGTCCCATGACTCCGCCCAATTTCTTGTTAACCAAAACATCCTCCTGAAAATGTTCGCTACTACTTCCTACAAAGTTTCATGGATATCAGATGAAAAACTTAGGTGGAGTTGAGCGGAGAAGCAATCGAATTAAAAAAACTTCGAAGTTCCGTAACTCCGCCAAAAATCATTCAACTGGAACATCCTGACAATGGGTACTACTAGACATCATACTGATACAACGTCCTGAAATATATGCTACTAGACAGTATACTGATACTTCATGTGAAGTTTCGTGAAAATTGGATGAAAAACATAGGAGGAGTTGAGCAGACAAGCTTTCGAATTTAAAAAAACTTCGAAGTTCCGTAACTCCGTCAAAAATCATTCAACTGGAACATCCTGGCGATATGTGCTCCTAGACATCCTCCTGATACATTCTGTGAAGTTTTATGAAAATCGAATAGAAAACGTGGGAGGAGTTAAGTGGATAAGGTTTACATTCGAACAATTCAAAGTCCCGTAACTCCGCTAAATCATTCATTGGCAACCTCCCGACAATATGCGCTACTAGACATCATGTAGGAGGAGATAAGTGGACAAGAAAACTGGACAGACGAATATACATACGGAATACATACATACAGACGGACATGTCGGCAACTAGATGCTCCCTCGAAAATGTTCGGGAGCATAAAAACGCATTGTTGAAATAATAAAGGTTTATAATGCTGCAACAATGAACACTTCTATTTAACAAATGCATTGCTAAGTTTTCCGCGAGATATATTTTCTCGCAAAATACAGGTTTACAACTCCTTTGTTTAATTTTCACAAAACAAAAAAGTATGTACTCTGCTGACAATAAGAGACACGTCCCTATATCAACTGAAAGTCTTGCTGGGTCTGAAAAGTCTCTTTACTGGATATATATCCAATGTAAAGCATGGGATCGACACGTTTAGTTTTCTCAGATTGTGTTTAGTTTGAACAGACTATGCCGAGTTTTGCCATTTCATTTACATTTGTAATGTACTCATTATCTGAACATCCAAGTATATCCAGATTTTGAAACAGTTTCCATTCATGTCACATGAAACAAAAAGAAAAAAAATACATTTGCACAGTTTATAAATCAAATAAGAACTGGATGACAGTTCGCTGTAGTGCGTAATCGTTCTTCAACAGCCGCATAGAAGAGCCTAACTTTATAGTAAGACATTAAGAAGTACATCATGCGAGCAACCGTCACTGATCTCTAAGCAAATATATTCAGGGTGTATTAAAAACTTCGTTTTAATGTCGCTTTTATTACAAAACCGTATAGTAATATAATAGTATATTATTAATTAACAAGTCTAACTACCTGTACACGGTATTCCTGCTGCTCCTGCAGATGGAGTTCCGGTCCATCCAGTTTTGCAAGTGCATGTGGATGGATCACCGGGGGTAGCGCTGTTTACACAATTTGCATTTACATCACAAGGCGACGGCATAGCACCACATTCATTTATATCTGATAAAGTTGAACATTCAGTTGTTGATATTGATCTTATATTGTTCTGATATTGTTTTAATACGGTTCTATTTATTAGAACAGTATTTATTAATACACTCAAGTGATATGAAAACGCAACACGGGAATTTCCGCTATATATTGTATATACTGCACACTTAATTGCACATAATATTCCAAAGAAATCCCAAGATGTTTTTTAAAAAGAAAGTTGCAGTTAACTAGAGAAAGGACATAACTGTGATGTTGTAGACGTTTTAATCACACTACACTTTGTAACAAGAACTTCATAAATGTTGAAGTAGCTCTTTGAAAAATTGAGCTAGTTCAGTACTGTATTTAACGTAAATAGTTTGCAAAATGTTGCATCCTAAGTTTGCTCACATGATTGAGCCAAACGCGTACTCTGTGAATAATGAAACATTGAAGGAATACTATTTGCTGTATTATTTGTTCTTTTAGTATTTTTTCCTAAAGGAAAGGTCTTACGTAGCAATGTACCATTCGATTAAAAGCAGCATATTGTACATACAATATATAGCGGAAATGCCCGTGTTGCGTTTTCATATCACTTGAGTGTACATATTAAATGTTTTAATTGTACAATATGCAAATTTTTTAAGCCGAAATTAAGGTGTTATTTCATAGCCCAGCCAACCCCGTTTACGCTTCTTGGAGAAGGGGTTGGATGGGGTATGAAAATTAATACTCGGACCACGTAATGAACAAACCAAATTGCCTCCATATAAACGGTATATTGAACAGATTCAAGTGAAACTATCACGTCATAGGTGAGTTATGTGATGAATTATGTGAAAGATAGACATATATCACAAACATACATCATAGACTACTTCTTCTAATACTGATGCTATTTGTTGGCGTTACTGCTTAATGCACTCACCGTTGGAGTAAACAAGTTGGGTACTAAAATAATTGTTACTTCAATTTAAAATTTTGGAAGGAAAGTCATCTTTACTCATCTGTAGATTTTAATTTTTTGAAAAGAAAAACTGCATACATGTCGTTAAAAGCATGTAGTTCGATGTTAAACTTGGCAGTGATTTCAATTAGCAATATAAGGAATTTGACGAAGATGATCAATCATTACTCATAAACATTGATGGAATAATCATTGTAGAAGAAAAGTTTTAGCTAAAGTGTTTATTTATTGTAAGAATACGCGTCATCAATCCACAATCCGCTAATTTTGTTCCTCCGTTATGAAAACGTCATTGCAAATATATGTGGTTTATTTGAGTTTCTGCTTTAATGTATTTAATTAAGGCGGTATTAATCGAACACGTTTCATTATATGTACGTTAAGGAAAATGTTTAAAACTTACAATATTATAGTAAACGCTCATTGCACTTTGTTATCAAAAACAACACAGACACATTATTTGTTCTTAACATACCTGTACAAACACCGCTTACATCACTAAACCCAGTTTTGCAGGCGCAGACATCATTAGCACACTCAGAATTTACATCACCGTCACACTCTTTGCCACCCACGGTACATACACTACCAATCGCAGCTGAAAATTTACGTATAAAAGTTTAAATATCCAGACGTCCTAATAAAGGGACATACATGCTATTACTAAATGTACATTAATTAAATGCGTGGTTCTTCTGATATATTAGATCGTTTTTATTTAAAAATAATGAAAAATAACGAAAATAGATGTTATGATGATGTCTAATGCCAAGCTCCAGAAAAGGATATTACATATTTGAATTTATCTAGATTTAACCAGGAGTAAGCAAGACAGTGTTAATGTCGGTAGGGCCGTCATTTGAGACTTTTTAGTTATCTCGGTTCTATTAAATTCCTTGTTTTATGTGTAGTTTAACTTGCTAAATAAGGTATATCGTTTTCCTACCGTTCGTCATCGTTTTAGAATTCAAAAAGCTGACATAACTTTTTTTTACATAAAAAGTGTGATATGTTATTTAATTTGACCACAATGCATATTTAAAGGTAGGAAATCAATGTAATTGCAATTTGTGTTGAAATATCAGTTGGCCTTACAGATTGCAAAACTGGTTATATACCGGGTCTTTCTCGCTAATTAAAAAAACGACTAACTATACGTTTTGGATGGAACGCAAACATGGAGACTTGTGTTTTAAAGACATTAGTGTTATAGCCTGGCCTGCTGTGGTCCCTATATGGTATTTACCTTATGAAATCAATATCTGCTGGATAATGTATATACCAGTTGTTTAAAAAAAATCTGACGCATCATTATCAGCTAATGTGGATTTAGATTTTAGGTTGATATGCAATCTCCATGTAAACGCCCATGCCAAAACTGACGATTTTCGTGGTTTATAATGGTGCATTATATTTGTTAACAATTTACACTGGAGTACACTATTTCCGTCTATGTTAAAATTGTGTGGTGAGTAAATTATCATATAATACAAGAACAGGAATTCAAAACAAGCGTGGCTTACAGAGTACTCAAATGCCAAATTGTCGGAACCAATCAGATTTATTTCGTAGTAGTTTCGTTAATATTTTTTGACATTGTATGGTTTAATAAATGTTGCCTTAAATAATGCTCGAACCCTGAACCTTCGGTTGAGTAGACGTATTGTCGACGACGCTCTAACCGCCTGCGCAGTTGATTTGTTGCGATTTTAAATAGTATGTAACACATACCACGATCTTCAATCTGACTGGTTCCGATAATCTGGCATGGGAGCGATCTCCTTCAATTCATTTTCTTGATTGATAGATTTTGTTTTACTCTAAAAAAACACAGCAACAATTGTCTTGTAGTGCAATCAAACGATGGTATGACCTTTGAATGCATGTTAAGCATGTTAAGTGGTTGATAGATTTATAGTTTGCCACTATGCTTTCCTCATTCATTGTGCAATTATCCGAAAGATTGTGGATATAAAGATAGGATGACGTATTACGTTTGTCGTCAATATTGTCTTACCGTGACCTCAGCTGTTTTTCTTTCGTTGTTCTGAATTATGCTCGTCATTGAATATTTACGTTGTAGCGTTCTATGCGTTTGTTTTGTTATAGATTCATATATACATGATCATTGTTTAGTTTTAATTATGTCGCAGATTACTGCTTTCTAGTTTGTTACAGGATATAGCCCGGCGATGATTTACTTTTTACACTGTCTCGTTTAATTGGGGTGACAATATGGTAAGAGTTGCGGTAGCTGTGAGAATCATAGCTTTTATGGTTTTATATTCTGTACATGCGACAGAGCTATGACACGGCCCATAGGAAATATGGGTAGGTATGCGGCACTTTGAATCCGCGCTTTCCAGTTAGGTTTCTGAAGTAATCGCTCAATGCCTGCGTAAAAGATTGTTTCAATTGACTAACCTTAAATACCACGCCTCCATGCTTAAATCTAAGTTTCCAAATACGGGACGAAATTTCAGACGAGAGTGAGATATTTTGAGAGGTAAACATTGATTCAAGAAAAATATGTCTGAAATACAGTTGTTACAAAAGCAAATGACTAGATATTCCTGATATTCGTCTCTATAGTGAGTTTTATGCATGCACGTGTAGTCACGCTTGGAGATTTAGTCAATTGAAATACGGCGGTTGTTTATGCAGATATTGCGTGATGTCTTCAAAAACGTCATTAAAAGTGAATGATGGAGTCGTGCCGCATACTTACCTATATTTATTATAGACCGTGTTATATCTCTATGGTCAGATTGTAGGGATATAATACAAATATCAAAAGAGCTATGAATCTCACAGCTTTTTTCCGGCAAACTTTGTGCCAAATAAAAATGTTAATTCCGAATAACATTTCATTATTTAAATACATCATGTACGCCTTAAAATATAATTTTACTTGTGTAATTATAACATTCGAGATTGTGAAAATAGCCTATTCATAAAATCAACCCGTTTCTTTCTATGATGTCTCAACCTTTCATTTAAATATAGTCTATATAACTTTGTTTCAAATGCGTTTCTTTCTCAGCTGCGTTCTATAAATGTACATTTCCTGTTCGACGTTGGCATCGTCTTTATTTACAGTTCAGTTCTAATGTAAATGCGCATTAAATATTATCACAATCTGGAGAAGTTACTTGCTCATAATTCAAAAAATAGTGAATATAAAAAATATACGCAATGTTATACTTTAAATGTTTGCAACCGTTAACCATTACAATTTAATGAGTTGTCACAAATTATTATTAAATGCACTTTAATATACTGAAGTAGTCCCTGTTACCCAAAGTGGGAAAGACTATTCATAATTGTTGCTATGTCAGTAAAACATTTCAAATGTGTGATGTAGCCTGACCGCAGTATTACCATATTAAGACCGCATATTACTTTTTTTGGGATTCATTGGAAGGATTTACCGAGATTTTGAAGGACGGAAAAGTTATAATCCCTAAGGAAAATAATTCACTAGGGAGATATTTCCAGCTAGCTTGATGTTTTTGGAACTTCTTTTTAAATGTTGTTTGTTTTGTTTTTTCGACTATTTAAGTATTAAATATTCAGCGCTTAAAAGCTGCGGCGTAAGCGATGTCAAATAACGTGATTAATGGCGTACGTAACCAATGTCATGTTATCTATTTGTTGGATTTGTTTCCATAAATATTGTAGCCCATGTTTTGCTAGTGTGCGTAAACGAACTGGGATTGATCACAAATCCTCAAGAAAATTGTATAATTATCATAGAATTCAAGAGGTTTCGTTAATATATTCTCCAATTTGTATAACGTGAATTCACTAATTGATATTCTTCAGTGTCAATAACGACACGTGCGTTGAAATTAGTTTTATTATACGCGGTAAAAACTATCTCAAATAAGGTATTTAACATTTATTTTAGAAAAAATAAATAATTATTATGACATTTTCAGTGCGTGATTTCAATCATTAGTGAAAATACGTCCGAATAAACAAACTCACGAGTTACCCGTATTGAATAACTTATGTAATTTGACTCTATATGATCCCACACACAATTGATAAGTTGTGCATTGAGTTTTGACAAAGCTTCGACAAGCGACCAATCGCCCTGACTTACGATATTTTCTATTAGTTGTAGTTTATCCTCTTTATCAGCTTTTATGAGGACTGAGTCATCAGCTTTCACAATAATGAGATGTATACCCTCTAGAATGGACGACGTATGAAGTGTCGCACCATTTTAGTCTGCAAACTAATCAGTGATAAGAATTCAGTTATTCTTCCTTTTATTTTCTCATTGGCATTGATGTTCAGGATTGTTAATTTTATATTTTCGGATTTTTTTTCTGTTTGTAATTGTTTCCTTTGTCCAGATATCAACTTTATTTAAATAAGGTTCTGGAACGGACAAACAAACGAGAACAGCGATCGACGGATAAAATGGATCAAGATAGCCCACCTGAGTCATGTTGAGTTAATTAGAACCGTGTGTGAGCTAGTAAGAACTGTGTGTATCATAAAAGGTGAACGAAATTTTATTAACATATTCTGTTTTCAAGATATAAAAGGACAAAATATATTTATATAATCTCTTACCTGATGATACAGTAAACATACTGGAAACACAAGCACAAGCAAAGAGGGTAAACACCATTCTTTCCTGAAATAAAGATTTAAAAAATAATAATACAAAATACATCTCGTTATATGTAACACTACTAAGGCTGTAGCATCACCTTGTTACAGATGTTATGTGTTATTGAGTAGAAAAAGAATATTAGAAGGATAATAAAGAAATATAAAAAAATTGGACAGGGAAAGTAGCATTCAAGGAGGACAGTAAACGTTTTAAGTCAACCGTCTCACGTACGTGACATCTCACTCTTTGCTTTGGCATGCATTGTATATGTGGTTATATTTTAAATACGTGTTTTTAAAATTTTGCGTTCGGTAAATGCTGCACTACCTTTTCGAATTTTGCATCTACGTTTATGATAAACGATAAGGTTGCTTGATAGAATGTATGAGCAGTATAAACTAATTGCTACTAGAAAATATTTCAAATACAATGAATTTTCATAGTTTTATTCAACAAATACAGTAGACCATTTGGTCCATGAGTATACAAATATACAAATAATTTTCAATTGCAGAGGTCGATGGCAGTAACAAACATTACATAATATAACATCTTGTACAATATAATAGCATTCTAAATCAGTTTTAATTATGATATTTCTAACATTGTGTTAGTTTTACTATAAGCAGTTGTTTAAAAGATAAACATTCTTCAGATCCACGTGTCACAGACAGTAGTATTGTTGTTAACCTCTTGGGTGAGTACTAGTATTTATCGATTGTAATATATGTCCTTCTGACTTTTAAAACCATCAAATACATAAGTAGCCAAATTATTTACAGTAGTAAGTTCTGATGTTAACAGTTCTATAAATTTGGGAATATTTGGTCTTTGCCAATAGTACCGATTGATAAGTTGTTTTCTTAGTTCTTTATATAAAGTACATTCCAATATAAAATGGTATTCGTCTTCTAGAACATCACATATACAACAGTTGCGCTCATTAATAGGAATACTGTGTGGCTTATGACAACGACCCGCTTCTATTTGTAACCTATGTGAGGACATTCTCAATCTAGAAAGTGCTACTCTAATTTTTCTTATTTGAACATTTTCTATATATGATTTATATGAGAATACACAAAAAAGTGAATACGTTTTAGCTCTCGAAGAATTCTGTATACGATAATACCAGTTTTGGATAAAGTGTCTGATAATCTTTGTTAAAAATTTGATATGAACATACTCATATTTCCAACCCCCTAAAATAAGCACACATAATTAAAACCCATGCTCTCTAACGCGTATTTTCCTGCTGATGCCCAGTTTTTCTTATTAGGCCTCATCTCAATGTCACAAAGCATCATATTATAAACAGCTTTTATATATTTATTGCTTTCACAATTTAAAACTTTTAACCAGTACTTAATCACAGCTATTAATCTATGCTGTTTTAAAGGGTCCTGCCTAGTTCAACATACACACAATCATTTTGAGTGGATTTTATTACCCCAAGTATACTTTTACAATAACTAAGATGTACTCGTTCTATTACGTTTACATTTAAGAACCCCCAAATTTCGCATCCGTAATGTAATATTGGTTTTATTAGTGTATCAAATAGATCAAACACATGCTTAACAGATAATTCCGTAAAATTGTGTAAATATTTATTAAGTTTAAAAATGGCTTTGCCTGCCTGACCAGCTAACGTATCTAATGTGGTAGAAAATGACCCACCTGTAGTAAAAACAATACCTAAATATGTAAAATGGTTTACAATTTTTATATTTTTACCATCATAAATAAAATGTAAATTTCTTAGTAATAATCCCCCACTTCTAAATATCATGATTTTGGTTTTTATGGTATTTACCGTTAATCTCCATTTATTGCAATAATTATGTAACACATCTAATCCTTTCAGTAGGCCTTGATCGGTATTAGAAAATATAACAATATCATCTGCGTACAGAAGTAAGAACATCTTTAGTAAACCAACGTTAATACCTTTAAAGTCATTTCTTATGAGATAATCGTCTATGTCATTTAAGTACATAGCAAATAAAAAGGTGATAAACATTCCCCTTGTCTTACCCCTAGGTAGCACGAATATTCTTCACTTAACTCATTATCGTATTTAACAAATGATTTCACTGACGTATACATAGATTCAGTAATATTAAGAATTTTACCCTTACACCAAATTTAATCAATTTTAACCACAAAATATCCCTCACTATGTAATCAAACGTTTTTGTGAAATCTATAAACGCAGCAAATAGACGTTTTCCCTCGTTAATGGTATGCTTTATAATGCCGTGCACAATAAAAAATATTATCAACAGTTTCCATATTCCTTCTAAATCCAGAATCCGCTTCTACATACACATTATACTTCTCGGCCCAATCATTTAACCTATTGCTAAAAATTCGTGTAAACAGTTTGCCAAACGTACTTAAAAGTGTAATACCCCTGTAATTGTTAACGTCATCAATACTACATTTTTTTGTAAGGGTAAAATATAACCGTCTGTCCATTTATCTGGGAAGTAACCTACATTAAACACATTGTTGATAATTTAAAAATATAAGTAAAACAATTATATTATCAATGCCGTAACGAAAAAAATCATTAATCATGTTATGGGGGCCCCCCACTTTTACCCATTTTTAATTGTTTGCAAGCTTTAGTTAACTCATCAAACGATATCTCAATGTTTAGTTCTTCAAACATTTCTTGTAATTCTTCATTTAAATATCGTTCATTGAATAATAAAACTTCATCATCCGGTTGATAAAATACATCATTTGGATCATTAATAGCTTGAAAATATCTTGCAAACTGATCAACAGATAACTTTTTTGATTTTTTGTGTAATGTTGCGCCTTTAAGCATATTCCAGTATTGTTTTGCATTTGTGAAACGCGCTTTTTCTAGTTTGTGAATTTGTGTTTTGTCATACAAGTATTTATTTCGTCTAATAGAACGTTTATATTCTGTTCTAGCACGCGTCATATTACTCGAATACTATCATTTTTATCCGGTCTATATATATTTAACATTTGATAAAATTATTTTCGTTTTGATTTACATGACTTATCAAACAACTTTTGATTGTTTATACATTTATTACCCCCCGCATGTACGTTCTGTTTTATTCACCCTTTTCTTATAAAGGGCCACATACATCACTAATAATTTCATAGAATGCATCTAAATAAACATCCAGCTCATCCGGTGTTTGAATATCTGATAACTCTTTAGTTATATGATTCAGTTTTTCTCTAATATGTGGGTGGTTAAAACCATCAATATAATTTATCTTTTTACCATTATCCCACTTGTAAATAAAATTCATTTGTTTATACTTAGATGTTCTACATCTTCTTCCATAACTGGTTTTGCACTTAATGAAAACCTCACAACACAGTAAAGTCGGTTCATGAATTTCATCAGTACAGAATAAATTAAAAAGATCTGTTCTACATAAAACATAGTCTACTACACTACTTCCTTTATTTTTGTACAAGTATACCTTCCAATAAACTTATCTCCCCCAGCCCGACCATTTACTATCCTAAGTCCAATACTTATACAAAAATATAACAAGTCTCTACCATATTCAGGTCTCACTACACACTTAGCTCCCTTGCATGTGACTGTAGTGACTGTAGGATGATTCTTACACCATTCAAAGTAATAATAATATTCTTTATTTCCTCCATATAGGAGATTCACATAGAATACAAACAACAATGACAGATAACCAATTACAAAATAATTACACAAACAAAACAAGAACGTATATACATGTTGGCAGTTATATATGCAAAATCAAGCAAAATCAAATCTGTGCCAGGAACTGGCGCTGAAGCATACATATTATATAATTAATTTATGTTTACACTGTTAAATATTTTAACCACACCCAATGTATGCACCTAAATATCGTACCATAAAACCGGTCTATTTCATCTGAGAGAAGTGTTTCAATCATGTTACTGTTGGCACCAAGGAACACATTAGCAACGTCGCTTTTGTTAAGCGCCGAAAGGGTTTCTTTTACATGTAATCCAAATTGGTTTTGTATTGTTAACCACAAATTAGTTCTTTCATTTGCTACGTATGGGCAATTGCATATGCAATGGTCAACAACATTGTCTGTTATTACATCACACCTTTTGCAGTTTTCATTTATTCTCGTTATATTTGCAATAATCACACAAACAGTCTTACAATATTTGAGAGATGTTGGGTGACTTCTAGCATATAACCATACATTGGATTCTCTATAGCTGCTATGAATTGAGCAAAACCTTATAAATTCAGGTTCAGCAAGCCTATTGTTCAATTCAGTGGTTATAGTTTCATATATTTTACCATTCACTAGCTTTTTCCAGCACAGTTTGCTAGGAAAGTGACCATTCGAAACGTACCCGTCCAGGACATGCGTAAGGCCATATATATTAAGGATAGTGTATATGTCTGGAATAAAACCTGTCAAACAGTTGTTAATTGTAAATGCGCTTATCCTGATTAAAAACATCTGTTTTACTGCACAATCTCTTTGTAACCTACACAGTTGTCCCAGAAAGGTAAGTTTCCGTCGGTCTATCTCAGATGCAATTGGTAAACAATTAAGCAAACTTAAAGCCACATATGTTCTTGTTCTAATATGAAAACCTTGCATATGTTTTACGCATAGTCGATGTGACCTCTCTAATGTTAAAACATCACTCATACTCAAAAAATACCAACATTCACTGCCATATAGGGCTTTTGGAAGAACCACAGCATTGTAAATTTTCTTACATGTTAGTGGCTACAGACCATTGTCAAACAGACCAGAGTTTACCAAACTAAAATATGTGCCTCTAATTTTATTGCAACAGGACTTTATATTATCTGTTAATTTCAAGTATTTACTGAACGTTATTCCCAAATGGATAAACTTTTCAACTTCGTTGACATTGTCATTGCCGAGCATCCATGCTCTGTTTGTATTATTATAGGCAAATTTAGTTTCATTTAGAACCATTACTGCTGATTTCGAAGAATTGTATTCGTAACGCCATAAACACGAGTATTCGTAGCAGATGCTTAGCATACGTTTAAGTCCATGATTGGAAAGACTTAATAAAGTCATATCATCAGCCACGGTAGGGCAACATAACTTAATGTTGCCTATTTTTAAGCCGAGATTACAATCACAGAGCTCTTCAATAAGATCATTTAAGTAGATGAGGTAGAGAAAGGGAGACCACACCCCGCCTTGTCTGGTACCTTGTTTTATAGGGAACCAGTTCGACTTGAAACCTTTATTGAAGACACAGCTAGACATGCCTTCGTGCATTTCAACTATCATCAACCATAGTTTGTGTGGAATATTAAGCTTACGAAGCTTGTAGAAAAGGCCATCATGCCAAAGTCTATCAAAGGCTTGTTTAGAGTCAAGAAAACAACTAAATAGTTTACTACCATTTTCTTTACAATATAAACTACATTCGCGAAATAAAAATGACGTCATAACGCAACCCATTTGCTCTTGAAATCCTCCTTGTATAGGCTTTGTAACACTACTTTGTAGTCGTTTTAATAAAATGCGCTCATACAACTTTAGAATCGACGATGACAATGTTATAGCACGGTAATTGTTAGGATCATCCTTCTGCTTATGACCACCTTTGTGTAGAGTGATTATCATACCTTGCTTCATAGAGGAAGGAACATATGTGTTATTCAACATTTGATTAAATAAATCAAGTAATATTTTTTCTAACGTAGCACCACCGTGTATTATGTGTTCATTGTAAACACCATCGATACCACATGCTTTGCCGGTTTTTAGGCATTTAATACAACCTCTTAAGTCCTCGACGCTTATATCATTAGATTGACCCACATCAACTGGGATCTTTTTAGTCTCCGAAACGACCGATTTAACGTGATTATAAAATTCATTATTAAAATGTGTTTTTTCTATGTCTGAATACAGTTCAGCAAAATAGTTTCCCCATTGGTCAACTATATCTTTTGGATCTCTGTAAATCTTATCGCAAAATTTTAATTCACTACCAGCACTAGAGCATGATTTTGTTTTTCTTTTATTAACAAGCTTCCAGAAAAGGGCACTGTCAATTGACGCTACTTTATCTATTTCGTCGTCTCTATCACGCAAATATTGCCCTGCTAACTTACGGTGATAGTTACGAAATATACGCTTTGCGTTTTTGTACTGTTTAAAACTTATATTTTCCGCCATTCTGGGTCTACCTTCCGAAAGCCATTCATTTCGTTTGACTCGCATATTCCGGTGCATGTCTTTAATAGTTTTATTCCAATATGGTTTTAGATATGATCTAAATCTAGCGCTAGGAAATACATTTTGTGATACGTCCGTAATAGAATTAGTAATACCAGTATACAATTTGTGAATATCATCTTTTACATGTTCATCGTGCATTCTCACGCGCTCAATTGCATGTTCTAATTTAGAAGTCAGTTCCGTTTTGTATATTTCCAACATAGATTGACTTATCTTATGCCACCTGGTAGGTCTCCTTACACAGTCATTCTTTGTAAAACGTATCTCAATTTCTAATTGTATAATTATCGGTCTATGCCTAGAAACATTGAGGCAATTATCATCAAGTATTTCACATCTGTTTATAATATCTATACATTCAATAGGGACCAGTATGTGATCTATAAGAGACTGATATATACAATCATAAGAGACATAACTCGATCGTGCACCTTGGCATATGGACATGGTATCCACAGCACATAAGTTAAGATCATTCATTAATTTAGTCAGTTCCATTCCTCGATTATCGTTTTGTTTCAAATAGTGAGCGCCTTGGAGATGTGTATTGAAATCGCCCATCACTATTACTCTACCCCGTTCAGAATACATGTTAACGACATCACGAAGTTTATCTAGATGCTCTCTAAACGTGTTCATTGAGTGGTTTTTACATGGTGTGTAAACTTGGATAACATAAACAAAATAACCTTGCTCTATCTGTAACTGAACACCGATAATTCTATCATTGTCAAAATCTAGGGGTATAATAGCGTTTTGATATCGTTTACGCCAAATAATAGCAACTCCTCCTTTGCCCACCTTTCGACACACCGGCAATGACAAGTCAAAGTCTGATTTACCTATACCACAAAAGTCATGGTGGATACTATTTAAAAAATGTAAATCTTTTTCATAGAGCCAGTGCTCCGATATGCCACATATGTCTATGTTTTCATTATTTAGTAATGTACTGAGGTAATACGAGCTGGACATTAGACCAGTCGCATTCCATGAACATAAATTGAAGCATGCCATGTTAAACTTACTTGTAACTTTAATACCTTAACAGGGCAGTATAACATACACTTAATAATGCACATAATTTGGATAGAGTTGCCATGAAGGCACTGATTTAGGACTACGATGATCGTGATTCCAAGATTCTACATCACGACCATGACCGTAGGTATCAACACTGGGAATAGCCATTGACATTTGATATGAAACATGTTCGCCTAGATCGCACGCATGGCTGCCATTGATGCGTTCTTCTTGATTATTAACCTGAGACAAGTGTTGAACCAATTTATTACCGGTCAAATGTGAACGGGATTTTTGACCATTACTGTAATTATTTATGTAACCAGGGTAACTATGAGTGTTCAACACTTTATCTGTATTGTAATGACCACGGCTAGTGCGACTATAGCTATCGCTAAAGTCGTGACCATCATGCTCCTTTTCACCATAAACTGGTAGGGTTGTTTTCTTCGGTTTGAGATATTTTAATAATTGCCCATGGATATTTTCTTTTCTTGCTGCAGGTGAGAAAACAATAGTGTGAGATTGGATGAACAGCGATTAGACGACACTGACATCAAAATGTGACACATTTGTGGGTGCTCAAAATGCGTATGAATTTAGGTGCAAACTGTTTAGTGAAAGCCGAAAAGAGTACCGTGCCTGACACCACTCGCAATAAAAAAAAAGTAGGCTATGTACCAGATTTTGTGGATTTTTATGAGCGGAAGTAACTGTATTTTCCCAAAAAAATACTTTTAGACTGTAAATGCTTGATTCAGAATGGAAAATTGGACTTAACTGTTTTCAGTGCATATGTCAGTGCATACACATTTACATGCAGTATCAACTATTCCGCGAAAGATGGATATTCGACTGTATTTGCCAAAAAACGTTTGTGCTTGTGAGTCGATAAATTGTTTCTGGAAGTTTAGTTCTCGTCTAGGTTGGGTTCAAATGGATACAATGTACATGTACCGACACTATTCAAGGACATGTTCACGGAAAGCAGCTTCATATGACCTCTAACAGGTATGTGTTTGTATAGCAAATTATTTATTTCAGCTATTAACAATATTAGAAACATACCCCACCCACTTATGCAGTGCAACACATTTCAAAACCGCTGTTCGGTGTGTCTTATTTGTCGAGAATGTTCAACTATTTTTATTAACTTAGTCGCTCTTCCTTGTTTGCTTTGAAGTTGTCTGGCAACCTTTTTGGGAAGAGTTGTCGTTTGCAGTTGCACATTTGTCGAGACACGAAATTGTTTTATGCTTGGTGTTAGCTGAATGAGGCGTTCCAGATTTTAGCGTATTCATATTATTCTTGTATTCCATTTGTACGCAGGCAATTTGTTCTCTCGTGATATTTTTTCATGCGCATTTCATACGAATTTTGCGTCATGTCAAATAAAAAAACATGCAATATATTGTGTGTCTGTTGATACATATGGAAAAAAATCAAGAAAAATCTTTAATGTCTTGTTACATTCTTCATCGTCTCTTTTTACGTAAATTAAAAAATGGCGTTAAAAGTGTTTCGGTTCTGAATTCTGATTATAAATTTTATTTTGCACTGTGCTAATATATATGTTTAAATAAAAAAAAATGTACGCGAATTACGTGTTCATTGAAATTCAAGTGAATTTCGCGTCATAATAAAATATTAAATTCTGGTTCTATCATTAATCACTTTAAAGATTGCCTGTGTCGACTGGTTATTTTTTTCTCAGATCTGTACTGAATTTATTTTTGGCATGTAGTGTTGTGCTGCATTATGTATAGTCTTATACTGCAATCTTTTTCGCTCGGATCCGAATGGTCTACATTAAATTTCCACTGCTTTGAGTAGGTGTACAGTATCGTCCGGAGAAACACCTTAGTCGGTCGCAAGCAGTTGATCACTGATTTTCATTTGGAAAATGTTTTGTGACTGACTGGACTGGACTGGCTGACTGTAATTTGAGATGAATTCAACAACTATGTATAAAGTTCATGCAATGCGGTTCAATGCGATTAATTAACAGTTTCGATATAACATGGAATTGACAGACATTTTATGAATATACCGACTGTTATAATTTCATAGATTTTTAAGCTAAGCGTTGTTCGTGTACATTTGGTAGCGTTATGGGTATTGTGATAATTTCTTTCTAACTAATCTGAATGCTGGTGGTTTTCGGTTGGTTTTCTGTTTTTCGCAAGTTTTGGGGACATTTAGTGTTTCCGAATTATCTCCCCTGCTGGTTTTATGTATTTATTCCCCTTTTAAATCACTGTTGGGTATATTTTCTGATTTTGTTTTGTACACCAGCTAGGTTTTCAAATAGTAATAGTGACATTATTATCATATTGTAATCATATGCTATAAAGTAAAGACCATTTTATCTTTTTACACAGGAAGCTGGTAGAAGATGCCAATTTGAGAGTTGAAGTGAGGGCTTGTTTTATTGGAGCCATGCCTGTGATGACATCAACTTGAATGGCCATTAATGACATTGTAGGACAGGTAATATAATAAACTATTTTTGACTAGAAAATAAGTCTAACCACTACTTCTGTTTCAGAAGGCATTATTTAATAAAAAAATAAAAAAAATCAATAAAAAAAATCATATCTATTAATAAACAATTAATAAATTAAGACCAATTGCCTGAAAGACAAACATCACATTTATTTTAGATTATATACATATCCAACACAAATCCTACAGAATTTAAGAACACTATCTCTAAGAATAAAAAAATTACTAAATATTTTCTACTCTTGATACAGATTAAAATTCATGTTTTTTTTGCTCCATGAATATGGTGCGAAGCAAACGGATGCATGTTGCATTTTGAGCCGTAAACTCATGCAATATATGGCAAAAGTATCTATCAATTATTTTGTTTGTTAGATAGTCATCTATAGTTGTTGCGGTTATGATTTTGAAGACATGCACACACATGAGCCCACCTTGAAGGTCTCACTACACACTTAGCTCCCTTGCATGTGACTGTAGGATGATTTTTACACCATAAAAAGTAGGGGTGTTTTCTTCGGTTTGAGATATTTTAATAATTGCCCATGGATATTTTTTTTTTCTTGTTGCATGTGAGAAAACAATAGTGTGATATTGGATGAACAGCGATTAGACGACACTGACAGCAAAATGTGACACATTTGTGGGTGCTCAAAATGCGTATGAATTTAGGTGCAAACTGTTTAGTGAAAGCCGAAAAGAGTACCGTGCCTGACACACCTCGCAATAATAAAAAATAACGTGGGCTATATACCAGATTTTGTGGATTTTTATGAGCAGCAGTAACTGTATTTTCCCAAAAAAATACTTTTAGACTGTAAATGCTAGATTCAGAATTGAAAATTGGACTTTACTGCCTATGACCAACACAGTAAAATCGAAGTGTGTAGCGAGAACTTCATTGCATACTTTATCTTCGGAAAAACGTTCGGCTGGCGTATCAACAACATAGTCATCTGGTAAAATAGATATATGTAAAGAGTCATTTTCGACAAAGTCACAACGGTTTGCCGTTATGGCGTTCATATCACCACATATAACAACATTACATTTATTATCGGCCAAGTTTTCGAAAAGAATCATGTCATTCAGAATAGTATCGAAAATACTGTTATCTTCGAATAAAACTCTACCACTTCCCATAGGTATATTGTAGCACAAACATAAATACACATCATCTTTTAAATTAAACAAAGCACCGGTTAATTTAACACATGTCATACAGTCATCATTAATTTAATACAAATTATACAGTTATCATATGTTACACATGCAATATACATAACTATTTTAAGAGTTTTAATATAAATTACTCTTTTATGAGTTTTAGAGCGAAACTTTCCTCACTAACTTGCCCTGTTCAGATACAAATGTTATCATATACTTGTAAAAGGTTTCTAATATGTGTCCTTTTTTTGTCTTTTTTTTCACAGTATTCTATACCTTTGGTAAGCTATTCGATTCTAAGGTATTTCTTGCTTGACTTCCTGGGTAGAACCAGTACTAAGCAGTGCAGATAAAGTGTCTTGCTCAGGGACAGAACGCATACAGTTATGGCGGGGATCGAACTCAAGACGTTTGGATCATTGGTCCAACGCTCTACCACTAGACCACAGCGCTCCACAAATTTAATTTCGTGATTATAGTTTTTTATATATAAACATTGATAAGAAATTCAATACGTTTCTACATTTGAGGGGAAATTATGTAACATTGTATCAAACAAAACAGCAAATATACTTATAAATAACTGTTATATTATTATTTATATTAAACAATTGGCAATAAGCAACCAGTTGAAGAAGAAAATCTTACCATTTTGACTCCGATATTGTTTCAATCCAATGTATTTCTGAACCTAAATAGTCTTTATTTAGCCGAAATAGTAACTGTCTATCGGGCGCTCGCACGTATCATATATAGGCAGTTAAACTTGACCTGAATCACTCGAAGGGCATTTAGTGTTTTTGTTTCAAATAAACGATACTGGTTAATGATATAACATACATTTAAATTTTAAACTAGATACGTATGTTAGGCTATCAACTTTAACACTAAACAAATCAACTGAAGTCGCAATAAAACGTCGTTTAAATAACCTTAATCAGCTCCCGTCGCCTGCCTTAACACACACGTTTTTTATGCGGTATTACTTTGCTTTTAGATAATATACAACATGTAATGGGGATTTAACAGACAGTCTCGTGTTAAAACTTGAAAAGTGTAGCATGAGTCATTCATTACCTTCAAGTTACCAAGCGCCCAAATATATGGGAGATCTTATTTAAGGACTGAATTCGATATTTCGATCTTTCAAGAGGTATAACAAATACACTCAAGTGATATGAAAAACGCAACACGGGAATTTCCGCTATATATTGTATGTACAATATGCTGCAATTTAATCGAATGGTACATGGCTACGTAAGACCTTTCCTTTGGAAAATATACTAAAACTAACAATAATACAGCAAAGTAGTATTCCTTCGAATGTTTCGATTATTCACAGAGTACGCGTTTGCTCAATCATGTGAGCAAACTTAGATGCAACATTTTGCAAACTATTTACGT